>OU015606.1:11200000-11800000 GCA_907165245.1 Habrosyne pyritoides | reverse complement strand
AACTAAATCAATAGAAGGTTTACAATTTCCATAATAATCTCCGATAACAAGGTTGAATATCAATGAAGAAATAAGATAATTGCAATTAATGAAATCAATGTCAAACTATTAATCACAAAGGATTACTATTCATTACCATCATTAAAAAACCATTAGATACCTGTCCGTAATCTTGAGCGCACCCGGACGTGACATACATGAGCAAGGCGCTGTTGCCAACTTCGTAGAACTCGGCTTGAGGCAGCTTGTGAGTATCCGTCACCGCTCCGAAGATGGCGCACACGTGGTGGAGCTGAGCCACGTTCGGTGGCAGACTGAAATCTCCGAACCCAAATGTAATGTAGTTTCCGTAGCTGTGAATATCAATGAACAGCTGTATGCGGTCCAGATATTCGTGCATAATGTCGCGGACGTATTGGGTTTCGATTTCGGAGAAGGCTTCCGGACCAGGGTATAAGTCGGAGCAAGGATTCGAGGAGACTCCGAGGGTGCTAAATGAGGCGTTGTAGTTCCGATTGCCATCGACTCCGTAGCAGGTGGTGCTGATTTCAGGAGTGAAGGAACGTGTCCTGCGCCACATGCGCTCCTAGAACAAAATAAATATTTTTTTACATATGTGGCGACATCTATGAACACGCATAGAATCCTTCACCGCCCGCACCACAGTGTTCATAGATGTTGCCACACATATAACTATAGCGTGAGTAACTCTAGTTGAGACTATTTAATCAGAAGTCGGAAACACTGGTAGTGCTATGGTAACTATTTACCATTAAATGAATTGCCTAGTTCGTATGACATAAAAATATCTGGACCATAACTGGATAAATGACCATGGAATTACACATAATACAGAACCTTATACAACATTGTCAATATGATTGATTGGAATTGTAAAAATTGGAGGAGTGTCTGATGACAAGATTAGAGGTATTGCAACTGCACTTTATCGATTTCCATCACTGTAAACATTATCTAGTTACGAAATATCAAGGCTGATGACCCTCCCAAAAATAAACTAAGTAATAATCAATTAACTCACATGTGTATGTGAGTACTCGTAGCCATCAGGGTTGATCATGGGCAGTATGATCCAGTCAGTGGACTCCAGCACATCGCGGTCGCCGTCCCTCAAGTCCTCGACGAGTCTGTGTATGGAGTAGAGCGTGACAGGTGTGGTGACCCATTCTCGCGCGTGGACCATAGCATCCAAGAAGAACACGGGCTTGCTGGCGTTCAAGAAGTTCGTTGTTGAAATCTGAGAGATTTTTTTATAATTATATCGGATGCAGCAAAATAAGTCGCAAGAGCTATGCTAGGTTAGAAGTGATCAGTAATTTTAACTTCTTTTACGAAGTTAGTACGTTACGTTATCTTTTAACTGTTTTGAAGGCAGGGAATAAATCTTGCCGTTCTATAATATTTTATTTTATTTTGCAGTGTTATTGAAATTTGCAAGTAAAAATTTAAAAAAATATTTGGAAGTCGTTTTGAGGTACAGTTAGAAACCATGTAACCAAAACAATAAACAGTTTTTGTACTAGTGTAAAATATTGTTTTAATACTTTCTAGGTTCTGACTGAATCAAGGATTATTTCGTTGTTTGCGATCTTTCTACTTCTACTTTGTAATTGGAAACAATTTAATGAGCTTTTTGATTTGCAAATAATCAGAATGCAAATACACGAAAACATAATAAAACTCAGAGACAGGTTTTAACAAAGTTACGAAACAGGACCACAAATTTGACAGTTTTGTCATAGATATAGAATTCTCGTAAGTTTTCTTATTATCAACCTTATTATTGGGAACTTCGCAGACATGGCCAATTTTGACTTACTTTCAAATATTTGATTTGGCGACCCTCAAAACTTGGGCCAGCATTCACTAAGGTCACTAGGTCTGGGTACTGCTCAGCAATCTGCTCCAAGTACGCGTTGACCTGTGAAATACGTATTATCTTAATAAAAAATATCCTAAGTAAAATATTAGGTTGGGGAAAAAGTCTTTTCGCATTATAGTATGTATGAACTTGTAATAAAATCTCTTTGGCTATACTATTTGTATCTGGCTGGTTTTGGTATCATTGAAAGTTTAAATTTTAAAGAACATAATTCCAAATTCAAATTAGGAAAATGTGTGATTTGCATTTGTTTTTCGTACCGCCAAGATGAATGAATCTAATGAAGAAATACGATTCATTTTAAAATTTAACTACAAAAAAGGCAAAAATGCAACGCAAGCCGCGAAAAAAATTTGCGATGTTTATGGACCTAGTGCAGTGTCTGTGAGAGTAGCACAAATTTGGTTTAAGCGTTTTCAATCCGGAAATTTTGATGTCAACGATGCACGTCGCTCTGGTCGCCCCTTTACGAATAAAATGGATGCCATTTTTGAAAAAGTGGAGCAAGATCGGCATATCAGTAGTTACGACGTAGCTGAAGAACTGGGAATTGACCACAAAACAGTTTTGGCGCATTTGAAAAAAACTGGGTACACAAAAAAGCTAGATATTTGGGTGCCTCACGAGGTCACTGAAAGAAACCTAATGAACCGTGTACTCATTTGTGATTCTTTACTCAACTGGTGAAGAAAAGTGGATCACGTACGACAAGAACGTGCGAAAAAGGTCGTGGTCAAAGGCCGTTCAGGCTTCACAGACTGTGGCGAAACCCGGGTTAACTCGCAACAAGGTGATGCTGCGTGTGGTGGGATTGGAAGGGCATTATTCATTATGAGCTGTTACCACCAGGCAGGACCATCGATTCTGAACTCTACTGCGAACAACTGATGAGATTAAAGCAACAAATTGAGTGAAAGCGGCCGGAATTAATCAACACAAGGGGTGTGGTTTTTCATCATGATAACGCTAGACCTCACACATCTTTAGCCACTCAGCAAAATTAAGAGTTTGGCTGGGAGGTATTAATGCATCCGCCGTATAGTCCTGACCTTGCACCTTCAGATTTCCACCTGTTTCGGTCTCTTCAGAATTCTTTAGGCAGTGTCAGGTTAACATCACGAGAGGACTGTCAAAACCACTTGTCGCAGTATTTTGATCAGAAATCCCAAAATTTCTGTAGCAATGGGATGATGTCCCTACCTACAAGATGGCAAAAAGCTATCAAACAAAATGGTACCTATATACTTTTGTTAAATGTAAATAAACTATATTAAAAATGTTTTGAATTTTCTTAAAAAATTCGAAGGAACTTTTTCCCCAACCTATTATAAGCAGAGCTTGTATATAGAAACTAGATAACTGAGTTACTACTTAAACATATTTCTTCTAAATACATACTTAAGTAGATATTTACACTCAGCAAAGAATAAACATGGTCATATGCACATAAATTTTTGTCTGGTTGTCCGAACTCACTACTTGCAGTTTGGCGGGCAGGGATTCTAATCACAAGCAACTGAGTCAACTGGACCGTCCATATATTATTGTGATATACAGGCTATCGCATCGTTTTTTATTTAAACAAATCTAAATAACTAAATTACCTCATCGTGACGAGGATAGTCTTCGAACACCATTCGGTTGCTTTTATTTTTACGCCATTTTAAAAGATCCTCGTCAAATTCTTCAAAAGCACTGAAAAGTAACAATTTATCAATATATAAAGACAATTTAGAAAGTATTTTGGTAAAACTTCAAAATCAAGGCTTTTATTCATCCCAAGGGAAAATAAACTGTAGTCCAGAAATAATAATAGGTTAATATGCGAATGTCTATCCAAAAGAATCGGATCTTGAGCGAAGTAGTTAAGTAATTTATTTTGAACTGCAGATTAATAAAATATTTGTATTGATTAAATTAAATCAAATGTTTGTAAATTTATTACTTAAAATAAGTTCTAACTTCGCCAGTGCCCAATATAAATTCCCATTTCCTTATCCTCATTAAATATTTATAAATTAACTGAGCAATAAGTCTGGTGCAGTAGTAAAGAGAACCAACCTGGCAACGTCTTCCAAGTGCAAGTAATGCTCGATGCCGTTCGTGTCCAACTCTTCAAGGAACGTCTGCTTATGTTCCGGGGAGACCATCACCAGCGAGTCTCTCCGAGCCGGTAGGCCATGCTTCCACACGTCCAGGCTCAACTTGTCTTCCAGTCCATGAAGGAGTTCCTGATCGGTTACGGAACGAAGCTTCAGGCCGTGGACTGAGTACCTTCGCAAGCCAAGTAGCCAAAACACATAATTAATCTAATTTTCTTATTTTAGTTGTATGAAATTATTGTCATATTTTATTTTGTAGTCTTGTTATTTCTTTTTGTTTTTGAATGTTACCTAAATTAAGTATTTTGTAATTGTTAAATATAAAAGTATATAAAATTGATATTATATTTATTTATTATTTATTTATTATTTATTTATTATTTATTTATTATTTATTTATTATTTATTTATTAATATTATATATATTATAAAATAGCCAAAAAGTCAGAATAGATAAAATTTATATAAAAAATTATTTAATATAAAAATAAAAAAGAATGTAACCTTGCTGAGTTTCTTGCCGGTTCTTCTCAGTTGAAGGCTGACTGCGAACCGGTAGTAGCTTCAGTAACTTTAAATTTGACCTTCATAAGTGCCTTCCGAGGGCCTAAACTGAATAAATGGTTTTGAATTTTTTGAAAAACAATGTGACCATGCTCAGTACTAAGTTGAAGGCTGACTTCCAAACCGGTGATACCTTTAACCTTCATAAGTGCTCTTTCAGGGACTTAACTTAGATACTAATTGGTTTTCATTTATCCTATAAATATGATAAATGCGAAAGCTCGAGATGTGGTTGTTTGTTACTCTTTCACGGAAAAACTACTTAACGGATTTGGATGAAACTTGGCACATAGATTATTTATAACCTGGATTAACACATAGGATATATATTATTATAATATATTATTATACTATATATTTAAATTCCGGGAAAATGTAACCCACATGTACTGGGGCCCACAGGAAAGCGGATGAAACGCGGGGGACAGCTACTAATGTTATATCTACTCAATGTATTACCTTAATGGCTTTCTACAATTCGAAAATACATTGAGAAAGTCAATATTATATTGAATTATTATAAGTGAAGTGTACACTGGTTTATAATTTAATCTGGAAACAGAAATGTAAAGGATTTGTTTGAGCACATTTTTCCCTTAATATATAGTGTTTTTTATTTAGTTTGGATCCAATTCTCCAGGCAAATTCTGCGTCCAACTGTAGGTGTGAACAAGTTTTTAGAGCTCTACTGAAATGTCTATTTTTTACAAGCTTTTATTTGGTTTCATTTTTGTAGCACCTTTGTACATTCGGTATTAGAACATAGTTTTGCTTGCGCGAGCTCAGCTTATTAAATTTTAGCCGGCAGGTGATCGCGGGAATCACCTTTTGTTCCTTTGTGTGAGGGCATTCGGCGGCGCAGTTTGGAGCGATATTCAATAATGCAAAATATCGTTTTAATGAAATTTCCGAACAATTTAAATACGCTGTGTATAGTGAATAGAACATACCCGGTATAAATATCATGTTTTCCAGCGCTGGTTAGTCCCAAAATCACTGCAATCGTCACAAAATATAATTTGTGGATACCCATTGTACGGTGTGCTGTCTTTCAATGGAATGACGATATCCATTCAATAATGCATGTTTCGTAAAATTTTATTCAACTCTTTATGGCCAGTTTTTATCTTATTTAAAAATAAGTCGATAATTTACTCTGTATCAGTATCTGTAATTTTATCTTTTGAACATAGATTTAGATGTTGATAGCATTCGGTTGGCGATGTGTAGGTATGCCAACACCTACCATTGGTAATACAAGAACAAACAAATCGTAGTAAATTCCTGATGATGACATACATAGTTTAAAAGTGATAGTTAAGAGTCATGGTTCCTCATAACACCTCATAGTCTTGATAACGCTGACTTTCGAACCGGTGGCAACGTATATGTATACTCGTATATTTAACACTTCATCACATTGAATTTGAGATACACTAGGGATATGTGGACTCCTGGCAGTAGATTCTAAATAAAAATAAAATAAAAGGAAAACTGACAAATAAAACAACTTTATTGACAATACACTCATCCACTGCTCTGGGAGTTGTATCTGGTGCGGTAGAAAAGGTTACTGAGGCGAGCAGACTCGACGATTCCGTGCCAAGTCTCCTCGTTGATCTGGTCGATGAACGCCGGCGGGACGCGGAAGTCGTATCCGTACCCAGGTAGTTCCAGGGTGTATGAGAACGGAATACCCACGTGCTGGAAGAAATAGGTGAAAGAGATTAGAGATATATACTGTACGTAGGATTGGTCTATCCTCTGCTGATTCACCCGCTTTATATCTTGCGTTTCAGGCCGGTGTTTCTCAGATAAAGGCTGACTTATGAACCAGGGGTTTTTCAGTAGCTTTACTATGTTCGCAATCATAACCGTGCCAAAGGTCAGGTAGTAGAGCTCTTAGTGCAGAGTTCGTCCGGGGAAGTACTACCACCTTATCCATTTCTGCCGTGAAGCAGTAGTGCACTTGTATTACTGAGTTTTGGTTAGAAAGGTAAGGGGGCCGGTGAAATTACAGGCACATGAGACTTAACAACTTCACGTCTCAGAGCCGACAACGCATTAGCGATGCCCCTAGTGTTGTAAATGTCCATTGGCAGCGGTGACCACTTACAACCAGGTGGACCGTCGGCTTGTTTGTCGGCCCAGATGTTATAACAAAAAAAAGGGCCTAAATAATATGCAAAGCATATATAATATAATAATATAATTTTGTTATGCCTTATATATGTGAAAGGATAAACATTCATTCGTTCCCTTACCTTCCTTTTCGATCATAAGATCTAAATAAAAATTTACGTTTTAGTTATTTGATACTATTGTTGCCGATAAAACACCGCCACGTGGTCAGTACATTGATAACAAACAAGGTGCAGACATAAATGCGATAATTTTTGGATACAAGATAAACAATCAAATAAGCAGTTTAATAATTTGTGATTACCTGTCCGTAATCTTGAGCGCTGCCCGACGTCGCGTACAGCACCATTGCGCTATTACCCACTAGGTAGTAGCCAGCATTAGGCAGTTTTTTTGCATCTACTGCGGCACCAAAAGCAGCCCCAATATAATGCAACGCAGGTGCGTTTTCAGGCAAGGTATTGTTACCAAAGCCGAACAAGACGTAGTTGCCGTGGCTATGAATGTTGAGATACAGTTGAATGCGGTCCAAGTGTTCGAACATGATGTCTCTGATATACTGGGTCTCATTCTCAGTGAAGGCGAGGTGGCCGGGGTAGACGTCAGAGCAAGGGTTGGTGGAGACGCCCACGGTGCTAAAGGACACGTCGAAGTTGCGGTTGGCGTCCACTCCGTAGCAGGTGGTGCTCACTTCAGGGTAGAAGGAGCGCGTGCGGCGCCAGAGACGTACCTGCAAAGTTTTCTTTTTTACCGCCTCAAATAATGGGAGCGTTTGTGTATGCTCAATAAACTAACCTGATTTTGATAACAATATCTAGTGTACAAATCATAGTCTACCTAAATTAACGGTTGTCGTCGATGTAGGGAAATATTAAGTTCCCATATAAATGGTGGTAGCACAGGATTTTCTCTTGATACTCTCTCTCTATATTTGCTCTTCAAAACTCTACCTGATTGTTATAGTGAGAACATCATGGAGAGTATCTACGTTATGAGCCTATAGTTGTGAGTACATATTTGATATGAAGGTAGCTAAGAAAGCTATTCTATTGAAATTTTTTTAGATGCTTTCATCTAGTCATCTACAATAATTGTCAGTAATAGAAAAAACTAAAGCCAGTTTCATATTTTGCTTTGGATCAAGTGTCTTGATTATCCACTAAAACTTTAAATTAGTAAACTACTTACGTTCTTTCCCTTTTAAATATCAGTTCTTTAAGTACAGTCTACCCTATTTTTCGGATAAGAATCGGTTATATGTAAAAAACATACTAACATCTGTAAAAGTATATTCATAACCATCAGGATTAACAACCGGAACTATGATCCAGTCGTTATTCTCGAGCAGATCTCTCTCGTCATCCCTCAAGTCCTCGATGAGTCTGTGTATGGAGTAGAGCGTGACGGGAGTGGTGACCCACTCGCGCGCGTGGATCATTGCGTCCATGAAGTAAATAGGTTTGCTGCGGTCCGTGAAGTTTGTTGTTGATATCTGTCAAGCATTGGTATTTATTTTTGATGAATTAAAATTCAATTCAAAATTCAAAATTCAAAACCATTTATTCAGTTTAGGCCTTCGGAGGGCACTTATGAAGGTCAAATTTAAAGTTACTGAAGCTACAACCGGTTCGGAAGTCAGCCTTCAACTGAGAAGAACCGGCAAGAAACTCAGCAAGGTTACATTCTTTTTTATTTGTTATATAAATTTTTATCTATTCTGACTTTTTGGCTATTTTATAATTTCAATTTTACATAATTTTATATTTAGCAATTACAAAATACTTATAATAGGTAACATGAAAAAAAAAAAAAACAAAACAAATAAAAATATGACAAGACTGCAAAATAGAAAATAACAATAATTAGGTACTTACAACTTAAACAAGAGATTTAGAGGTGCACTGTGCAGAGAGCAGCTATTTCCATACATTTTTATCTAAAATATAATGAACTACCTTGTAATACGCTTTTTCTTTCAAAACTTTCCTAATATAATTTTTAAATTTATGATCAGACATTTTGGTTATTGAAAGCGGTATCTTATTATAAAATCGAACACAATTACCAAGAAATGACTTGTTAACTTTAGTTAGTCTAAAGTATGGAACAACTAACTTCTCCCTTTGTCTTGTATTTATACTATGAATATCTAATTTTGACTCAAACGTTCCTATGTTTCTACGTATAAACATTATATTTTCATAAATATATAGTGAAGGTAATGTCATTATATTTATTTCCCTAAATAAATCTCTTAATGATTCACGGGGACCCATACTGTAAATTGCACGAATTGCTCTTTTTTGTATAATAAATATTGATTCTATATCCGCTGCTGCTCCCCAAAACAAAATACCATAGGACAAGAGGCTATGAAAATATGCAAAATAAACTAATTTGGCCGTCTCAACATTCGTCAATTGTTTAATTTTCCTAACAGCAAAAGCAGCCGAACTTAATTTAGCAGCTAGAGTATCAACCTGAGGTCCCCATTGCAATTTATTGTCTAATGTAAGACCCAAAAATACCGTTTTATTTACAAGATCAATATGGCTCCCATCTATTATTATTTGGCTATCTACTTGTGCTACATTTGGTAAAGAAAACCTTAAGCATTTAGTTTTCTTTGAATTTAGTAATAGATTATTTGTAGCAAACCACCCACAGACAATTGACATAGTATGATTAACTTTAGTTAGATCTTTGTCTTTTCTATTAACTTTAAAAATTAATGATGTATCATCAGCAAACAAGACAATATCTGTGAGGTCATTTACAACATATGGCAAATCATTTATATATACTAAAAACAAAAATGGACCTAAAATTGAACCCTGGGGTACCCCCATTTCGACTAAAGAGCCCTTGGATGTTGTGCCGGTAATCCCTACCTTTTGCTGGCGATTTGATAAATAAGATAAAACAAGATCATGAGCAGTTCCACGAATTCCGTAGAAGTCAAGTTTTAGTAGTAGCGTACGGTGGTCAACGCAATCGAATGCCTTGGACAGATCACAAAAAATGCCAATCGCATCCTGTGAATCCTCCCATGCGCCATAAATGTGCCTCAGCAATGTTGCTGCCGCATCGGATGTAGATCTTCCCTTCGTGAAACCGAACTGATGACCATGCAATACCTTATGCTTAGTAAAGTGACTTGACATTTGATTAAGCAGCAATTTTTCAAAGATTTTACTAAGTGCTGGCAGGACGGAAACTGGTCTGTAATCAGATGGATTCTCCCTACAACCGGACTTGAAAATAGGTACTATTTTACTATATTTCATTAAATCAGGAAAACAACCCTGATCAATGCATTCATTAAAAATATTTGACAAAACAGGTGCAATCACTGTTATTATTGATTTTACGATTGTTACTGATAAGCCCCATAAATCTTCAGTACTTTTCATATTGAGAGAATTAAAAGTTATTATGATATCGCTAGCATTAATATGGTCAAATTTAAAACTTGGAAATGTATTATGAATATGCTGCTTGAGTAAAAGTCTAAAGTAGTACTTACTAAGTGGTCCCAAATTTTTACTTACAATCCTATGCATAGAGTTAGCATTGGAATCCTCCTGACCATATAGATAATGCTATAAGAATATCTATTACATGTATGTATTTGGAAAAAATATATATATCAGTTACATGGTTTCCACAGTACAAGTTCTGCTTAGTATGGGATCAGATGGCCGTGTGTAAAGAATGTCCATGGATATTTATTTATAGATAACGTCCCTAGATACCGTTGCTCACTTACGATCATAAGGGCAGTATGTCTACATGTTATATTTATAAAATTTTAATTCTGCATCTTTAATAGATACAACATGTTAAAGAAGTTGTGAATTCCCGAACGAATTGAAATAACCACAACCACAGCTATCAATTGCTAAATAATTCAGGTCTACTCTCGGCCCATTTTTGCCCACATTCCACTGCATGACAAAGGCCTTCCATCCCTTCCATCCCTTCCTCCACTCCTCCCTATACATTTGCCCAAGTAGTCTGGGCCAGTGCTTAAACGAGGCATTCAACTTACTTACTTTTAAATATTTAACATCCCGTCCCTCAAAACTTGGTCCTGCGTTGACAATAGTAACAAGATTAGGGTATTGCGCAGCGATTCTTTCAAGGTAGTCGTTTACCTGAAAAATAAGTTTAATTAAAATGATGTCTATTAACTTTTGATTATTGCCATTAAAATATATAGAGTAAATAGTTTTAAGAGTACCTCAGCGTGGCGCGGGTAGTCCTGGAAGACCATCCTATTGATTCTAGAGCTTCGCCATCTCGAGAGCTCTGCATCGTGTTCTTCAAATGCCCTGAGAGCATCAACAATAATTGAATATATATTTACCTCTTGCAAAATATTTAGTTTGCATGTCAAGCATGTTTAACAGCTAAGAATTTTATATAAAAATAAACTTTATTGGTTCACGATAAGATCTGTATCATTATACAATTAATTTATTGGATCAATTAGTAAACCTTATATAGAAGCATACAAAGTTAGTTTTTCCATGACATTATTAACTGTCAACTACGCCTTGAACAGCATAAAGGTATATTTAGAAGTAGTCGAGCTATTAGTATAGAGTTCGTCCGAGGAAGTACTACCTTACCCATTTCCGCTGGTAGTGGACTTGTAATACTGTTTCGGTTAGAAAGGTAAAGGGGTCCGTGAAATTACAGGCACTCGAGACGCAACAACTTCATGCCTCAGGGTCGACAACGCATTGCAATGCTCCTGATGTTGCAAATGTCGGCGGTGACCGCATACCAGATTGACCTTCTGCATGGTTGCCGGCCTACTTGATATAAAAATGTGTTTGTGGATGGGGATGATACTTAGCTGTCAAATCAAATAGTTTTCTTACGTGGCAACATCAGCAAGGTGCAGATAATGTGCCACATTCTTCGCATCTAACTCTTCGAGGAAGGCGTCGACCCTCTCAGGAGAGACCATGACGAGAGCATCTCTAAGAGCCGGCGCACCGTGCTGCCAAACATCCAGGTCTAGAGCCAGTTCCAGCTCGTGCAGAAGTCGGAGATGAGATTCATCTTCTAGTTTGACTCCATGGACAGAGAATCTATGGAGTGAACGAATACTGTTAGTTATTTGACTTAATAGCAAAACACAAATTTGGGAGAGAAATATTTTTTTTATAATTGGTTCTTACTTGAAAGGTGAATGTAACATACGTTACGAAATAACAAGTAGGCAAGTAATTTTAAGATACTATCAATTTTAATTAGCAGTAGGCCTCATACTAGGCTAAGCCTGTAACCTGGTGACTCATGATGATGTCCCTGATACAGATTTGTTGTCCATGGCTGACACCAATTACTATTTATAGATTAGAAAAATAAGCTACTTTAATCAACAAAGACGTACGTGCTATAGCCAGAGGCGCGAAAGCGACTCCTACTACAAGAACTCTCAAAAACTTTAGAAAATAATGAAAAGCCAATAAAGCAATCTGCAAAGTACCTTGAATAAATATCATGTTTCCCAGCGCTGGCCAAACCAAAGAGAAGTCCCACAAGAACATAAATTAATTTTCGAGACTCCATTGTAAATGGACACCTCTCGACGCCGAAGTGTCGACTGAGGACTGGTATCTCTGTTGATTATTAGTTTTATAGACATCATAAAATAATTGCGCTATCGGTGTTAATATCTGTTTATTTATTAGTGCTATTACTAAAATAATCGATTAAGTAAGTAATCACTATCAATCCACAATAGTTCTTGCGACATATTTCTCATTAACATTATCGATAGAATTGAGATCAAATGAAAAAAACATCCTCATTCGAAATGTTTTGCGACTTCTTTGGATTTGATTTGCAAAGGCAATCAAACTCCCGACCCTATATCGGGTAAAGTAATATAAAGTTCACAAAGTCAAGACGACTTGGCGGCTCCACGAATACACCATCTGCTAAGTTCACAAATACCCGACAAGGTTTCATATTTCTCATATTTATTTTGTCGCTTATAATCCGCCGGCAGATTATTTTTACTGACATACAAAATCCTTCAAATACCAGACCATTTTTATATTATACTAGCTGTCCACCGCGGTTTCACCTGCGTTCCTAATGGACGTTACCTCTTCTCGGGATAAAAAGTTACTCCTTATAACATTAGCTATCTGCCAGTGAAAGTTCCGTCTTAATCGGTCCAGGGAATTCGGAAATTTCGGACAGACAAAATAAAAACGAAATATTATTTATCTTCTTCATTACTATCATATGCATTCAGTTAAAAGCTGTTATATTTATATTACAAGCAGCTACTTTTATTATATTTATTTGTACAACTTGATACCGCGCCAGCTACGGGCCGGTCGGCATGGTGGTTTGAAAACTGGTTTGCCATAGGTCTTAAGTATAATTCGTTCAGGACAAACACCTGTGTATGTAATACATATGAAATTATTCAGGATATTTATTAATTTATCTATATATATATATAAATGAATCCCTATTTCCCTTGGTCACGCCATCACGCATGGACGGCTGGACCGATTTCGCTAATTCTTTTTTTGTTGTATTTGTTATTGTCAGGAGAAGGTTCTTATGAAAGAAAGAATGTAAGAAAGTTGCGCGGAAACTTAGCAAATTTAATAAAGCATAACGACCATATTATCTTTTATAACCTTATGGTGTTTGACATAAATGTCAGTCGTTTGACAATATCATTTAAAACAGAGGCATGGGTCGGAATTATATTGATAAAAATATTAATTTATAATTTCTTAGTGCACATTTCACGATTGTTTCTATTGGAAGATTCGAATCCAATATTTATAGTTAAGGCAGGACAACGTCTGTGGGGTCAGCTAGTATTAAATAATAAGTAATTTAAAAACATAATATTGTGGCAGTTTTAGGTTTAAGTAAAACTTTGTCACAAAAGTTTATCACTGCCCAACTCCAATAACAAAATCAGATTATAAATAGGTAATGTTTAAAAGTGTTCAATTCAAATCTGTGGTAGCCTCAGCTACTTTGACTTCTATAAGTGAAAAACTAAAATTAATTAATTGTTTGCATATTGTCTACTAGATCAGCCGTTTAGGCACTATCCTTTCGTGTAAAATACCCTATGTGTCAATTAAATATTCATTTAATAGCACTGATCTATTCATAAGTCAGCAGTTTGAATCTAATAGCGGTTTGGACGAATGTTTTTACTGAGAAGAGCCGGCCATAGACTTGGATCATAGATTGATTAGATAACATTTATTTAGTCTCACTGACAATTGAATACTTGTTAGTTATAGCAGAAGTAAATAGATAATATTATCATGAATATATAATAGAAAACCACAAACTAAAGCTGTTCCCACAAGCAGCACCTGTTCACAAGTATGACAGACACGTGTGGCAGCCATCGCTCTTCTCGCCATACTTAAGTACTCCTATTTCTAAAGTATATCCTTGCACGCCAAAAACTAATTCATAACATATATTCTACCCTACATATAATAATGTACCCGTTAGAATTCTCTTAGCGCAGTCTAAGAAGAAACATCAAAAAGAAAATAAAAGTAGCAATTAAAGAATTGAAAAAAAGTTAACCTTTTTCGATTCGTTGGAATGTTCTACTGAACTAACCAATTCCACGTAAAGTGGTGTGGAGTCTACACGTAGTGCGATTCAATACTGCGAATATGGTATGCAGTGCACTGTAACGGTACATTGCACATAAAGCGTCGAGCTTCCATATTGAACTCACGATTCCGGTTCAATCGAGCTTTTCTTATTTCACAATTAAAGTACTCTCGTTTTTGTAACTTTATTTTTTTCATTCAGTCGCCATGTGCTGATACTTTGTACACATTTAATTGAATGGAAAGGTGTAATATGTATATTATTTTTTGTGTTTTGTGGGGGCGAGGAATATTACCCCCATTCATCTTTATTGTCGTAAGAGACGACAAAATTCTAAAAGTAGCTGTCCATTTTGATGGCTACGGGCCGATTGGCGTGGTGACTAGATACCCTGACGCCTCAGATCATGGGCTCTATTCGCAACCATGATTTTTTTTTGTTTGAATGACTATGTCTAGACGTAAATAATTATTTGTATGCACTGAAATATAATCTACTAATATGAAATATTAAGAATATAATTTTACAATTTACGAAAATATATTAAACACAAATAATATAGTAAGTAAAATGAAAACGTGTATTTAATATCACGATGAATTTATAATTATCAAGGGATATATTTGAAAGGAAATTAAGTGAAATAAATATCATTCAAATAGGCATTCACAGGCACCAATGAATGCTCAAACTATATCACCGGTACGGAAGGTTGCATTTACTAACGTTTTCCATTAATAATAAAATTTGTAATTATTATTATTTTTTGCTATGTTACCTGTTTGTGCTTTCTCTGATGTCCTGTAATTGACGATGCACTAGTAGGTGTATAAACGTAACTGTAAATATTATTGTATTAAATGGGAGGTGAGTTCTTTGTTGAATATCCAAATGAAATAAATAAAAGCGTCACAATCATGCCCAAAAAGCAAAAAAGAAATATACGGAATATTATTATTATTTTATGGTTCAATAGATATTTATATTGATACGAGTGTGGCTACTTGGTAAAAGCTTTATTTCTGCACCCACCATTTCCTCCCATCCGGACCTCTGTCTTACATTAATTTACTGACCTACGAACTGTTCAGGCACCCTGTTCAATGGACCGGTGTATCCTTCTGCGCTGTTAATAAATTCAGAGTAATGCCTTCGCTACTTATCTAATAGCCTACATTTGACTTATGGATTGGCTATAAAAGTAATGTTACAGAGATACAATTTTATTGTAGTCACTTTGTGGAAGTATATGTGACCATTTTATTTAGAACTTCGAATTTTTTAACCGCGCTCGGGTACCGATCCACAGCCTCATTACAAATGGAAATTAGAAGTGACAAAATGGAAGTCATTTGATTATGTAGATCAGTGGTTCCTAATAGGTCTCAGGACTTCCAAGAATTTGTCGTCACTAAATAAATACAAAAGTTACTCTACCGCTCCAGACCATCGTATTAAACTGTCGGACATCAAACCTAATTTGAGAGCATTATATTACAAAACTGTAACAAGTGGGTTCTACTCAAAACAGATTTTTTTCAAGATTGGGATCCGCTGCTATGGGTGACCCAAACGCTTCGTCATCCGAGGCGGTCCGAATAACCCCGAATAGAAATTTTTAAAAGACAAATAACTCTCGAATGATGATTGTGCGCTGGAAAGCGAAGCAGCCACTCCTCTAGCAAATGGCTCAATTGACAAAGGGCGTCAAACGAAATCTGCTTTTCATCCAGCTCTCGTCAGAATCCCTTTCTTTAGCTCCATTTTACATTCCCAATAGCGACGTGCAATTTCAAAATGACGTTTCCAGCAAAAAGTCCAGGATAAAGCGACCAACTATACCGGGGGTAAACTTTTTAAATTGGGTCAATTCCTTGAGCACACGGCGTGCGAGCAGATGAGATATATACCCCGATAATGCTACGGAGAGGGATAACAAAGGCCTTAACCGTCTCGAGTGCAATTTAGAAGTTTTTCTTTAAAATATAGCCGGTGCGCTGTGTGAAATAAAGCTTGTCCCAATGATGGACGATTGTTAGAGCGTAAGTTGAATTCCAACGTGAGGACAGCTTTGCGAAATGATATTTAGATATAACTGTCCTTTGACTGGCTTAATGGCGTGGTGATTAGATACCCGTAACTGCCACGCCACAGGTTGTAGGCTCGATTCCCACCCGGGACAAACATTAGCGTGCGTGAACATGAACTGTTTGTTCTGTGTCGGGGTGTAAATATCTATACACCCCGTCAGTATGTATTTAGATTTTTTTAAGTATATCATTTGCTTGCTTATATAGTACAACCAATTAAACTGCATAATTTGGAATCAGATGACACTGTTTATGAATATTACATTATTATCATATGAAGTTACTTAATGCTGAGAATAAAATGATAATCAATTTTAATATTTATTAAAAAATCTTTTGCTGTCGCGGTTCGCCTAGCAAATGTGAAATATTAAAACTATTTTATATAGAAAATATACATCAAAGTTAATGAATGGATTGTATTTTTTTTTATATTATAGAATCAATGAAAATTATCTAAAGTAATGCTTCCGCTCATTATTTGGTGTATCGGGACCTACATTGGGCCGCATTAGATGTTTCACATCAATAAATCTAAGACTCCTTTCAGTCACAACAGCGCGAACCCGGCTCCCTAACACGAATAGTAGCAGATTCATTGAACCCGATGTAACACGCCGCTATGCAATCACATCAGTCGGTGTACAATTTTGCAATGCATGAGAACATCGCACGCTGGAATAGTCATTACATAGTTTATTCCATTGTATTTGGTATCACCCGTGATGTGTGATGACCGCGCGGCCATTTTGAAGATTAACTGCATCTAATATGCGAGTCACAAATCAACGTCAGAGCGTTATTCACGCTGCGTTGCATATTGTTTTGAATACTAGGATTAATTTTGCATGCTGGCAATTTTTTTGTAATATTTTCTGACGTGTCAGATTTTGTTCGGCGAATAAAAATAATAACGTAGGCATTTTTCATATGCGGTTATCTGATTACAGACTAAGCAGAGCTTATGCTGTGGCTACCAGATAACTGATATATTGTGACGTATTCTACTTATTAATTATAATCATTATATGTATATCCTAGGACATTTTTGCATTGTTAAAATATGCTTCATGTGTTATTTGTTTACGCTACGTGTTTTGTTTAACACTAATCATACCAACACTTACTAGGTACCAATTTCTACCATAGCGGGTCAAATGTGACTTTATATTTCCTGCTTGTATGTATGAAATATGGTTGTTAGGAAGGGAAATAAATAGTATATTAATTAGTAAGAAAAAGTCATGAAGTCAAATGTGCAAGAGCAATAAAATGATACGTGTATTTTCAATGCAAATTTCAAAATGGGTCATTTGACCCGGCTATGGTATGCTTAGTGTTAAATGGAAGCAATTCAATATGTCAGAATCTTGGGTCTTCAATGTTCTCATATGCTTCCTCTTGTTCTTTTGATTAATATTCTGTCAATCTTCCTTGATATTATATATAGTAAATGACCATAGTTCTACCAAATCTGTCGTTCATCAGTATGTTCCGGCAGCTGCACTTGACATATCCCTTCTAGGCCTTGGACATGGCAGGATTATATTCCAATACAAGTATTTCTAGAGCCAAAAAAATAAATCTGTTGAAGCAAACTTACACCAACTTCTAAATTGCTCTATTGGTATTACCAGTTACTAAAGCACCTACCTACTGTTCGGGTAACGGATAAAAATAAGTCGCACGTTACGATTACATCTGGCGAACTAAATGGGAGGTCAATAAAATGCTGTACCTATATTGGTGAAACTCAATTTGCCGCTCCGTTACAGTGCGCGCGTAAATTACACTCGGCGTCGGTCGATGCTCGTACGTTCACGGCACTTTGGGCGCGGGTGAGGCGGTCTGCAGACGTGGCAACACTGAGCGACAATATTAAAATTAAAAAAACACTGTTTATTATTTATTTTAATGTTTACATATTATACGCAACCCATTTAAATAATTCTGTCACTGATAGAAAGCCGCGCTATTTTTGAGTGACATAGGCTATGTTATAATCCCGAGCTTCGTCAGATCCCTCCGGAACCCGTAAATGGCGGAACGGTGCTTGTTAATAAAGTAGCCGTATAAAACGAGTTATTCAATTTCATGCGGACTGCGACAGCATAAATAAAAAGGCGAGCTTATTCCCAAGTTATACTTTTAATTATGCGAGCATAGAGAGATTATTCAGACTAATTAGATGTGAAGTAAGGCTCGGTGCGCTTTGTGCATTTAGCGGATTCCTAAAAACTACTGCAAAATTAAAAATTCCCCGCGCTCCGTGGCGGGCGCGCTGCCAAACCACCAGTTTTGTTCTTTTTTCCATTACTACTGGAATTGAGATAACAGATTTTTTATAATCACTTTGTATGTAGTGCAAAAAAGAATTTACTAATTAAAATATCCCGGGAAGTACAGGTTTTTACGAAACATTTTTAAATTTTTTGGACACCACGTTACAACTTTATTGTTGAGATTTCATTTTAATTTTATTCTTTATTTATAAAGTGGCTTGCGTTTATGTAAATGGTCTTCATCATTGCAAACACAATACATGTAAAATCTGTGAACACATTTTATTTAATCTCTGTTCTTAAAGATTTGCAAGTCATAGACTAGTTGCAGCTTTTGCAGCAAGCCTTATTTTTTGTTCGTTGGGCCCGATATTGGCAAAGATGGCGATATTTCGAGGTCCACTAGCCTCTTATTACCCGACTAATTTCTATTGGCGTCGTAAGTTTGCGCCAAATTTATGGCCAACTTTGTTTATTATTTTGGCGTAAAGGCAATAAAATTATGATGGTAAAATATAGGATGTTGATATCATGTCTTTTCAAATTTAGATTTCCAATCATAGCTGGGGCTCGTCTTTGTGTGAATTTTTTTTCATTTTGGTTTAGCTGGGGCTCGATTATGTAAGGAAAATGACGCTAACTCGAGGATTTTTCGTCGGGGCCTCCGTCCTCTGTTTCTGTCGCTTACTACGCCAATACTAATAATCACGTGAGAGGTAAGCTCTCCCAGGCCTCCATGAAGCGGCTCGCCGACGAAGTTTGTAGTAGCTGAATAAGGGGGCTAATAGGAAAAATTTTATGGCGTAATTTTGTATTAGTTTTAGTATTATGGAAAGTATTACCATACCCATTGTAGCTGTGAAGCAGTAGTACACTTGTATTACTGTGTTTCGGTTAGTAAGGTAAAAGGCCCGGTGTTATTACAGGCACAGCACATGAGACTTCACTTCTGAGGGTTGACAAGCATTGGCAATGCCCCTGGTGTTGCAAATGTCCGTAGGAAGCGGTGACCACTTACTATGACCTATGACCGTTCAGGTGACAGGCAGTCGCCTGTTTGTTGGCCCACTTGGCATAAAAAGCGTCTCTGCTAGATAAAAGCAAAATCGTTTGTATTTTTTGGTTGCTATTTGGTTTTGATATTTACGTTAAAATTACCGAAATCAATCTGACAATACGCTCCGATTCCTGTCCCATCAGAAACTTTATTCCCAAATGAAGCGATCACTTATCGCGGACAAAAAAAAAAACCAGTAGAAGAATTGCGTCCACGCGCCATATTTCTCCCAAAACGTCCCCAATAAAGTTTTATTCGGTGTTTTCGCAGATTCAATACAATCCTAGTTTGACATTCTCGTCGTAAATAACGCAGTAAAAATATTATTTGCGATGGGGAACTCAGCATTCAGCATCGGTGACGCGGCGTACATGCGATGTGGACAATAATGTTTGTGAAACGGTGTTTTTAAAGTTCAACTAAGTTTCCATGCTCTGTCTGTAATTTATTACACATTGTTTTTCCTTCCTGTTATTCCTCTCCTTGCATTTGTGGTAAAATCGCTGAAAGTATTAAGGTATCCGCGGAAAGATTGTCTTTCCCGCAATATACATGTATTAATTCAGAATATTATCAATCGGTGTGTCAAGTTTCATCCAAACCCACCCAGCCGTTTATGCATGATTGAGTGATGACAATTTGTTTCATTCGCTAGGTATTTTAAATTAATCCTGATAAGCTCTATATTGTACCTATATTTATACCAATATTTATCCTGTCAATACATCTAGCATATAACATTCCTATAATTTGTATCTAGTTAGTTTGTTAGCGAGGAATTCCTCAATTCGTTCGGATCCAGCATTCTATTAATTGGGAAACATAATCCTGATTTATCCGCAAACTACGACCTATGTTGAGTTCCCAACTTGATATACAAGCTTAGCAATTAACTGTGCATGACCTGGCCATTGCCAACATACTCGTACAACGAATATTCGTCAAATGATTCAAATAATATCTTTGTTGTGTAAAAAATTTTACCTATCAGTAAGTAAACAAAGATTTGCTGCTCACTCTACTTTAATGAAGCCATATCAAAGACAATACAGTACGCCTGGCAGAATTCTGGTCTAAACAAATTTAGCCAGAACGATCGACACGCAAAAAAAAAAAAAAAAGACAATATTTTTATATAATTTAATAGAATAAATACAATAAATATAATTTAAAAACGGTGCAATACTACGGTACGGTAGCTTACTAATACTACCACTCCAACTCACCTCTAGAGAGGCGACTAAAGTGTATACCGCTGACCACGTGCACAAGCCTTCGACTAGCCAGTTGGCTTGGTGGTTAGAGACTCTAACTGCGACGCCGCAGGTCGTAGGTTCGATTCCCACCCAGGACAAACATTTGTGTGCATGAACATGTCTGTTTGTTCTGTATCTGGATAAAAAAATCTATAAATGTAAGTATTCAAAATAGTAGAATATGTAGTATATCAGTTATCTGGCTGCCATATTACAATATCTTCTATATATACTTCCATATTACAAGCTCTGCTTAGGTTGGGGCCAGATGGCCGTGTGTAAAAAATGTCTCAGGATAAATTTATAGATAACGTCCTTAAGTAGCGTTGTTCACCTACCATCATAAAAGCAGTATGTCTACTTGTTATCCTTATTTATAATCCGTATTTAAATAATGTGCTGGGATGTCTATGTTTTTATTTATTCTCAAAAGGGTCTGACTGCCGACCCTAAGAAAACTGCCAAATTTCTTGTAGTACTTAATGCATGTAATGAGCAGAAAGCATATGTATTGCGCCAATCAATAATATCATTTCAATACATTCAGCCCCCTTATTCAGCTAATACAAACTTCGTTGCCCTCTCACGTGATTAGTGGTATTAGCGACAGAGACAGAGCATAGAGGCTGCGACGAAACATCCTCGAGTTAGTGTCATTTTTCTTACAGAATCGAGCCCCAGGATAGTACAAATTTTTTTACAAGTCTACCACGACCAATCCTCCGTCGATTTTCAACATGGTTCGAATAATTTGTAGCAGACCCGCGTCATATACACGTGACTTAAGCGCGTAAATATAATTTATTACCGAGTCTTTGAACTAAGAAAAGGAAGCCAATAAAAAAATGTAATTTAATATTAATACTCACAACAAACAAAAGTTTGCTTTCACTTGGAAAGCTTAAGGTATTTTATGGTTATGATAAAATATATAAAATTATATTTTTAATAATGCTTCCTTGATACGTATCTACCATTTGAGTTAAAAAAAATAAACAATATTTTTCGTGAACTAAGTGAGCGTGGACGTAAGTGATGGTCACATCTGTCGCAGAACCGATAACCGTTGGGGTAGACGTGTTCTAGAGTGGAGACCACGGCTCGGTAAACGTAGTGTAGGGCGCCCTCCAGCTAGATGGAGCGATGATATACGCAAGCTGGCTGGCAGCGGTTGGAAACAAAGAGCTGAAGATCGAGCTCAGTGGCGTGCCATAGGTGAGGCCTATGTCCAGCAGTGGACGGAGATAGGCTGATGATGAAGTGAGCGCAAACTTTTTTTTGTGTGTTTATATTGAAGCAACAAAACAAATTCATCCAAGAAGTTCTTAAACTCATACTAGGATAAGTTAGTTTATTCTTAATAGACCTGTATCTGTAAGTTATTGTTTCGTTGTGTAAGTTCATCAGAGAACATTTAACTTTGTCTGCTGTCGTGTACGTATGATCTATACTCGTATATTCCGTATTAATCCTACAAGTAATGAAATTAAAGATTGTCAACATTTTATTTCATTTATTGAATAAATTATTTGAAAATATCCCGCGTGTCCCCCGCGGTTTTAACCGAGTTCCCAAGGGGGCTGTTAAAACATGTTATAAACTGTCTATTTGACAAATTTCATCCAAATCCGAGTAGTTGTATTTGCGTGATAGAGTAACAAACATCCATTCTCACAAAATTATGCACTTATAATTGTAGTAGAATTATTATAGGTTTCTTATCTTTAGCTTATGGTTATTAAAAACAAGGTTTTATGAAATTTAACAGTACGCTAGTGAAACCACTACGCAACAACCAACAGTTAGCACAAGAAGTAAATTCACCTAATACCTATTCATGTTAAGTCTTGGCTTCGCATGTTCGGCTCGGGTCGAGCAAATATTTTCTTTCCCGACGAAACACTCAAACCACTTTCAGTTCTAAAAACTTTGTATTAAAGCACAGTATTATTTGGATGAGGTCGCCGTCGCAAATCTAGCTTCTTTAAAAAAATATGTCTAATTTTACATCGTAGCTTTATACGGACGAAGGCTTTTAGGGTTTTTTGTTGTAATGAAATTAAGTAGGTATCCGGTGGTGGGCGAGACGAGACCCTGCTCAATCTCCGTCACGCGCTCTGCACTGTACAGGCGTTCTTAGCGCCAATACGGTGGGGACACAGCCATGAGAGGTAGCGGGAGCGTTAGCATGCAATATCCTCAGTAATCCTAACTTCCCTACTATTATTATAAATGTGAATGTAAGTTTATTTGGTACCCTTTCACGCGAAAACTACTTAACCAATCATCATGAAACTTTGTGACAACTTGGAGGTATTAGAAGTAACATAGGTCTGTGCCGGGAAAATGTTACATCCCTTGGGAACGCGGGTAAAACCGCGGGGGACAGCTAGTACTATTATAAATGAGAAATCCAATTTAGTTGTTTGTTACGCTTTCAAGGCTAAACGACAGAACCGATTTTACTGAAAACACTCTTACCACTCGGATTACAATTAGATTTATTATTAAACGCGTGCAGATAGCTGAATAGTAATAAATAGATAATGAAATAATAAACGGTGATGGATGAATATATATTTTCTATCTCATTAGGGTATAAACACCATCATGTCCATTTAAAAAAAAAAAATGTCGATTATTGGTCCGTAAAATATTTTTGTTCGTTATACAAGATTAGTTACCTACGTTGTAAATTCATGTTACCATGTAAAAACCATTTATCGGAAATAAATATTTAAAAAAATAACTTTTCATTATTTGGCCTTCGGAGGGCACGTAGGGTCGCAGCAACTAGGGTCGTGCCAAGGGTGTCACATCTATCGATTCTCACTCAGTCTAACCTCTCTCATTCCCACTACGTCTCATCACCAAGTCACAGGCGGAACGTAATCCGCTCGCATGCCATAATAAAGTGTCACGCGCTAATCCCTCCCCCCCCCGCCCATCCCTCAGCCCTCTCACGTCAACTTACTCTTCTCTAAGCCTATAAACAAAACATTCCGCTGTTTTGTTGCCCTTCATATTGCCTTAATTACTTCATGCCACAATGTGTTACGCAGATTGTAGGGCTTTCCTAGATTATATAGTGAGAGGGGTGTGTGTTTTCAATTTGTTAATATATTAATGAATGTGAGTATACGTTATTAATAAATAAATAAATATCCTGGGACATTCCCTACTCACGGCCACCTTTTCTTCTAAATATAAATCTTGATACCCACAGAACAAGCCGACATGTTAATGAAAGGAATCCAACCGTCGACCTGTGGCATTCAGGGTATACAGTCAGGGTCTCCTAACCACCAAGCCAAATGGCCCGTCAATGAACGAACAGGTTGGTTACTCAGCTGCCACACCAAAGATAGTGGATTCGATTCACATGATGACTATAATGCTCTTGTTAGATCAGTATTTTTTTAGGCTTAGTAGATACATTAATCTGGCAACACTAGCTCGCTCAAGCACTAATTCTTCTATAAACAACTGTGGAAGTTACTTTCTTTTATGTAATTTTTTTTAATATATCGATAACCCTAGTAGTAACCCTAGTGTTTTGGTTATCTATGTGCTTCGCTACTTGTTTAGTTATAATTACTTACCTATTTGAATAGGTACCTCATTCAATTTTTATTCGATTAAAAATTAAAAAAAATTATCACCAAATATTATTACAGAAAATAAGGTTACCTATTGATAGTCACAACATTTTTTTACCATTTATAGGGTTGTGTTTGATTACAATCTCACTAGGGCAAAGGTGGTGAGCAAACGAAGCCTATAATGGAACTGGCTCTCAAGTGCAGCTACTGAAACACACGGCAGGTGCTTGATAGATCTTCAACATAAAGGTGGTAGCACCGTGCTATGTACAATTTCCTTCACCAAAAGCTCATGCTCAATGTTGGATTCGAACTATAAATATATAAGATAAATCTCTGTATATTGATATATGACAAAATTGTTAAGGATCATTTTCTCTTCTGTTTGTGAATAGTTCTTTTTCTTTATTTTTTAATTTGTAGCTTAATTAGCTTCATCATCATCATCATCATCAGCCTATGTGCGTCCACTGCTGGACATAGGCCTCACCTATGGCACGCCACTGAGCTCGATCTTCAGTCTTTTGTTTCCAACCGCTGGCAGCCAGCTTGCGTAATTAGCTTCAGTGAGACCAATAAAAAAGCTGTTTCCAATTTTGAATTTTGACTAGTGGACGAACACTAAAATATAATATTTGTTTTGTAAAAAATATAATACATTGTACTATATCAATTGTCTGATTAACATAACATAAGCTCTGCTTAGTTGCCTGTAAAATAAATGTATATTATAAGGTGTGGAGCAAATGTTGCTTTGATAATTTCTGTCAGTTATTTATGGCGCTTTACCCCAAAAAATCTAAAGCCTTGAGTTGTATATAGAATATAGTATATTATTTACGATATAATATATAATATTAACGATAGTTCCCCAAACAATATATTTTATATTCTATGTAGAAGATAATATCCGGCTTTCTGCTAATTCGATATGTCGAGAGATTTGAAACGTTACCGTTATAATGAAAGTAGATTGTTTCTAAATTTAAACACGCTAACTGAGAAAGCTGGAGAGACTTAATGATCTCAGGGTCGACAACGTAATGGCATTACCCCTGATGTTGCAAATGTCCATATACAGTGAACACTTACCATCAGGTGGACGACGATTTGCCTGTTTGTTGGCGTATACGATACAAAAAAAAAAGAATATTGAAAATCGTATCAGAAATCAGAAAATAGTTTATACTAACTATTTAAGGAGCCAACAGAACATTCTTACTCTCATTCCATCTCGAGATAACTTGACGAGTTGTTTATCCTTGAGAGACCTCCACAATACCGGAGCCCGCACAGTTCGCTGTACGCATCCATTGTTTAAGGCACATTGTCATCGCACTCAGCATTTATCTTGCTCTTAAGTTGAGCCTTAAGCCGCGGAGCGTGAGATTAAGTAAGTGCCTAAGTAACACACAATGGTGCTTTTAAGGAGTCCTTATGGTTGACATGTGATGTGTTGACAGGCATGGGGCGTACGGGGTATGGTAATGTTGAGCTTGGGGCAACCTCTACCTCCTGTATACCGCTAATTATACTGAGACGAGGCCTTGGGCGGATTATGATGCGTTACGTTTAATAAGTTTCATGTGTTTACGCCTATGATCTTCTATGAGATAGGCAGGGGTTTCATTCCAATTGCAAGTCCTTGTGGTACTGCTAATATTTGAAGACGGCTTTTGCCATTTAAAAAACAAAGCACGTTTAAAATATAATAAGAATATTTCTGAAAGTTAATTAATATTCTGTGACATTCTTCACACTAAACCATTTATCCTAAAGCAGAGCATCTACTATAGTTTACTTATATTACATGTCGGCGCTTAACTAACGATACCGCGCAAGTGAAACTTGCTCAGTTTTCAGGAGAGACAAAAAAACTGATTAATTAATTTACAGCACAGTCACAAACAACGCGAGACGGTGTGGCGAAATGCTTGAGTTGTGCGGTTATGACACTATAAATGACTTGCGCGGTGTTAGAACTATTTGAATGATGTCCTGTAAATAATAAAAAATTATGACATTGGATACGCGCCAAAATAGTCTATCCAATGAAGTATAAAACGGCAAAGGGCAAATTTCATAATACGCGGTTTTTATAAATACAACCTGATACAGATATTTACCTATATCCAGACGCAGAACAAACAGACTCGTTCATGCACACAAATGTTTGATCAAGTTGAGAATCGAACTCACTGCCACCAATCATGTGGTCTGTTCCAAAAATGTATAATATATATCCCGTCATATTATATTATACATAATAATATATAAATAGAGTTATATTATTCAGTCAGTTTCAGTCATAGGTAATTAATTTCTTTTAGAATTTTTTTTTTACTTGAGCGCATTTGACTGGATCTCACCTGATGGAAAGTGACGATGCAGTAGTAAAAGTGTTGTAAGTATAGTAGTAGTATAAGTGTCATAATACTTAGTTACGTATTAAAATAGTAGCAAGTAAAATGAACGATATCCGAGGTATATAATCCAGGATGTGTCGTGTACGAGTATTCCTCTAAGAGTGACAAATGGCACCTCAAGAGACAGTGTCGCTTGAACGATGAGAAATGAGCCGAGACACCTCGCGTGGCTTGTTGTACACTAAAAGGTTTATTTCTTGACTCAGTATATTGAGAAGTTGCATTTATATTCTTTAGAGCAGACGGCTTATAATAAAAATAGAAGCAGTACAGTTCTTGCTTTATTAGGTTCTAACATCAAAATCTAATATTGTGTAAATCTATATGTGTTAGAGTCTGACCATTCATAAGTGCCTATTTGAATAAAATATTTCATTTCATTTTAATAAATATATAAATAGATATATTGAGCGACTAAAATAAAAACAAGCCCTTTTTACATTGTCTAATTGATTGTTAACTTTATAGTACGTAATGCTTTTCTATGAAAGCTACAACTTTTATTTAGAATAATTTAAAAGCTTTACTGCTTTAATTTTTGAAATTCAAAAAAAAATTCAAAATTCAAAACCATTTATTCAGTTTAGGCCTTCGGAGGGCACTTATGAAGGTCAAATTTAAAGTTACTGAAGCTACAACCGGTTCGGAAGTCAGCCTTCAACTGAGAAGAACCGGCAAGAAACTCAGCAAGGTTTCATTCTTTTTTATTTGTTATATAAATTTTTATCTATTCTGACTTTTTGGCTATTTTATAATTTCTATTTTACATAATTTTATATTTAACAATTACAAAATACTTATTATAGGTAACATTAATAAAAACAAAACAAAAAAAAAATATGACAAGACTACAAAATAGAAAATAACAATAATTAGGTACTTACAACTTAAACAAGAGATTTAGAGGTGCACTGTGCAGAGAGCAGCTATTTCCATACATTTTTATCTTCAATATAATGAACTACCTTGTAATACGCTTTTTCTTTAAAAACTTTCCAAATATAATTTTTAAATTTATGATCAGACATTTTGGTTATTGAAAGCGGTATCTTATTATAAAATCGAACACAATTACCAAGAAATGACTTGTTAACTTTAGTTAGTCTAAAGTATGGAACAACTAACTTCTCCCTTTGTCTTGTATTTATACTATGAATATCTAATTTTGACTCAAACATTCCTATGTTTCTACGTATAAACATTATATTTTCATAAATATATAGTGAAGGTAATGTCATTATATTTATTTCCCTAAATAAATCTCTTAATGATTCACGGGGACCCATACTGTAAATTGCACGAATTGCTCTTTTTTGTATAATAAATATAGATTCTATATCCGCTGCTGCTCCCCAAAACAAAATACCATAGGACAAGAGGCTATGAAAATATGCAAAATAAACTAATTTGGCCGTCTCAACATTCGTCAATTGTTTAATTTTCCTAACAGCAAAAGCAGCCGAACTTAATTTAGCAGTTAGAGTATCAACCTGAGGTCCCCATTGCAATTTATTGTCTAATGTAAGACCCAAAAATACCGTTTTATTTACAAGATCAATATGGCTCCCATCTATTATTATTTGGCTATCTACTTGTGCTACATTTGGTAAAGAAAACCTTAAGCATTTAGTTTTCTTTGAATTTAGTAATAGATTATTTGTAGCAAACCACCTACAGACAATTGACATAGTATGATTAACTTTAGTTAGATCTTTGTCTTTTCTATTAACTTTAAAAATTAATGATGTATCATCAGCAAACAAGACAATATCTGTGAGGTCATGTACAACATATGGCAAATCATTTATATATACTAAAAACAAAAATGGACCTAAAATTGAACCCTGGAGTACTCCCATTTCGACTAAAGAGCCCTTGGATGTTGTGCCGGTAATCCTTACCTTTTGCTGGCGATTTGATAAATAAGATAAAACAAGATCATGAGCAGTTCCACGAATTCCGTAGAAGTCAAGTTTTAGTAGTAGCGTACGGTGGTCAACGCAATCGAATGCCTTGGACAGATCGCTAAAAATACCAATCGCATCCTGTGAATCCTCCCATGCGCCATAAATGTGCCTCAGCAATGTTGCTGCCGCATCGGATGTAGATCTTCCCTTCGTGAAACCGAACTGATGACCATGCAATACCTTATGCTTAATAAAGTGACTTGACATTTGATTAAGCAGCAATTTTTCAAAGATTTTACTAAGTGCTGGCAGAACGGAAACTGGTCTGTAATCAGATGGATTCTCCCTACAACCGGACTTGAAAATAGGTACTATTTTACTATATTTCATTAAATCAGGAAAACAACCCTGATCAATGCATTCATTAAAAATATTTGACAAAACAGGTGCAATCACTGTTATTATTGATTTTACGATTGTTACTGATAAGCCCCATAAATCTTCAGTACTTTTCATATTGAGAGAATTAAAAGTTATTATGATATCACTAGCATTAATATGGTCAAATTTAAAACTTGGAAAAGTATTATGAATATGCTGCTTGAGTAAAGATTCCGCTGCTATAGGACATGATTTAAGGCTTTTAGTAGTTTTACCAGGTATACTCGTGAAGAAGTTTTCAAAAGCACAGGCGACATCTAAATTATTTGTTTGAATTTTATCATTAATTTTAAGAGTTACCTGTTCATTATTATTTCTAATTTTACCAGTTTCCGTATTAATAACATTTCTGACTGTCTTTATTTTGTTATTAGCATTACCTATTTTATTACATATAAAGTAAGATTTAGCTTGATTACACACTAACTTGAAAGTCTTTGAAAATTTTCTAACATATTTATGAAAATGGGGCTGGAGTCAAAATAACTTATCATCAAGCTCATAATCCTCAGAAAAGTAGGTAAAGATCTAGTAATGAAACCCACACTCAACCGAAGATATTCCCCTCAGGGACTCTATCAATATATCTAAACAATTAACCTTCCCGTCCCGGCAATCGTACCTGGGACTCCCGGGTTTCTATCAGAACTAAACCACTTGACCACCAAGGGCTTTAGACTTATCGTATAGTACCTACGGTAAATTAATTTATACTTAGCAACTTTATACTCTGCTAGACTATTGTATAATATTCTGAGTAAATTTTCTTTTTGAATTAGTTTTTTTATTTTTTTTTTTATGCCACTTGGGCCTACAAACAAGCAGACGGTCCACCTGATGGTAAGTGGTCACCGTCGCCTATGGACATTTGCAACACTAGGAGCATCGCGAATGCGTTGTCGACCCTGAGACGTGAAGTTGTTAAGTCTCATGTGCCTGTAATTTCACCGGCCCCCTTACCTTTCTAACCGAAACACAGTAATACAATTGCACTACTGCTTCACGGCGGAAATGGGTAAGGTGGTAGTACTTCCCCGGACGAACTCTGCACTAAGAGCTCTACTACTCTAAAGTTTATAAGTTTATTAACAAGTTTATGTGTTCTAACATTATGTTTATCTAAAAGTATAAACAAGTATTGTACATAGTCAGGAAACCATTTTAGAAGTTGTAAAGCACTAAAAAGTGTAGAGTTTGTCCGGGGAATACGACCACCATACCCATTTCCGCCGTGAAGCAGTAGTGCACTTGTTCTGTGTTTCGGTTAGAAAGGAAGGGGGCCGGTGGAATTACAAGTACAGGAGACTTAACACCTTCACATCTCAGGGTCGCCAACGCCTTGGTGATGCCCCTGGTGTTGCAAATGTCCATAGCCGGCGTGGACCAATTACCATCAGATGGAACGTTTGTTTGATAATCGCCCTACTTGTCATAAAAAAATAATTATAGCACGGCCAATCCATCCTCAAGTTGAAAATCGGATCAGCACCCACCGGTGTGATCCAGCAGCTTCCTTTGAGAGCCAGTTACATTCTACCCTTTATTCTACTACGATGAGATTGTGTTCAAACACAAGCCTGATATTTGTAAAAAAGGACCAATAAGTACTGCCACAGAGCAACTCTTTTTGGTCAAAGGCAGGTACAGTCTGCAACAAGATTAGTTGAACAAATCCAAATTTACTGAACACCTGTAACTAATACTTACATATTATATGAACTGTATATATAGTTACTAGATATTTGTTTTTGTACAATCTTACATTATGGTTTATAACATTGTCTATGTCACTATATATACCTATGTATATATTTCTTTGTATATTAAAATTAGCTGACCCGCCCAACATTTTCCTATCCTTGATTAATTACAAAAGTCTCATAGAAAAAACACTTAAAGTTTCCATTTTCTATTGTTTTGGGCAAGGTTTTAAAATTTTTCTTTTCCTAAAAACCTTATCCGGACAAAAAAAAAATTTACTGTCAATTCTTCCTTCTAGCCTCTTGACTCAAGTGATACGCTTACCAACGAACAGTATTTCATTTTAATTAATATAGATGTAGGTTCAAGTATTATGTAAATTTTGATCGGTTTAGCTACTTATACTGCTGACTGTACCTGTCAGGTTAACCGAATTGACACCCTATTGCCGGAGAACAAAGCAAAATGTCAAAGGAAACATTCCCAGCATTCCCAGTTCTTTGTGAGTTTCATATCAATTACACCTTGCACCGTCGATATCTTCCGAGTATTTACGAGGGTAGCCGAACCGTCTGACGCTCTGCCTTTTGTGCTCGCATACCTGGGTCCAGGTACTGGCAGGCAAATTAAACAATATTTTGTGAAGCAAGGCATAAAACAGTTAATTATACGTAAATAAGTACATTATTAGTAAAATGATTAGATAAACAAATAAATAAATAAATAATTAATTAACCAGGCTAAAGATCGTTCGAGGTGGAAATCCAAGGGGGAGGCCTAGGTTCAGCAGTGGACATCCCTGGGCTGATATGATAATGAATTGATCAGGGGAAACTGCCAAATAGTTTTTTTGAATTACAATAAAAAGTCACAAAAAAATTCATCGGGTAATGAAAAAAAATACATAAACGTCGATAGGTAATTAGTACCTGAAGTTTCAGTAGCTAATTAGAAAATAAAAAATCTCAAAACTATTTCTGAATTATTAATTGATTTATATTTTTTTCTCCGTCATAACACGCAAATATATTTAGTAAGACTAAATACGTTTAGAGTAATAAATCAAGGTTTGTTATGAAAAGAGGAAGTGCCGGAATTCTAACCTTTTCTATTTTTTTATCCAGTAGGCCAAAAAATAGGTAGATACCTGATAATAAGTGGTAACCGCCGCCCATGGACATTTGCAACACCAGGCGCATCGCTGCGTTCTCGACCTCGAGACTTGAAATTGTCAAGTCTCATGTGCCTATAATTTCTCTGCCCCTTACCTTTATAACCGAAAGTAATTTAAGTACACTACTACTTCACGTTGGAAATGGGGTAGTACATCATCGGATGATCTCGGCACTAGGAGCTTTACTACTTCTGTTGTAAAGTACCTTTCCGAACCGGTATTAGAATTAAAATGCTCAATATCCCAAAATACGATGAAAATTCCAAGCAAAATAAGTAAGGTAGTTATTTCCAGTGGACGTGGTAGTCTTCCTGAAGATGTGCTCGGCGAGGGACGCGGCGTGTCGGCACCTATCGGCAATTAAAGCACCCACTGAGAGGCACGCTTGTGCTTGTATCAATTAACGACTCTATGCGCCCACTGAATAGAGTACACCAGAAGGAAATTCTTACAAGTTCTTCAAATCAAATACAAATTGGTTCTGTCTGTAAAAAATGACCATGAGGACATCTCCTATATGTCGGCATTTTGGTAGTTTTTTTTTAATAAATTAAATCCTTTAGTTTTAGGAAATCTGTGTATAGCTAGTGCATAATTAAACAATTCATTACAGTTTTATTATTGTAATTCGAATCTCTTTCACTCTTTTTATATCAGTCCTCTTCATCTCTTTCTATTTATAGAGATTTGAAATCAAATTTTATTTATTTGACACCATCCCTCGCAGTTTCTCCCGGGTTCGAGGGATGACACATTTTCTAAGTGTTATTGCGGGCTTTATATAAGCTGTAATATTTTGTTATAATAACATTGTATGATACAATCTATTTCGTGACTGTATCAATTAGAGTCCAATTCTCACCTCCCCCACTCCTCTCCCGGCCCCCGGCCCCCGCCCAGGCCCCGCTGCCGCTGGCGTGGTGCCAGCGTGGCGTGGCGTCCCTGACACGTCGCACAATACAAACTAACACTTGACTTTTTGCTGAGTTTCCTCATATGATGTTATATAGGAAATTTTAACGTGAAAACGACTTTCTTATATTCTTTTTGGTAAGTTCTACTCAGTACGTGATATTAAAGTAGTGCTTGTAAAATAATCCGTGAATGTATAGCGATAGAGTTGATTATTGCAACTACCAACTACTGAGTAACTTACTACCCGCAAGCACTGAAGGCGATGATAGCTCGAAGTAGTGACGTCGAATGCCATGATAAAAGTCGTGATTTTGAATCCTTTAGTTAGCTTGAGCTTTCGATAGAGGAAAACATCGATTGGACTATAGGTACCACAAGGTACTGGCTGGCTGCCTAGCTGGCTCCACCCTCAAGGTAAAAATTCAACACCAACCTTCGCCGGTAACCAAACAAGTCTATAGAGAGTAAAAGTTACCATTGATTCGGAAATCAGTCTTCAATTGAAAATTGGAAAGAAACTAAGAGATGTATTTTTCTTTGTATCTATATAAAACAAATGTTTCTACCTATGGCAGTTAAAGACATTGAAACTATCCAACCGATGTGCCCCGAACATTCATTAGAAAGGCAATAATGCGAAGTAGGTTTTAAAAAAAAATTCTCGACTATCAAACTTCTCAATTGGATACTCGCTGAAATTCCAGTCGAAATGTTTACGATACAGAAATTAATTAGCTAAACAATTGCTCTAGGGTCTAACCTTATTACTTCCTTAATCTAATCCCGCTAAAGACCGTACACGTGGCGTGGCTTTGAACAGAACCGTTCACGCGAATCATTCTTATCTGTCATTCATTAAATATTGAACATTTCATAATATAACTCTATTCAACATTCGTCTTGCAAGTTTAACATCCGAGGTATACAGTTCGATTGTTGGGTGGTAGTAATCTATGTATACTAATATTATAAAGTTAATGAATCTGCTTGTTTGTTTGGTTGAACGCGCTAATCTCAGGGACTATTGGTCCGATTTGAACAATTCTTGCACTGTTAGTTAACCCATTTATTGAGGAACCTATCGGTTACTTTTTATCCCACTGCTGGACACGATATAGAATGTAGTTCATTCGTTAATTCGGGCGGAGCCGCGGGCGGAAAGCAAGTGTCATATATACTGTGGCGTTGGCCGTGGAATCTTATCCTACATTTAGAAAACAAAAGCACTGTTCAGTCAGCAGTTTGTTCATAAAAAATAGTTTTGCGACCCCTATTTTTTCAGGTTAATCCACCTGAGGTATATATTAGTTTTCTCCATACAAACTGTGAAGTTTGTATGGAGAAAACAGTGATGTAATACCCTCGCTAGGGGATTATGTAAGAACGTTTGCATTTCATTATTTGCATTTAGAAGTATGTGTACCAAGTTATAAGAAAATGTGACCATAGTATGAGATTTTCGAATCAAACGTTAAAAGGGTGAAAAGGGGTTACTTTTCACCCCTTTCACTTTTAATAAGGGTGAAATTTTCAGAATGGATATGTTTTTCAACACAAAAAAATGAATGGTACACCAATACAAAACTTTAACATCTACATATTTTACCAGTAAATCATGACATTTCTTTTTATATGGATCAATCAAGTCACTGACCTGTAAACATTACAAAATCCACGCTTTCATATTTATAATATTAAATATAATAAATGATCATTAAATGGTTTCAATAAATTTCTAAAAGTTTTAGCTAAATTGCAATATAAAATAAACTCCTGGACTTTAGCAAAAATGTAGAACTTACACTACTTTAAACTAAGCGGAGTAAAATCTCAATATTACTTCGCAACGAGACCTCAATGCTGAGTTCATAAGCGGGGCCGCGTAAGAGGAACTTCGCCACCTCACTTTGAGGTTGGAGCCTTCAGCGATATCATAATAGTAGGCTTTGGGGCTTAAAACTTTTCACCGAGTTTCAGTTGAAAATAAAATGTTACTTTAATTTTACAAAATACAGTTGCGCGGAAAGGGCTTTGCTGCGGCGGAGTACAGCGCGACTGTTACTAGCCACGAGCACACGCTTTGGTTATGGTTAGGTTAATGACTTTGTAATATTTCTGTTCACTTACAAATATTATTTATTATAGTCGATTTTAAATCTACTAATTATAAGTGCGATTGTTTGTGAGGATAAACGTATGGATTTTTGTTGCTTTCCACCAAATCTACTATACGGATATGGACGAAACCGTGGAGCAAGGAGCTGGAAAATTTGTGTATTATTTTAAATAAACCTATCACTGTAGTACAAAGCCGCTATTGTGGTGGAGCAGGACAAGGCGAACTGTATCGAAAGCTGCTCCTCACAAATTTTTTACTTAAAATACCTACAAATCTATAAATATTCGAAATTTTGCGAGCATGTAATGATGCACAGATGTTTTGTTAACCTTTCACGTAAAAACTACCAAACGGATTTGGATAAAACTTGGCATATAAATAGTTTATAACCTGAATTAAAACAGGATAGGTACGTTTAAACTAGAAAAATTAAGATGTCTCGGGAACACGAATTACGTTGAAGTGTGACTAATAATGCTCGGTATTAAAGGTTGTAATGCCTACACGGATTTAGTTATAGCTTAGCACATGAATATATTATATTTATTACGTATAGTGACCGGGAAAACCATAAATCCCACGGGAACGCGGGTGGAAGCCAGTCTCATAATAATGTCCTTTCGTATCCATGTAGTTCTCCAAATGCAATTTTACAATTTCTTACCACTATTTTCACTATTTTCATAGTGTATTGTAAAGTGTTCTGTGATATTTAAATTAACCGAATGCTCGACATCTGTGCTATGGGTATTTCGCGGTGTAACGTAATTGCGCATAGGTAACTTTGAAAACTAAACACGACTGTTTAAATTACATATGTACGGTACCAACAATATCAAATAGAAGGTGGAGTATAAAATGAGTTGCTCATGAATGGTAAAGTGGGAAAGGTAAGCTAGGAACATTCCAATATCAAACGAATAACAATCAAGCAAAGTAGAAATTTTATATTAAAAGTTTACAAAACGTAGCTACTAAAAACTCAGTTTTTCTTCACTCAGCAAATTGTAAAACCACCTGAATAAATACACAAAAACCAAGCTTTCAACTTAAAATTGTTCTCAAAAGTTTCAAACTAAAATAAAGCAAACCAGTCGGCAATCGTACAAAAGTTACAGCCGTAAGTCTTCCGCGATAATTAAACCGGAAACGATGCAACAATCTGAGAACAGCCTCCGACGTTAACTTCCGGCGGAAGCGGAAATAAGCGCGAGCAATAATGTTGGTAATACGTACAGAACTCGTTGTCATTTACATATTCTGTTTAACCGAGCAATCGTAGACCTGGGTAAGGCGGGCCATTCACTGTGCGACTGTAAGGTAACATACAATATTAATATATTAGTACCTAACTGCAATTTTTGGGCTTGCTGCACAAGCTGTAACTAAAATATACAGATTTTAATGTTAAATAATATGTAGTCATGTAGCGTAGCGTCCATTAAAAAAACTGACAAATTTAATTTTAGTTTTTATACTCCGTAATAAATTGGGTTCTTCAAAAAACCCAAACAAACAATTCTTGTAGGCTCACGACAGGCACCACATTGACGATTCCTCTGTAATTATACATATTTTATGTAGCATTAAACCTTTTGACTGAAATTAGTTAGCTGACGATTATTAGAAACTACTCACAAAATTAATATGGACCCATCCAAAATGCTATCCAAGTATTTCTTTCATTTGCTAATTTGCAAACGTCACATAGTCTCTGTCAAATTGTAATGAGTCGTCTCGTGAATTTCCAGCGCTTCGTTGAAACCGCGTTACTGTTGTGGAGTACCCGAAGTGCCTACTCGCGGCTAACTCGGCTCAGCTCCTTTACAACACGGAACTGTGTCAATTAGTCGACGACACTCGACTCCGCGACTGTCGTCTCTGCTTGAATACACCCCCCGTCGCCCGCGCCATCCGTGTCGTCAGTAGCTACAGAAACAACGCTAGCTGTTATGTATTCATGACTTGGATACTAGATGTGTTGCACTTTTGTGTTCTTTGTCGCGTAATAGTTACCGGCACGAGGCTTTACACATGAAACATATAAAAAATTCATTTATATAGTATCACTGACAATATTTGCATGTGAAAAAATCCTTTTTTTAATGACAATTATGTCGATAAACAGACACCTGATGTTCACCGCCAACTAAGGACATTTATTTATACATACCAAGGGCACTACTGCTCCACAGCGGAAATAGGCATGGTGGCGGTATTTCCCATCCACAAACGGCGTCTGTTCAGAAATATCACGCATGTGGCAGCCATAGTAAAGAACAAGCGACTAAAATTACGGTGCACTAGGTACAAATACCTCATCATAAGTTGATAACGTTAAATAAATCCACAAGACTCCAAATAACAAAATATATCTTCTTTATTTTTTGGACATTAGACATTTTTACAAGCTTTTTATTAAATTCTAACGTAGGTGGGACCTATGTCTTGTTAGGGCTAGTTTGATTTTTCTTGACAAAAACCTGTACCTTGTTAGGCCCCAGGGACTGATAAAGTCAATAGTCGTGTTATAAGAACTCCTGAAGTATTATTTAGATTTTTTTTAAATGCTTGTTTCTTTTCATTCTTTTTTAAATGAAAAGAATAGTCAAATCTATTGATAAAGTAAGCACAGAAGTTAATTTCTGTACTGCATTGCGACTTAATATTAGTAACTTTGATTTGAGGTGATGGTACGTCAAAGGAACCCTATTTTCCTTATAACTATAGAAAATAGGTATAGCATATCAGTTAGCTGGGTTTTTTATACCACATGAACCGACAAACAAGCAAACGGTCCATTTGATGGTAAGTGGTCACCGCCGCCTATGGACATTTAGAACACTAGGGGCATCGCCAATGCGTTGTCGACCCTGAGCTGTTAAGTCTCATGTGCCTGTAATTTCACCAACCCCTTACATTTCTAACCGAAACACAGTAATACAAGTGGACTACTGCTTCACGGCGGAAAGGGGTAAAATGGCAGTACTTCCCTGGACGAATTCTGGACTAAACTCTCTGCTATTCAAATCGTTGTCATAGTACAAGCAGTGTAAGGTCTGCTTAATTTGGGAGAGATAACCGTGTGTGTTTAGAACATCCCAAGATATTTATTTATATTTTAGCTTTAAGTGTAGAGTTTGTCCGGGTACCATCACCATGTCCGTTTCCGCCCTCGAAAAGTATTATTGTGCACTTGTATTATGTTTCGGTTAGAAAGGTAAGAGGGGAAACATATTATGTCAGTTATCTGGTCTCAAGCTCAGCTTGGTTTGGGATCAGTGTCATTGATCACATTCCAGAATATGGACTTATTTTTAAATCGGTTAATTGAACAAAAAAGAAGATAAGCAAAAGAATAATTCTTAAAAAAATAATTCTTATGCTGTGTTTTTAGTAATGACTATATTTGTTATAAGCCTACAGGTTATTTTTCTTTTCATAATATGATAGTAGCTATGTTGTTCAACAATACATCTCGTTATGAAAATATTGACTTACTCGATGAAATAGCAAATTAAATATGAATAAAGGTCGGTAGCAAGACTTACAATAATACACTGAATACAAAAAACCTAATAAATTTTCTTATGCGAAGAAAACTCAGGAAGGAGTTCTCCGAATGTTATGACAAGGGTCGTGGGATCGAATCTTAGGAGATTAAGCTTTCTCTGATAAAAAGTTTGTGAAATGGTAGTGCCGTAGTTTGTTACTTTATAGTACTCTGTGACCTAAACCCGCTCCTCCGTGACTTAAGTGGTCCATTTTCACACCGTGACTTAAATACGGGTGAAGGTCATACGAGCTGCAAAAAAAGTTAAATGTGTACAGTTCACATGCGGTGGAAGTGAAACGCTCAGAGAACTATGTGTATCTATCTCATTCTCTGACAGCCTAAATCCTATAAATGTATACGTTTCTCATTTGTTAGTGTCACTTTTTCGTTTCATGGAGATCACGACGAAGCATCAACAACAGCTTTCGATACTCGTGACTTAATTAATAATAATAAATATCCTGGGACATTCTTTATACACGGCCATCTGGTCCCAAACTAAGCAGAGCTTGTACTATGGAAACCAGATAACTGATATACTACATATACTACTTTTTTTTTTCTAAATACATACTTATATAGATATTTACACCCAGACACAGAACAAACAGACATGTTCATGCACACAAATGTTTGTCCTGGGTGGGAATCGAACCCGCGACCTTCGGTTTGGCAGTCAGAGCGTTAACCACCAAGCCAACTGGCCTGTCGAATTAGACTACTTAAGTCACAGGTATCGTATTATAGCACTTGCTTGTCTCCTCCCGGCGTGTTGTGGTTTTGTTTTGGTATTATTTTTTAAATAACAAGAATCAGGACTCTGGTATCTGGTACCTTCTAGTCCTTACTTCCTGCAGTTTATTTGTATATTCATGAAATGTTTTATTAATTACATTATTTTATTCTCTCTTATACGTGGTCAACGCTTTTTTACTGAAAGTAACATTTCACCCTTTAAATCTAAATGTGCGCTTCTGTTGAAATTCGTGCTAATAATATTTCGCTCGTGCAATCTGTGAAGGGCGAATTTCACGGGATGTGATTATTCATGTCTCTGGCGTGTCTCGTAACGAATGCTATGCAAAGCGAATGCATTTTGTTACACATGAAATGGTTTATACGGTTCTGTAAGCTTGTTGGTTCATCAAGAACTCATTTAGGTTTTCTTATGTAGTAGTTAAGGAAGAAGGTACCCATTAGGTAAAATGTCAGTCCATCTGTGAGATACAATTTTAAAAGACTTAAAAATTTAGTTACCGTTGTAGCACTGAAATTGCTTGTTAGCAATAGTTTGCGGGCGATATATTTTTTTCATATGCGGTGTAAAATTTGAAACGGGATAACTACGGCCTACGGCAATGGGTTGTTATATGAATTAGTTTTAATTCGATAAATTCTAAAAGATGCCCTAAAAAGACATTATTTGGCAACAGATTTACAACACAGACTTTCATCCGACCATAGGCGGCAGTGACCGCTTACCATCAGGTAGGCCGTTTGGCTGTTTGTCAGGCTACTTGATAAATGTGGTCATCGGTATATTCTTCAGCCGTCTCTATCGAAGCTTTTGAGATAAGTTTGGGTGGTAGAATTCGTTGACTCTACCACACATGTCATGCAATGATGCATTAATTGCAAATAGGTGTGCAATTGTATGAAATCATTATTTTTACCATGAACTCTAACTATACAGTGTACCAATTGACCCTTTAACTAAGTAATATCGTATGTTGGCTTCTAATTGTTGTACAAATACGCATTCACACTCCGCTGCTCATGAATTATTCACCGACAAATCCCAACTAAAATCCGGTTCAAATTCCTACGCGACCTTATGACTAGGCAATAAGATTGATTTCTCTCTGTTTCAGGTGAATCAGGAACATTGGTTTCTACTAATGCGGTAAGTAGCTTTGTATAAGTCGTTAAGTGCTTTTTTAAATTGTTTTTCTTTTAGCTAATCGTTATTTGCGGAGTTGAAACAGTTTTAGTGGCAGTTGGTTACTAAAATATAACACTAATACTGACGAGACTTATGTAATGGTTTATTACCGTTTTACGCCTCAATAGAACCAAAGGAAATCATCATGAGGTAGTAGGGTACTTTGTAGTATCCGCCTGGCTAGCTATCTACCTCATGTTGAAAATTTTGTCGTCAAGCATCTTTCGGTTTGTTCCGACAGCATTTAAAGAGTCAGCCTTCTAGGTTTTTTCTGGTTACCACCTTTGATCACATTATTACTTATGTGGTGAGATTGTAGTCGATCAAACCTATACATTGTGGCAATGGGTGCTTAGGTCGGAAGGCGCGTTTTTGCGGGCTCGCGGGGCACCTAATAGAATTTAATATATTTATTTTAATGGGCGCTATGACCCGCTTTTAAATCGATCTAAAAACGATAATGGTTTTTCATAGTTTTGGTAATGATGCCTGATAATGATGAGAAAAGTGTTAGCAATAGGCAGTCAAACTCATAACTATAATAGAACAAAGTTTTTTTTATATAAAATATATTTAACAACTAAATATACTTATCAACGAGCTAGAAAACCAGAAGAATTTACGAACAGCAAAGGAGTGGAACTCTCTTCCAGGGTCAGTGTTTCCCGACACCTTTAACCTGGATATATTCAAGGCCAAAGTGAAGTGTGGTTTTTTTGGGTAAGAAAATAAAGAAGAAAGAAAGAAAACATTTATTTTAGACTCACACAGCATCAACATAGACAATTTCATTGACATTACGAATTACACACAGATACAACATAGCAATAACAATACAATCATACAGTATACACTGTGTGAGGCCAAAAAGGCACCTATCTCAGCATAAGCTGCGGCCGTAGATACCGCAGCGCTGATATTCTGATAGGGCTAGCGGTGCCACCCAATAACAAATAAAAAATCATAAATATATGATATATTTTGATATGTAATAAAAATAGTAAATATACCAATTTTATTTATTATTGCTTCCGAACGCACTCAGTTTCCCTGGCGGTTGGCAACAATGGTGAAAGTAAGTATCTATCTATGGTTGAACACAATGTGAAGTGGAAGAATAACCTAAAAGCAAACAGATATGAACTATGAATTATTTTAAAAAATGACTATTAATAACAAAATTAATAAAATGATGGGTCGGAGAGTAGCCTTGGGGGCTGTTGACAGTGGTGTATTACAACAGTGTAACACTTTTTGTCTTGAGTGCATTATATTAAAGAAGAACAGTAACGTTGCTTTTTCCCGTGTGGCTCTCGTGAGACAACAAATGGCGTCTGCCATTGCCATGCTATAATAAATTTTATAACGTGCATACCCGGGTAAGCGTGCTACATCTTCGTCATAAATCCTTCTGGGGTCAGTCGAAGGCTAAATGCAAGCATTCCAAATAAAAAAAGGAGATCAAAAGGTTTGACGATAAAACCACAACAATAACACATCCACCAAATATCAACCGGGTACCTTTCACGGTTAAGAAGACATCCCTTTAACGGACATACATGTCGCCAAACTTGTACTAATAAGTAAAATAGGTCTAGCGAATAGCTGATAAATATAGGAATTATTAATGATATTTGAAGGTAAGTAAATGTACCTATAGATAGTAAATAATTCCAGCCTGGTTTCCAAAGAATCTATATATCTAACAACGCAGATGCAGTAGACATCAATTCCTTATTTTATACAGGAATTGATGCATCATATCTCAACTGATAAATAATATGCATGTAGATGATCTGAATGGTGATTGTCTGAGAGCAAACTGTGTTGAGGGTTTATACTCTTCATTTTACTTTTCTCTTTCTCTTACATTTCTCTTTCTCTTACTTTTCTCTTTTTCTTACTTTTCTCTTACTATTTCTCTTCAGTTTATGGACTATTTTTAAGTCGCCTCCGCCACCCCTTATAGCGACCCCTTTCCACTCATGTCCATCTCAGTTTACCTGAGTAATATGACTGGCTAAGTATCGAGCATGATCCAACGATCATCTCCTTCTCCCTACCAACGTATGTCTCAGCATCGAGCATGATCCAACGATCATCTCTTTCTCCATACCAACGTATGTCTGAGCCTCGAGCATGATCCAACGATCATCTCCTTCTCCATACCAACGTATGTCTGAGCCTCGAGCATGATCCAACGATCATCTCCTTCTCCATACCAACGTATGTCTGAGCCTCGAGCATGATCCAACGATCATCTCCTTCTCCATACCAACGTATGTCTGAGCCTCGAGCATGATCCAACGATCATCTCCTTCTCCATACCAACGTATGTCTGAGCCTCGAGCATGATCCAACGATCATCTCCTTCTCCATACCAACGTATGTCTGAGCCTCGAGCATGATCCAACGATCACCTCCTTACCAATAACCATCCGAGGCAAGCAGGCACATCCCACTATAGCAAGTAACAACAACCGTAAGTACAATGTTTCTGAACCGCACGCTCGAATGTCAACTAGGTAATTGTTATTACAATCAACTATATCTAAAGCACTCACCTAGGCCTCCCGGTTGCTACACTCACATCTCTGAATCTCTGCCTGAATAGTTAGTTATTTTCTTTGTTCACACTTTATAATTGATTTCTATTTTATGTGGGTAGCAGTCGCGGTAAAAATGTGTCAATGACGGTGACAGGGCTTTTTGGGTTGCCAGTCTTTAATACTAACAAGGTTTGACGTTTTAGTTATTTACAATTTATGGTACATTTCGCGACGTAGTTCGCGACACTCCCACCGGGGAAATGTTGGAGCAAAGCTACAAGTTTCTATTATGTGTCCACTCCCTTATCTTTTCAAGGGCACGGGTGGCCGCAGTCTTTTTGTCGAGCTACTTCAGGTTTTTCAATACGCTCTGATGTCTGTACATCGTTCTCAGTAAAATTTTAAACTTTATCCAATCTTACTTTACGTGAGTCCATATCTCTCGTATTATCATATATTGATTCTACTACAGGGACGTCGCTTAGTAGGGTCTCAGGCATAGGCACATCGATAGTATCATGAAAAGGTGTGCTTCCTATTTGTGGTGCAAACTGCGGTATTGTTTCAAATATTGTTGCTTCGACAATTTACTCTATATGATCTTTATTAGTATTCTCAAATTCGAGGGGATACATATGAGCGATGGATCTTGTGTATACCGTATTTCCGGATTTGCCCAGGGATACTATGCAAAGACCATCTTTGCTTTTAAATTGTTCCACTATTTTCCCGACGCTCCAGTTCTCTCAATATTTCGAGTCGCCTTTAATCCATACAGTCTTGCATTCACTAGCAAGGCTCACTTATCACTCTTGGCTATTTGTTTGCATGCCCATACCGTTCTCCCAAGTCTAGTGGACACCGATTAGTGAATATATCTTTACATAATTTAATCGTTTGTTGCAAGGTAAGGTTTTACCCATTGATAAAAATCTAACGGTTTCAATATATGACCCACTTCAGAGTCGACGTAGGTAAGTGGTCAGGTGTTAAGAACCGCTTCAACTTCCTTTATGATTGTAAGCAGTTCGTTGTTTCTTATTAATTGTGTCTGAAGGGTTCTCTTCTAACAGTAATCTTATCTGTTAATGTCTTTGCAGCGTGAAAGTCCATCCACATCAACGGAGTTTCCAATTTCGACTAAAGTTCGCCTCCATGCCACAAGTTTCCTCCGGGTAATATTCCCGTTGTATATTTCTTCCAAGTTCTTGTAAGGAATAATTTTCATCTACAACGTTAACTTCATTTTCATCTTAAATTCTCGTGTGTATTACTAACACTATCATCTTCTATATCTTTGTATTTATAAGTTCATCAGTTTTCGACAGACCCTCCCCAGCGAGAAATGAGAGTTCATTATATGGTTTCCGTTTTACAAAGGTGATACTTGATTGTAGCTTTCAGTACAAATGCACTTGATATGATGCCAAATGGTACTCTACTGAACCTTGCAAGTAATAAATTATTTTCTGTTATCGGTTGATTTGTATACTTCACCCATAGAAATTTCTATCCCTTCTATCAAACCAATCTGTAGAAACGCCTTCACAATATCTGCTGATATTCCAATCCAGTGAGATTTAAATCTTATAATTCTAATAGGTTTTCCCAATTGTCTCACACTATGATGTGGTAGGTAATGTAGAGGATGCTCTTGAAGATTATCCGTAGTACTATTACAGTTATTACCTTTTCTAGTTGTTCTTATAGTTTTTAATTATGGGCGTACGCGCCTAGCGTTTGAATGAAATGTAATGAAATTCGGGCTTGATATTATTGACTACGCACTTACTGAATATCTTGAGGCACGTTCATACACCAATAATTTCACATCACACACGTTTGAAGTATTTTCTTCTTAATGGGGTTTTCGCTGCCGGCTGGCGTGAGAGTTCTGCTTGCTGTGTACTGTATCCGGTGGCGCCAAAACGATGATGCTGATTGGCGTCGAAATACCTTTTTATTCCACAGATTATGAATGTTCGTGAATGTACGTAGCCCTTTTTGTTAAGGTCTGTTTAAATCCCAACAATAGGATAGCAATGCTTTCGAATCTAGGTTTCTTATCAAATTGACTAAACGACTAAAATGCCAGGCCACAATTAGTGTACGTGTAGGTTCGGACACCTCTTGCACTAACACTTGATACACACCTAATATCTATACTAAACCATTATGCTTATTACTAGAACAATAAAAATCACCGACATAACACTTGCAGATATAGTTCGAGTCCCAACTCTTCGTGTTTGGAACTTCACCTCTACCATTGAGCCCCCATGGATCTCTTCTGCTATTAAATGATCAAGTTCCTTGGCAATTTTTTGCGCTATATAGCCACACTGACTACAAGAATCTATGAGACTACGACATTGTAAAATTCAAGCAAGAGTAAAGTTTTGAGCGCCTTTGCACGTACACAATCGCCGCACCACAGTCGATGTATTCCTTGCGTTGGCTGAAACGCACCTGATGCTTCACTCTTGACTGGAAAAATTCCGAGACATAGAGCTCCACTATGACCATCGGATTCCTTTTACAGTGCACACAAAGTCTCTCCCAGCAGCAACTCTTACTACTGTGTCCCAGGCGAAAGCAACCGCAGCAACGATCAGTACAGCCTTTCCTTCTACAATTGACTCGAACTCAGCGCACTCTTCATTAAAATGGGAATCTCTAGAAACCATACATTACTTTATCTTTTTCTCCTCTGACTCGTAACTTCTCTCCTGACACGGCATCTCTTCTCACTTCTTCATTTCTGATGCTTGATCTTAACGGTATTTCTGTATTTTCTGTTGTTCTATGATCGGATCGACCAAATTTCCTTTTGAATCATAAATTTCCTTACTTCTTCTGTAATTTGTAGTTCCGTTGTTTTGACCGTTGTCGCTATGTTTTGTTTCTTGATACATCCTTATATATGCTTATAGATATTTACACCCAGACACAGAAAAAACAGACACGCTCACGCACAAAAACGTTCGTCCCGAGTGGGAATCGAACCCGCGACCCTCGGCATGGCAGTCAGAGTCGCTAACCACCAAGCCAATTGGCCGGTCAAATAGATGGAGAATTGCTACCGTATTGTCTTTTAAATTAAATGGGAATCCATTTCTTGTACCAAATGACTTGCTTCTTCTCTGGCTGATAAGGTATTCTCCAATACGTCTCGAAAAGCAATTTGTCTGCGTCGGCTTAATCACGTTCAGTTATATTTGATGCAAACTGATCCCAAAATACTTTCCATTGTAAAATATTTCCATCTTATTCTGGCAATGTTAGTTTAGGTAATTTCCTGGAAAGAACATTGACATGTTTCAATTCGCACCCTTTCATTTGTTTAACTTTTAACGCTAATTCAATATGAATTTCTTTAGCCTGTAGTTGTACCGTGGTGAAGTGGGAAACATCATCAGCTGATGGCTCTGAGCTCAACCTGAAGTAAATTTCGTGATAAATATCTCTAGCCTTTTACAGACCATTTTAGCGTCCTTTGTTTCATCATCATTGAAATTACATATTGATTTCAATTTAACACCAGCTTTCTATTATCATTGCGACGTGCAGGAGTTCCAAAGTCTATTTAAACGAGACAATAATGACCGTCTAAGGGGCCACTGTCTTAAATTGAGCACTAGTTTCTCAAACCACAACCCTCACAAATATTCCCTAAACAACAGAGTGGTCAAAGCTTGGAACAAGCTCTCAGAAGACGTTGTAACAGCTCGAAATGTTAATCAATTCAAAAACCGACTTGACAACCATCTCAAAAAGAACAACAGGATACAGGCACTCAACAGTTATATCAACTGCCTGTCTGATAATTAAATAATAATCTGTTGCAATCGTCTTATCAAAACACTGTCCATTTTGATAGATAATTCTTGTTTCTTTTTGCCTCTGATGTTCATTACCACTTCCAACAAGTAGCAATTAATATTCATAATTTTACATACATGATAACTTTAATAATTGAATCAAGGCATTGACTCATCAATGACTTTAAAAACCTGAGGTAAGCTATTTGACCACTAAGCCACACAAATCATTTATAATTTGAAATCAATTCTCAGATACTGTTTATCTGGACATTGAAAATTCAGGCATTAATTAGGCTTGCATATTGTAATCCCCACAAGGAGTCAACACTGACAATCAATTGCATTTTGAATAAACAGCAAATACCATCAAGTGTACACGTTTCCTATTACTTTCCACAACAAACTTAAGAAAGCATGTTTGTCCCAACCATGCCAGGAAATAAGCACAATAGGCGCTTATACTTATTTATCAATCATTACCTTTGATGATTCACCAATGTAAGGAAAGCTTAATATAATTTGCTGTATTTCTTATTATTGTATATTGTAAATTTTTGCACCTTTGTTATATATGTTTTTACCATCTCAACCTAGTAAATTTCATTAGTAACCTTTGTGTATAGGTGAAAGCATTTCAATATTATTACTTAGGTATTCTATTAATTAGAATTCTATGTCATAATTTATTTTCATTGTATAAAGATTCATGCACAATAAATCAATATTTATAATTATATTCATAAAACTCCCAATTGCATGACATCAATAATAAATTATATTACAATTTAAAGATATTACTTCTCAATATCCTTTTAAAGCTTTGTATATATTAATTTGCTACAATAAGCATGTAATGCATCCTATATGCATTTATTCATAGAAACCATGTAACATATATTTATTCATATTCATTATTATTTATTCAATTTTTGTTATTTTTTTGCCTTTATTCTCTCACACATTATTTTCTTAGTAGATCTCAAACATCCTTATTTAAACTTGATTATACCGACCAATTTATTAGATAAGCATTGTTAAACAACATTACTTAATGTTGTCCCTACAAAGGAGAAACAAACCAAACATCTCCAGTATGCATGACTGTTTAAGTGAGATTCAGTATATTGATTTATTTTAATACTAGATGGCGCTACTCGTACTTTACATCGCACTATGGTTTGGTTCTCACGTAGTATATATATATTCTGTTAAATTAATGTTTCGTTGAGTCTTATAACATCAACAAAGTGTGCAGTAAAATAAAGTAATGAAGAATTGAAAGTGTTTGTTCGTCTTTTAACATTGGTCCTTCGAATCGGATTAACAACAGTGAGTGATTAGGGCTAAGTCTTGTGAATTTGTGAAGTGTCAGTAAGTGCTATAACGGATTCTTGGTATGTACAATTGACTATGTGATTAAGTGTTAAACACTTAGAAGTTTCATAGCTGATTGGACTTTTACTTTTTACTCATTAGTGTACTTAGAATATTTACTGATTACGGCACTTAGAAAAAATCTCTCAAATATTGGACTTAGAAAAATTACTCATAATAAATAGAACTCTGAAAATTTACAACACAGATTAATTTATTGATTACGAACTTAGAAAATAAAATCTTGGGAAATTTAAAGATGTCGGAACTTTGTATTACACAAAAGTTACTCTTCCAAAGATTAGAAAGTCTGTATACGAACACCAAAAAGAGCCCAAAGACGCGTTTAACACGTGGTTATTTGGAAACGCGACTTGAGACTTTAGAGGACATTTGGAAAAAATATACAGAACAACACGATGAAATAATAACGTCATTAAATGAAGAAACTTTAAAGAAGATAAGTTATGATGCGGATACATATTTTCAAAAGGCTGAAGATAATTACTTAGATCTAAAATCGTTTATAAAAGACCACATTATTGAGATATCAAAGAGTGATGAGAAATCGACAGATACTAAAGATACATCATCTGAATGCAAACACATTTCTAAACCAAAGTCTAAATTACCACCTATATCGTTGCCTAAGTTTTCGGGAAACTATAATGACTGGATGGGTTTTCGTGACTTATTTCGCTCACTTATTCATAATGATGCAAATCTGTCAAAAGTAGAAAAGCATCATTATTTGCGATCTAGTCTTTGTGGTGAAGCAGACCAGTTGTTGAAACATTTAGCTGTAACCGAAGCGAACTACGATAAGGCGTGGGAAGCGATTGAAAACAGATTCAACAATAAGAGAATAATAGTTAAAACAATTCTCAATCGTTTATTGCATCAACGAGGGTTACTAACAGAAAATGGTCATGGTATTAAAGAGTTGCTTGATACCACCAGGGAATGTTTGAATTCACTAGACAATCTGGAGATAGATACCTCTTCTTGGGATGCAATTGTTGTTCATATTGTTGTTTCCAAATTAGACAATGAATCACACAAACTTTGGGAACAGTCACTTGGTTCATCACAGAATGTACCCACTTTTAAAGATTTTGCATCTTACTTAGAAAGTCGATTTAGGACAATCGAGATGATTGAGTCTACGAACAAGCAACAGTCTAAGCCACAACGAGATTTTACTAAACCGCAATTCAATGTTCCGAAATCAAATTTTTATTCAAAACCCGTTGCTCCTATAAAAACATTTGCAACAGAAATAAACACTTCTTGCTCATACTGCACACAAGGGCATTACATATGTCACTGCAAAGACTTCGCTAACTTAGAGGTTACACAAAGACAAGACTTCGCAAGAAAGAATGGAATCTGCTTCAACTGCTTAGTTAAGGGTCACACCGTAACTAGTTGCAGACAACCGATATGTTGCAAGAAATGTGGTCGACGTCATCACACCTTGCTTCATAATACTTACCCTATGAAGACGACTGCAGCACCAGAAACTCCCGAAACCACACAATCTGAGGAAAAATCACTACTTAGCATGAAAAACGAAATGAGTAACAACCAAGATGTGCTGTTGGCTACTGCACGCATAGCCATTATTTCTAAAGATGGAAGTACTCATTACCTCAGAGCTTTAATTGATCCGGGATCACAAGCGTCGTTTATAACGGAAGCAGCCACACAACTACTTGGTCTTGATAAAAAGAAAGCATTTGGAAGAATTTCAGGAATTGAAGAAAACAAAACAATAACTTCTAAGGCAACGACTACACTGAAGTTTCACTCTGTAAGAAGTTTGACACCTATGATTTATACTGAAGCATATGTGCTTAGACGACTCACATCATTATTACCATCGCAAGAATATGACATAAATTGCTGGACAACCTCTGAAAAACTGGAATTAGCTGATCCAGATTTTTACAAGCCAGGTTTTATTGATATTCTCCTTGGTGCCGACGTCCATAGTGATATACTTAAAGAAGGGATTCGCAGGCACAAATCTCTGATAGCTGTCAACTCTCATCTTGGGTGGCTAATATCTGGAAAGATATCGAAGATTAATTCCCAACCACGGCAATTTGTTGTTAATCATTATGAAGTAGAAGTAGATTATTTACTTCGAAGATTTTGGGAATTAGAGGAACAACCAACCAAGAAACTAATGACTAAACTGGAAAGACAGTGTGAAGAAAATTATAAAAATACACACAAAAGAAATTCTGATGGGAGATATGAAGTTCGATTACCTTTTGAGAATGAAGATGATCCAAAGATAGGATATTCTAAACCACTCGCAGTCCGACGATTGCTACAAATGGAAAAGAAATTCATACATCGACCTGAATTGAAAGAAGAGTATTGTAAATTTATGAAACAATACGAATTACTGGGTCACATGGAATTGATACACGAAGAACACGTAGAATCTGAAAAGAAAGAATACATTAAAAACGATAATACACAGACACCTAAGAAAAAAGTATACTACTTACCTCATCACGCAGTATTAAGAGAAGCAAGTATTAGTACCAAACTCAGAGTAGTTTTCGATGGAAGCGCCAAACCTGAAAATGGGAAAGCGTTAAATGAAGAACTACTAACTGGTCCTCCCTTGCTGCAAGACTTACGTGATTTGGTTACTCGATGGAGACAGCATAAAATCGCTTTAGTAGCTGACATCAAACAGATGTATAGACAAATACTAGTTTCACATCAAGACACTGATTTCCAAAGAATTATTTGGCGTGAAGATCCTACTGATAACATGAAAGAATATAGATTACTTACAGTAACTTACGGTACTTCTTGTGCTCCTTACCTTGCATGCCGAACGTTACTACAACTTGCTGATGATGAAGAACTGCTGTTTGGGGAAGAAGTTAAATTATTAAGAACTGACTTCTACATGGACGATTTGATGTCTGGAGCATGCACGGAAACTAGAGCCATTGAGTTACAAAAGCGTCTGACTGAACTATTTCAAAAGGGTGGATTTCCGTTACACAAATGGGCGTCAAACAGTGATTTAGTGCTTGATCAAATTCGTAAAAGTGAACAAATGTCTCAAAGTTCAGTGAATATTCAATTAGATGAATCAGTAAAAGCATTAGGTGTATTGTGGAAACCAAAAAGTGATACATTCGAACTTAAGATTAATAGTATAGAAAATAATTATGATGAAAATGTAACAAAAAGAAATGTTTTATCGAGTATTGCAAAAACATTTGACCCTCTAGGCTGGCTAGCACCTATTACTATTGTTGACAAAATTTATATGCAAAAACTATGGTTAGCTGGTTTAGATTGGGATGAACTATTACCTGATAATTTAAAAGATGAATGGTTTGCTTACTATACTAGTCTCAAGAACATGAATGTTGTGCACATGCCTCGATGGTTGGGTACTTGTAATACTAACGATACCATTCAATTACATGGGTTTTGCGATGCCTCGTGTACTGCTTACGCTGCTGTACTGTATCTCCGAGTTGTAACCAATAACGGTATAGACGTTAGATTAATTACTGCAAAGACTAAAGTAGCTCCTGTAAAAAGAGTCACACTACCAAGACTTGAACTCTGCGGTGCAGTACTTCTAGCAAAGTTGTTAGAGCATACACGAGAAGTTCTGAAAATTGATAAAAATTGTTGCTTTGCATGGACCGATTCCACTATAGTTTTGGCATGGCTGCGGAAAAATCCTAATACTTGGAAAACGTTCGTGGCAAATCGCACAACTGAAATTTTGAATGTTACCAATAGTAATCAGTGGCAACATGTTAAGTCTGGCGATAACCCTGCTGACAGCGCATCACGTGGTGTCAGTCCTACAGACCTTACCAAATTATGGTGGGAAGGCCCAGCATTTTTGAAAGAAAATGTAATTAATTACCCGATTTGCGACATACCTGACACTGAAATTGAAACTAATCGTAAGATTACGAATTTGCTATGCACATCAGAACATCATCAATTTGATTATGTTTATTTGACAAAATATTCTAGTTTGTTAAAGTTAATACGTGTTACAGCATATTGCTTAAAATTTATAAAACTATGTAAAAATCAAACTAAAACTAAACCTGAACCGTATTTAACTTCATTTGAATTAAAATGTGCTAGAATGATTTGTATTAAAATGTCACAAAACACTTACTTTAAAAATGAGATTGACTTATTATCTAAAGGTTTGATGTTAAATGCAAAGAACAGTCGAATAGCGAATTTAAATCCCTTTTTAGACACAGATGCGATATTACGTGTGGGTGGAAGACTTTCTAAGTCCCAACTCTGTTATGATCAAAAATTTCCTATAATTCTCTCTAATAAATGTAATTTAACTAAGTTAATTGTTTTAGATGCTCATAGGAAGACGTTGCATGGAGGTATTCAACTCACTTTAAATATTGTTAATCAAAGCTATTGGATTGTTAATGCAAAAAATGTTGTTAAAAAAGTCATTCATCTATGTATTCCTTGTTTTAAGCAGAAAGCTGCACCAAAAGCGCCTTTTATGGGGAATTTACCTGAATTTAGATTAAACCAAAATCGTCCATTCCGTATAAGTGGAGTTGACTATGCTGGTCCATTTACTTTAAAAATGTTCTCTGGAAGATGTAACCGAACTTCGAAAGCTTATATATGTTTTTTTATTTGTACAGTAACAAAAGCCATCCACTTGGAGTTGGTCAGTGATTTGACTACTTCAGCTTTTATTGCCGCGTTTAAAAGATTTTCGTCCCGTCGCGGTCACTGTAGAGAGTTGTGGAGTGATTGTGGTACCAATTTCATTGGCGCTTCACGTGAATTAGATTTACAATTTCGAAATGCAAAATCGAATGTTGTTAAGGAGATTGCCGAACTTTTAGCGAACGACAACACAGCGTGGAACTTTATTCCACCCAGTTCACCTCACTTTGGAGGACTTTGGGAAGCCGGAGTCAAGTCCGTTAAAGGACATCTCAAAAGAGTTATAGGGCAGACATCTCTTACTTTCGAAGAGTTTTATACTCTCCTCACACAAGTCGAAGCTTGTGTGAATTCACGTCCTCTGACAGTCATAAGTTCATCATCAGATGAAACACCGTTAACCCCTGGTCATTTTCTCATAGGAGAGCCCCCTGTCTTAGTAATTGAAGATAATTTGGAAGATGTTGCGATGAATCGTCTCAACCGTTGGCAGACAATTCAACGTATGACACAACATTTATGGAAAAGATGGCAAAATGAGTATCTCACTACTTTGCAGCACCGATATAAATGGTGTGTTCAACAACCCGATGTTGAGTTAGGTGCCGTTGTTTTAGTGAAGGATGAAAGGCTACCTCCTGGAAAATGGCTCTTGGGACGTGTTATACAGAAGCATCCAGGTAGTGATGGAATAACTCGTGTAGTTACTCTACAATACAAAAATAACACATTTAAAAGACCAGTCGCAAAATTGTGTCCATTACCCCTGGAGTCTTCTTAGTTATAGTTTTTTTTGTAATTTTATTATCATGTACCTACTACAGTGCAGATGTATGTACATCATATTTTTCTTTGTTTTCGCCCGGGAGGATGTTTAAGTGAGATTCAGTATATTGATTTATTTTAATACTAGATGGCGCTACTCGTACTTTACATCGCACTATGGTTTGGTTCTCACGTAGTATATATATATTCTGTTAAATTAATGTTTCGTTGAGAGCCCTAAGCGCTCACCGATATTGTCCGCGTAAGGGTGTCAGAGCCATCTGAGGCTAACACCTTCGTCCATTCAAAAAAAAAAAAAAAAAAATGTTTCGTTGAGTCTTATAACATCAACAAAGTGTGCAGTAAAATAAAGTAATGAAGAATTGAAAGTGTTTGTTCGTCTTTTAACAATGACCATTGCAAGAACTGTTGCTCAACAATATGTACCTATTGTACCTACAGAGGACAAATACACCAGACATCTCCTATATGCTTGACCACTGCAAGCACAATCAGCAATCTATCTTACTTCATTGTAATTAGTTATGTAATCTGGTTTATTTTATAACCCATATAAATACCTTTTTTTTATAATGCAAAACTTTCATAATAATCCATCATGTTAACCTGTTAACTGTAGATCTCTATATGTTAACATAAAAGAGGACATACCTATTCATTATTACATTATTAATAATCTCATATTAGGTATTTCTATAAAGAGTACATAAATAAGGTTTACCACTGAGTTTTGTAACCTCTATATTATGCCACAAGCATTCTGATTTTCTTTTTCTAATTACTGTTTATCATTGCATTTTTTTTTGTAGATAATTGCTTATTATTGTTGTTGTTTATAGCATCATGAGTATTCTATATCATTGTTGTACCATTAGTAATACCTTGTAGTATTACACATAACCTTTTAAACAGTAGGTATTTCTTTATTTTCATTTCACATACAACCATTATCCTGTAATATTCTGCATTCCAAACTTAATGAATTTGTGTGCTTGTTTAAAACTATCTCACCATAGTAACTTAACTATAATGTTCTCTTTAATTTCAGATGATTTATTCAATTGTTATACTAATAATCCTCACATTCATAGTTTTAATTATTATTCATTTATTACCTTAATATATTAGACAATAAGGACTTAATAGTATACCTTAATAGTCTTACAATCACTCAAGACCAAGGACACACCTCATATTTAACTTATCAATATTCTCTCATGATATTATGAATCAGCCTCTGAGTTTGGACAAACAGGACTACTTCCTCAAATCCCCGGCATCTCCACCATGTCGCCAAACTTGTACTAATAAGTAAAATAGGTCTAGCGAATAGCTGATAAATATAGGAATTATTAATGATATTTGAAGGTAAGTAAATGTACCTATAGATAGTAAATAATTCCAGCCTGGTTTCCAAAGAATCTATATATCTAACAACGCAGATGCAGTAGACATCAATTCCTTATTTTATACAGGAATTGATGCATCATATCTCAACTGATAAATAATATGCATGTAGATGATCTGAATGGTGATTGTCTGAGAGCAAACTGTGTTGAGGGTTTATACTCTTCATTTTACTTTTCTCTTTCTCTTACATTTCTCTTTCTCTTACTTTTCTCTTTTTCTTACTTTTCTCTTACTATTTCTCTTCAGTTTATGGACTATTTTTAAGTCGCCTCCGCCACCCCTTATTGCGACCCCTTTCCACTCATGTCCATCTCAGTTTACCTGAGTAATATGACTGGCTAAGTATCGAGCATGATCCAACGATCATCTCCTTCTCCCTACCAACGTATGTCTCAGCATCGAGCATGATCCAACGATCATCTCTTTCTCCATACCAACGTATGTCTGAGCCTCGAGCATGATCCAACGATCATCTCCTTCTCCATACCAACGTATGTCTGAGCCTCGAGCATGATCCAACGATCATCTCCTTCTCCATACCAACGTATGTCTGAGCCTCGAGCATGATCCAACGATCATCTCCTTCTCCATACCAACGTATGTCTGAGCCTCGAGCATGATCCAACGATCATCTCCTTCTCCATACCAACGTATGTCTGAGCCTCGAGCATGATCCAACGATCACCTCCTTACCAATAACCATCCGAGGCAAGCAGGCACATCCCGCTATAGCAAGTAACAACAACCGTAAGTACAATGTTTCTGAACCGCACGCTCGAATGTCAACTAGGTAATTGGTATTACAATCAACTATATCTAAAGCACTCACCTAGGCCTCCCGGTTGCTACACTCACATCTCTGAATCTCTGCCTGAATAGTTAGTTATTTTCTTTGTTCACACTTTATAATTGATTTCTATTTTATGTGGGTAGCAGTCGCGGTAAAAATGTGTCAATGACGGTGACAGGGCTTTTTGGGTTGCCAGTCTTTAATACTAACAAGGTTTGACGTTTTAGTTATTTACAATTTATGGTACATTTCGCGACGTAGTTCGCGACAATACATACTAATCGTATAAAATAACCGGACCATGGTAAAGGTTTGTTACCCAGTAAAGTTAACCTGGTTAGTGGTGAGCGATGCCCGTCATGGTGGTATATAATAACGTTACCGGCTGATCCATCGGGACATTCGCTTTAATGTCGCGCGTGCTCGTGGCCGACGATTCGTTTATTCCGAGTACATTACTTTATCACAAATAACTTGATTGGGGTTGGATACCCTGTCTTGTATTCCACGAGTCAAGGTCGATTTTTACTCAACAATATTTGTGTGCATGGATGTCTGTTTGTTTTGTGCCTAGTAGGAAGTATACCTTTTAGAGTATAGAATTTAAATATAGCTTTTAGTGAAACTATGGCCTGGTTTGAGATCTAAAATAACTTTATTTATAATTCAAATTCAAAACCATTTATTCAGTTTAGGCCCTCGGAAGGCACTTATGAAGGTCAAATTTAAAGTTCCCGAAGCTACTACCGGTTCGGAAGTCAGCCTTCAACTGAGAAGAACCGGCAAGAAACTCAGCAAGGTTACATCCTTGTAACCTTGCTGAGAGCTCTTTTTTTTATTTTTATTAAATAATTTTTATTAAATAATTTTTATATATTAAAATTTTATCTATTCTGACTTTTTGGCTATTTTATAATATCAATTTTACAATTATAAAATACTTAATATTGGTAACATTCAAAAACAAAATAAAAAACATAAATAGAAATAACCAGACTACAAAATAGAAAATAACAATAATTACTTACAACTAAAACAAGCAAATTAGAGGTGCACTGTGCAGAGAGTAGCTATTTCCATACATTTTTATCTTCAATATAATGAACTACCTTGTAATACGCTTTTTCTTTCAAAACTTTACTAATATAATTTTTAAATTTATGATCAGACATTTTGGTTACTGAAAGCGGTATCTTATTATAAAATCGAACAAAATTACCTACCAAGAAATGACTTGTTTACTTAGTTAGTCTAAAGTATGGAACAACTAACTTCTCCCTTTGTCTTGTATTAATATCATGGATATCCAATTTTGACTCAAACATTCCTATGTTTCTACGTATAAACATTATATTTTCATAAATTTATAGTGAAGGTAATGTCATTATATTTATTTCCCTAAATAAATCTCTTATTCACGGATTCACGGGGACCCATACTAAACTTAACCTAAAAACAATTCTTCAAAACCTTGCTCCGGAAAATACCGATACTTGGAATATCGGCTTTAAAAGACTAAATTGAATTGGCTTGTAGATACATCTATGAACACCCTCACGAATCGTACATCGCACTATCAAAGTTTTATCAGGATTTGACCATATAAAACTTCAAACATCAACAGCGGACCGCGTTCCTCAGGCATGATCATCTATCCTGGCGGAAGACCTTCTCTTTTTAAATTGGGGAGTCTCACACCTTGCTATACCATGGTCTAAATAATTTTTTTTATATACTCTCCTACAACTGGATTTTGTAAAAATAAATACATATTTTATGATACTTCTAGCCGTTTATGAGTAAAATAACGCTTAACCCAGAGCAAAATACTTTATTTCAAAACATCCCTCCAGTAGGCGGCATCTCAGTGGATCAACAACAATCACGCGTGGAACACGTATAATTCGTACCTGTAATGTAATGCTAAGCGGGAGTCGACCCCGCATGTTCATAGCGAGCGGCGCGGGCGGGCCGGGATTAGCGCCGCCCGCCGGACGGGACGGGATTATATCGCAATTACACGCTGTCACAGTACGTAAAGAAACACTAGCGTAACTTTTTTTTTATGCTACATGAGCCGACAAACAAGCACACGGTCCACCTGATGGTTAGAATTCACCGCCTATAGATATTTGCAACAGCGGGGGCATCGCCAATGCGATGTCGACCCTGAGCCGTTAAGTCTCATGTGCCTGTAATTTCACCAGCCCCCTTTCTAACAAAACACAGTATACAAGTGGACTACTGCTTCACGGCGGAAATGGGTAAGGTTTCCTGGACGAACTCTGCAGCAAGAGCTCTACTACTCAAAAAAGTTTTTGATGGATAAATACCTTAGCGCTCGGTACACAGTAGGGGCTAATTGATATTTCGAGCGTCAGATGACGTCACCGTTCGGCTTGTTGTGAGTACGTTAATGTGTGCGTGAGATACACGGAGGGGAATTTTCCTAAACTGAACTGATACGAGCTTACGTGCTTACACATACATTCTCGTAGCTATTCACTCACACCATTTTTGTTGAATTATTTTCTTTATCAATTTTAACGACCACTTATACTACCTATATAATAATAACAAATGTTAGCCTGTGTTACAGAAGTCAGTGCCCTTTCCTATTGATACATAATCTAGCTTAAATTTATGTAAATAATAAACTTATTCGAGATACAAATGACTTTGTGTGTTTTTGCGTGTATGTAAGGTGTATTTATGTGTGTGTACTGTGTGTCTGTGCTGTGTATGTACGTCTACACGTGCTACTATTATTTGTATGTGTAGTGTGTGTTTGCGTGTTCAAAGTACCTATATTAGTATGCTGTTTACTACTACTAGTTCAATTAGAAAAATAAATCCAATCTTTCAATTTCTAAAGTGATAGCTAAAGTGATCTAAATGGTTATTTTTACAGGAACGCCAACGCACAAGTTATACCTCTTGTGTAGAGGCTGTAAATAGGCTGTGGTGATCATTGACCATCAGACGGACCATCAATTGTTTGTCAACTTGGTAGTATGAAAAATAAACTTTCAGATGATCTTCGTAATACGTATGGAACGAGGATAGCAATCAATATGAGAATTTCAATCAGAGATCTGAAAACTAGGTTCTTTCAGTTTCGAGAGTTTTTGATATCACACAAAATAACTTTTTTATTAAAATAAAATGTAACATATCTAGTCAGTTCAGATGGTTCCTTTTGCTGAGAAGACGCGGCAATAAACTCAGGATAATATGAGTTGAATCACAGCTTATGTTACTGTTCAACAGCTGCTCTGTGGTTAACGCCCTTGTTCAACTCAATTAACGTGTTCATAAGAACGGTGCCCCTTTACAGGAAGGTTTTACCGCAAGTTTTATTTATAAAGTTACTAGCTTCCGCCCCACAGCTTTACTCACGTACCCGTGGGATCTCATGTTTTCCCGAGATAAAGACTATCTCATATCCCTAAAACCTCCAAACCCTCCGGGAAAGTGCATACAAAAATATTAATACGGTTGGTTATGGTGTTAAAAGTTAGGATAATGCATTCTAAATTTAAATTTGAAGATAGAAGAATCAACAAGAAGCATGTATGCATGTTTAAAAAGGCACCTAAGGTATAATAAATCGAAACGTAAATAAGACTCGTAAAGCTTAGTGCAGAGTTCGTCCAGGGAAGTACTACCTACTACGTTTTCCATTTCCGCCGTGAAGCACTAGTACCTACACTTTGTAGTGTGCAGTAGTCTTTCGGTTAACAAGGTAAAGGAAATTACAGGCACATGAGACTTAACAGCTTCACGTCTCAGGCTCGACAACGCATTAGCGATGCCTCTAGTGTTGAAAATGTCCATAGGTGGTGGTGACTACTTACCATTAGATGGGCCGTCTGCTTGTATGTCAGCCCATGTGGTATAAAAAATAAATCCCCTGCGAAGGCCATGGATTAGAATCTTAAATCTTCTATTGGTTCTTTATGGCAAGGTCCCCGGCATACAGGCAGACGGTCCCTAGCCTATGAACATTTGGAAGACCAGGGGTATAGTCGCGTTGTCGACCCTGATACGTGATACTCAGGCTATTTAACTACCGCGCCAACTTCATAAACTCCGTTAATGTATGTAAAAAGCCCATTTATGCATCATGCTTTGCAACACTTTCATTATGAAAATTAACATCGTTTGTTCCTCTCAAAATGTAAATTTGGCAATATAATGTGATTTATCTAAATATAGACTATATCCCAAGGACGTATTATAGTATAGATACGTCATTCACCAACATCACGGCTTTCAAAAACACATAAACTAGACTAGCTTTGCCAGTTGGTTTGGTGATTACCGACCCTGACAGCCAAGTCGCAGGTCGCGGGTTCGATTCCCACCCAGGACAAACATTTGCGTGCATGAACATGTCTGTTTCTTCTGTGTCTGGGTGTAAATATCTTTTATATGTATGTATTTAGAAAAATAAAAAAAATAGTATATATATGTAGCATATCAGTTGGCTTTGATTCCAACTATATCCAAAATATTCGAGAAATGAATACATACGAGAATGACAACTTTCTTGGACAAATATAATATTCTAAAGCCAGAACAAAATGGGTTTCAAAAAGGGAAATCAACTACACTAGCTGGATTCAACTTGACATCAAAAATTCTCGAAAATGTGGATAAAAATACATCTAAATAATAAAATACACCTGCTCCATATTTTTGATATGAGCAAGGCATTTGATTTTGTCGATCACAGCATACTTCTTAAAAAGTGTGAGAGGTACGGTATACGCGGCCTGGTTCAAAAATGGCTTCAAAGCTATTTGGCTAATAGATCTCAATACACAGCTATAACTAATGTTAACAGTGATAAAGAATACCTAAATAAAACAAATATTGGAGTCCCTCAAGGGAGTATATTGGGCCCATTACTGTTCCTTATATATATCAATGATCTTCCTAATATCACAAATCACTTCTATTCACTTTTTGCGGATGATATTGCAGTTGTAATTACCGAAAATAGCGCGAAAAACTACAATGCCGAGATAAAACGAGATGAAACCGTGGGCTCAATTATAGATTGGCTGAAGAAAAATAATTTAAAGGTTAACGTTACTAAAACTTCCATTGTTCAATTCTATAATAGAAAATGCAAAAATAAACTAATTGTATCCTTTGAGGGTCAGACCATTAACGAAAGAGATGAAGTCACGTTTCTTGGTATAACGTTAGATAGTAGCTGCACGTGGAAATCTCAAATCAAGAAGGTCACCAATAAAATAAATCGTTTCGCATATGCCTTATGGAGACTGTTAAAGATAACAGATCAAAAGACAGCCCTATTGGCGTATCATGGGTACGTGGCTTCTCAGCTCAGATATGGCATTATTTTATGGGGCAACTCAGTTCTAGTAAACAAGGTCTTTATCGCTCGAAAACAATGTGTTCGGGCTCTCTGTGATGTGCTACCCTTAACATCGTGCCGACCACTTTTTATTAAATTGAAACTCTTGACTATCACTATATATATTTGAATGTTGTAAATTTGCAAAAACACATTCTGGTCTATTCCGCAAACATGGGGACATAAAACAGAATACAAGGTACCAGGATAAATTACTCCTACCAAAAATAAGAAGCCACTTATATCATAGGAGCTGTTATCCCATGGCCATTAAAATATTTAATAAATTACCGGTTACTTATAAAAGCCTTCCTTTAAATCTATTTAAGACCAAATTATTTAAGTGGCTTACTGAGAGATGTTTTTATACCTTAGACGAATACTTTCAATATAACGTAAAACTTAGATAGATAAATCAAGAATAGGACATTATATTTAATTATTATTATATTGTATTGAAATAATGACATTTTATTAAAATCAATTTAAATTTGTAATTTTGCATGCTATTCTATAGCGAAATGTGTTGACCTTATTTTGAAATACCACCAATCTGTACGACATTTCTGGCGAAATAAATTTTCATTTCATTTCATTTCATTTCTGGTTTCCATAGTACTCACTTTCATAGTAGCTCTGCTTAGTTTGGGATTAGATCGGTGTGTTTAAAGAATGTCTCAGGATTTTATTTATTATTAGCTTATACGCGCTAAGAAAGGAAATAAATAATTACCACTTTTACGGTGTACCTGTTGTTATAAAGAGATGAATATACATCGTTAGTTACGCGACTCTAAGATTTAGGGCAATTACCAGCATTTTATGTTGCCGTTTCAACGCATCTATAGTTTATATATCATTGCAGTAACCCCGTGTGATGTCGAAAGTCCCTCCTACTGGAAGTCTTTAAAAATTAACATTAACGATTCAAATTATCAACGACATATAGATGGCTTCCAGTCACACCGACGCAGTCAATTTGTCATATTTCTTTGAGGATATTTCATTTTTGAGTAGGTTGTATGATTTCATTAGGGTAGATTACTTGACATTTATAACCTACGTAAGTATGGATATTTATGGAATAATTACTTGTATTTTTTGACGGCGCGTGTAGAGTTCACTTTTGCGATATATATGGCTATCTAAAACAAATGAATGCTTGGTTTCTTGTTGCAAAGATAGATTTATTTTGGAAGTAGTTGATGTCATAGTGTAAAGTTCGTCCGGGGAAGTATTACCACCGTACCCAACTCCGCCGCGAAGTAGTAGTGCCGTCGTATCACTGTGGTTCGGTTACAAAAAAAGGTTAAGGGGCTGGTGAAATCACAGGCACCTGAGACATAGCACAACACAGCGATGCCCCTACTAGTTGTCCGAGAAAGCGGTGATCATTTACCAAGTGATCGGTCTGTCTGTTTCTCGGTTTATTTCTATAAATAGACTTATAACTTGCACAATATAAATAACTTCACGCCCATTTTACCGAACTGTATGCACTATTATATGTATGTTACCAAAGAAATTTTAAATTCTAACGAGACATGTGTGAAGATTGTTGCCGTCTCTCGCGAACACTCATCTCTGGGAATAAAAACTAAGATCTCCTCTCTAAGCCAATCATCACACCGCTCGACCATCCACGAAACTAGTATAAACCGGCCGACACGGACGGTTAGTATTATAAGTGCAACACTTCGGTGTGACTGCCATCCCTTCGTCCTTAATTACATTGGGGGTGCAAAGTGGGAGCACGTAATAAACGCGACGAAGCCCACTTCCACTTCCACTTTCACGTACATTATACATTTGTCTGCGTCTCTTGGAAGTGTGGGGCGCTCCTTGAAGACTTGTTTTAAGTTCCACTAATTGTCTAATGTGTCTTCCTGACTCTTGGTTGTCTTACAGCATTTTCGGTGTTATTTGAATCTTAGGTTAATAGTAAAGTTAGACCCCGCTCTAGGCTCTTAAACTAACCGGCCATAAGGTGTTTATGGCAATTGTATTTTGATACATCTGTCACATAGTCCTAAGTTATTTTATTTGCGTTATATTAACATTTTTAAATTGTGGCATGTTGTTTTCTCTCATCATTAAAGGGTACAAACTAAAACTACCTAGCTAGTTTTGTTATGTTGCTTGTATAATTTGTTGGAGTTCCATTATATTTGTTAATTAAAATAAAAAAAGCCGTCACTAGCTCATAGATCCGTGGCATTTCATAGAACTATCAGAATTCAAAATAAAGTCCAAATAGACCTGAATACACACAGCGAAAAAAAAAATGCGTTTACTTGGAAATTTATGATATAATAAATAAAAAGCTTTTTAATAATGCCTTCTTGTGTAAATACGAACAATCAAACAACTACTAAATTTAAACAGAGAACAAATGCTGAAAAGTATAATTAAATACTTTTCAGTTTTTCCAAGATAACGCAGACTTTTTTATTATATGAATGTAGGTTAGTACCTACATTTCAATCCGTTATATATACTAATATTGGACTATCACGCACGGTGAACGGATTTATGCGAAACTTGGCGTACAGTTATAATATGCTCTGAATTAGCACGTAGAATAGTTAGTTAGTACATTGTTAGGGCGGTAGCTTCAGTAACTTTGACCTTCATAAGTGTCCTCCGTGGGCATAAGGTGAATAAATACTATAGTTTTATATCCTGTTGTTTTCCTAGCAAATCTTTCAATCACTGAATAACTAATCTAACCATGGTAGTATTGTGGTCAAATGAATTTATAAATAACATCAAATTGAAAAAAAAAAAAAAGCCATTTATTTTGTCAACCTCCAACATTATAAACTATTACAAACTGAAATTAATTCAAATTATGACATAGCCTTTTGTAAAAAGCCTTTTTCAGTGAAACAGTAAAAATCGACAAGCAGTGGCATTCATTCAAGGTCACAGTAATAAAGCCAAGCCATCGATACACGCCGCCCAATAAAAGGTCTGTGTCCTGACGACCGTCCTGTTTTTTACACTTCTGCCTTACGCAGGGCGATCGCTATCCAGACGTGTCATTCTGTAAGCTCAAATGACACTAGGTCTAGGATATTTCGTCGACCTCCATGCTGTCTCTTTTGCAAATTTTGCGATCACGTGAGAGGTCCGCTATCGGAGGCCTCGTTGGTTCGCCGACGAAGTTCGTATTAGCTGAATAAGAAGGCTTACGGGATGATAACAGCCATGTTTGTTTCTGAAACTTGTTTGAACATTTCTTTGAACTTCACGCTATTGAAACTCTGACGAAATGTCCTATAAAGTTTTTTATTTTTAAAAGCAGACAATTTTACCACGTTTCTTTGTGACGGAGATGCAAATTGGGATTTCGCACAAGGATTCCACGAATTCATTTGTTCAAACAAAATCTAATACTTCCTTCCTTGTAAGCGAAATGAGGGACAGATATACAAGTAGACATTTAAATAAAGATTGTGATACAAAGAAAAACGTGAGATTAAGTAATACTACTGATGAAAATTAGTATTCGAACCCAATCCAATGGATCCAATATCATCGGATTGTTATATACAATTTGTCAGAAGTTTTAATGTAATTTGACGGTGTTTAGAAACCCTTACTGCCATCGTCGACCATTTTTATTCATGATCATATTAAATGTACCAAATTCTTAGAAATAAACGTATTCTTATTTGTTTCCCACCTTGGATAAACATTTGTGTTCATAAACATATTTTTTTCTTCCGTATCTGAAGTAAATATCTATATGTGTATGTACCTATATGTTTAGAAGAAAAACTAGTATATGCACATAGCATATCTATTTTCTGCTTTCCGTAGTACAAGCTCCGCTTTGTTTAAGATCAGATGGCCGTATTTAAAGGATGGCCCTGGATATGTATTCGTTATTTAAAACGTCAAAAATTTACATCAATCCAGTGAATTTATTAAAAATATTTTTTTATAATACTAATATTATGAAGCTGAAGAGTTTGTTTGTTTGAACGCGCTTATCTCAGGAACCGTTGGTCCGATTTGAAAAATTTTTTCAGGCTATATTATATTTTCAAAAAAAGATGAAGTTAAAAGCTTGTAAAATATGAAATAATGAACAGTTTCATACAAAAACTGGATGATTTTTAAACATAGCTGTAACTTAGTGTAACTTTATCCGCCGCCATGCTCTTTGTTAATGGACGAGGTTCACGAACAACTCGCAACTTCATTATAATTTTCGCACGCAGCGAATAGTTGCTTTCATGGAAATGTAACTTAATTGCACGTTTAATTGCTTTTAATTTTTGCACTTGGTGTATAGAGATGATGCATAAAATAACATATTTATGGAGTGTGCACTTGGTGTATAGAGATGATGCATAAAGTAACATGTTTATGGAGTGGGCACTGATGATGGTGTTATGAAATATTTTTATCGTTGTTCGATGTTAACTGAAATGAGCGCCTGGGTGGTCAAGTGGTATAAGATGGGCTAAAACCGGTGGTCAATAAAACCTTGGGGTTTGATTTTGAGTCAAACTATGTAATATTAACGTTTCTTTATAATAATGAATGTGCCCGAGAGCCGGTGACAGTGATGACCACATGATTCGTAGCGATTTTAAGTATCTTCGATGTGTGTCATTATTATGATCTCTGCCTACCTCTTTGGGAATCATGGGCGTGAAGATGTGTAGGTTTTTATATTCAACTTTCTGAACTCAGAAGATATTGAACTCCGTAATGCCTCACATCTTACTAATTGATAAGAATATAGCAATAACAAAGTGGCCAAGTGCGAGTCAGACACCTTCACGCTTGGTTCCGTAGTACTATGCAATATTTAACAAAACACCGAAAAAAAACTGAGAATGCCCTTTAATATTTACTATATTAAAGCCAAAAGAAAGGTTAATTATTATTTGATGTATAGCGGCCATAGAAGCACACGCTCTGCAAAAAATTGAAGTGTCTGTTAGGTAGGTACGGTTTAAAAACACTATACACAATACAGCCCCGTAACAAACGGATGGATGGACAGCGGAGCTCTAGTAATATGGGTACGGAATCCCAATAAATATGAAATTGAACATAGGCTGAACAACATCTTTTACTACCCTTTTACTCCAAATAGGTTAGCACTTAGCATTGAAAAGATTAGATTCTTGTTTCCATTATCCTCTTTGTATACCGTAAAGTTTTTTTGTACAAAAAAATCTCTTAAATACATTTATTTTCATTCTTGCTTTAAGAATAAAATAATTTTGTTTTACCGTTATCTTCTATAACATTGGCAGAGTCACAAGGTGGAGCCATCAACAATAAATTGGAATTATAAGAAACCTAACTCTAATCTGACTGTAGCATTCTGGAACTGTTTAAATCATCGAAAAATTCAAACAAATATACATATAATTATGTATATTGAAGTCAAACTTCTTTGGGAGGGCTTCAAAATTCTGATCCCCAACCTTTTTGTGTGATGAAAAAAAAGGATGGTAAACACAATCTATGCTATTGAAAATGATTGATGAATAATTAAATGTTTCCTTGTAATATAAAAGTTTCACTTCCATCGTGTGTTTTTACAACAAAGCCCGTTTTATGTTTTTTCTTTACTTAGTTTGGGATCGGCCGTCTGCAAAGATCTTCCTAGGATATGTACTGGTAATATTTTTTTTAACTTTAAAAAGGGAACCATCGAGCCCGAAGCATCCCAACCATTATTTACCATAAGTTATACACAACAAGTCCCGTTTAAGTGCAAGTTAAGCGGCCCTCATGAATTATGTATTCAATTCGGCCAAGGTCGCGCCGGGCTCCTTCGGTCGAATGTCCGCAATGACAATTTTCTTGTTGGAACAAGCTGTCGCTTAAGCCGGGCTTACATTGCCACAGAACTGTCAGAGAGGTTAGAAAGAGCACGAATGTACATATTTGTAACCAGCTCCCGTCCCGCGGTTTTACATGCGTTAAAATAAAATAAGAATTATATATTAAATATATTAAATAAATAATAAAATAAAATAATAACATAATAATATAATATATCAGCAAGATCGGTTGAGCAGTTTGGCAGTGAAAACGTTATAAGTTTTAATTTGATGTACTTACCCTAATTATTATTATTATTTTGTGTATTTCTTTTTCTATTTTTTTAATTTGTTCTTTCAACTAATATAATGGTTTATTATTGTTTTGCATTGTTATTATTATGTTTTGCTTATTAGATGCTGTGTACAGTTATAATTGGACTACAGGTTTATATAATGTTAATTATCTAGATTTATAAGTAATACACAATCTGTTGTCTGTTTCTGTACCTATAAAATAATAAAAAAAAAAAAAAAAAAAAAAGCAGACAGACAGATACTACTTTATCTGTTAAAAAATTATAGTTCATATCTCAAATGGCTAAGGTCTAAAGCGTAAATGAAATGAACGTATTTCATTCATATGGGCTTCCTCAAGTACTTATGAAGAGTCTAACTCTAATACCAGTCCGGAAGGTTATTCGTACTTATACAAAAGTGATTCTACTGTGCCTTACATATGGAACAGAGACGTGATCTTTTACTGCTGGCCGTATTATAATTCAATGTTGTTCAGCGAGCTATGGAACGGGCTATGCTCGGAATTTCTCTACGCGACAGGGTCCGAAGCTAGAGCATTCGTAGAAAAACGATAGTTAGGGACATGGCTCGTAGAGTCAGTAAGCTGAAGTGGCAACGGACAGGCCACATTGTTAAAGAACTGACAATCCATGGGGGGAGGTTCTCGAGTAGCGGCCACATACAGGAAAGCGATGAGTGGGGCGACCTCTCACCGACCGGCGGACAGGTGGACTGACGACCTGGTCACTGGAAGGTGCTGTATGCAAGCGCCCAATGACCGTGTGCTGTGAAAAGTTATGATGGAGGCCTATGTTATTGTATCTTGTACCTATGTCTTAATGACTAACCAGTTCTTCTGTTCGTTCTGAACCTGTGTTAACATCAGTAGTGTCGACCTTCATATGTGCCATTCCAGAGCCTAAACCATGACTAGCCCTTTGGTTTTTGAAATGAAGCATTTTTTGTCCGTCGTCATTTTGTCACTCCGGTTATATATAGAGTCTGGGTCCAAACTATATTGGAAAAGAATTGGTTAAAAGTAAGTAGTCTTGCCCTCTTTACGTCTTTCGTATTCTGTGACGCAGGCCGCGACGGTAACATACAGGAGTAATGGCGTTTAGTAAATTCCGAAAATGTTTAAAGGGGTGAAGTATGTACACTAATGAAAATCGAAACTGCGTACTCACATTGATTTCTTTGGCAGGCCAGTTGGCTAGGTCGTAAGTTACTCTGACTGCCACGCTAATTTGTAGGTTAGATTCCTACCCCAGGACAAATATTTGAGCGTATGTCTGTTTGTTCTGTGACTGGGTGTAAATATCTATGTAATGAAGTATCTATTTGGAAGAAAATAATTTAGATCGTTGGTATATTAGTTATTTGTGACTCATGGTACCTTATTTCTATAGCAAAGGCTAAAAACGTTACTTGCTAGTATTTACATTTCGATAGGTTTTTTAGCTATCGATTTTAGTACACATTTGCCATAGAAATGTTTTACGCCCTCGCTAGCGAGTAAGTACGTTAAAAACTCATGGTAAAGTCACAGGTGATGTGTTGACAGTATATGCGTCAGTGAGTGACGATTGTCCCAGAACATTCATTATTTATACTTGGAGTGTTTTTAAGGAGGACGTACAGATATTACCTACAAAGGCTAATCCAGTAAATATCAGGCTTTCTGTTTAAAGGCTCATTTGCATCCGGTTAGCGACCGCACGCGCCGCATCGCGGGTTACAGATCTGTTTTTGTCGAATTCTGAGAAGGGTTCGGATTTAGACTAATACCAAGTTACATGTTATTATTTGAATTTGTTATATGTGATAGGCCAATTGGTGTGGTGTTTAGATACCCTGACTATCACGCCGTGGACTTCATTCCCAGTCAATACAAACATTTGTGTGCATGAACTTAGCACAAGCATTGGTTAATTTTATGAAGTAATCGTGTATGAAGAATGTCCTGAAATATTTAATAAAGGTAGAGCTGTTCCCCGCTGTTTACTCGAGTTCCATAGGAATACGTTATTATTCGTAGCTCTAGAACGCATTGCAGATGTCCCTGGTCTCATAAGCGGTGACCACTTACCATCAGGTGAACCGTAAAAAAATTACAAACTTTACCCTTTATGACAATATCTTTGATTTTCTGATTTCGCTCAATCCGCGGATTCACCCACATTCTGCAGAGAAAATCTATGTTACCCGGGGGCAACTTAGTCAATATCACTCGAGAGTAATATAGCTTTCTATGCGAGCAACAATTTTTGTAATCCAATGAGTAGTTTCGGAGACAACCTCCTATATCCAAACTTAAAAACTAACAAACTACCACCTTGTAATATTATTATAGGGTAGTTGTATGATGAAAAGTATTTCATAGTAAAACTACAAAGAATTAAACAATAAATTGGCCTAAATCATTGCCCAGAGGAAGCGTGCTAAGAAAACTGGCTTTCTGATTTATCAATCAGGAGCTAGAGCAAGCCAAGCATAATCACAATAAACCTTAAAACTTCTTTATTAAGGCAGGTTTTCACGTGCAATCATGAAGCCTGTATGTATGATTAACATTACATAGGTACCTAATTACCTACCGCAAACGCTCAGGTAACTCCAAGTAGCAACTCTTTTAACGAGATCCACGATAATTGCTCCAATATAGCTCTTATACAGCTCTTATTCAGCTCTTATTCAGCTCAGCCCTATTTAGCGAGATAAAGTCGCTTCGGTTGGTTAATTTAAAATTAGATTCACTCTTGCAGCCACACGGAGAATACTAATATGTGCTTGTAAAGAGATAAACACGACGAGGAATAATTTGGGCGCCATTTGTAACAATAAGGTTGAGGTTTTGTTACGTCTTTTGTCTCTGGTAATTTTGTGATCGGGTTATTCGAAGCACTGAGTAAATAAACAAAATATTTACTACATTAAACAGTGCTTTAAACCCCGTAAATTAAAGAAAATGACTCCAAATGATTTTACTTTTAGAACGTCTTGTACCTATATATTACTAGCGCCTTACCTTCGCCTGAATGGGATAATAAGTGTACTAGCTGTCCCTCACGGATTCTCCTACGGGTGATTCCCGGGGCATTTTCCATATCCATTCCTAACCGAAATAGTGCACTACTGCGTCACGGCAGGAATGAGTGTAACTTCCCCGGACTAACTACACTAAGAGCTCTACTTTAACTTCATCACCATCATATCAGCGCAGAGATGTCTTGGATGTTCCTGCTGAACATAGGCCTCCGCCTTGAATTTCCACCTCGAACGTTTTTGAGCCACCTGCATCCAGCGACTTCCAGCGACTCTGACCAGGTCGTCGGTCCACCTGGTGGGAGGTTTACTGAGTAGTAGAGCTCTTAGTGCAGAGTTCGTCCGGGGAAGTACTACCACCTTACCCATTTCCGCCGTGAAGCAGTAGTGCAATAAAATTGTATTATTGTGTTTCGGTTAGAAAGGTAAGGGGGCCGGTGAAATTACAGGCACATGAGACTTAACAACTTCACGTCTCAGGGTCGACAACGCATTGGCGATGCTCCTAGTGTTGCAAATGTCCATAGGCGGCGGTGACCACTTACCATCACGTGGATCGTCCGCTTGTTTGTCGGCCCAAGTGGTATTAAAAAAAAAAAGGTGTACCCACTCGGCGTTTTCCTGTCCTATTTAATAATAAATACTGTTATCATATTTATAATTTTAAATCAATAGTTATTAATCAAGTAGAATGTAATGGATATACGCTTGTTACATACTCTATTACAGCAACACGAGGAACGTGTAATTCCTCCCAACTCAATGTCGCATTGGCGCAACACAATATGATGAACCTAAATGCAATTTGGAGCGCCGCTCTTAAATAATGTAAATCCATTACGTAGCACTCAGAATTCATGTACGAATCATGTATTAAAAACCAGCCAAGTGGGAGTCCGGCTCGTACATGAAGGCTTCGTACCACCGTACAGTATCCTACTGATATTATAAACATGATAATGGGGGGATGGATGTATGAATGTCTGTGTGTCACCTTTGTTTTTTTATGTGAAGTAGTCGCCAAACAGGCAGACGGTTCTCCTGATGGTAAGTGGTCACCCACGCCTATGGACTTTACAACACCGGGGACCAATCGCCAATGCATTACCGACCCTAAGACGAGAAGATGTTAAGTTTTATGAGCCTACAATTTCACCTCCCCCTTACCTTTCTAACCAAAACACAGTAATACAAGTGCACTACTGCTTCACAGTAGAAATGGGTAAGGTGGTAGTACTTCCCCGGATGAACTGTACCCAAACAGCTCTACTTTCTCCTTGTTAAGTGTACATGTCATAACATCACTGGATAATAAATGAAATAATAACGCACTCAACGAGTCGAAATACAATTTATAGTAAGAAAGCCGGTAATTATAATGTACCGTCTTCAAATTACTGTTCAATTAAGCGAACCCTTGTCGCAGCACAAACATTAATTGTATTATTGAACTAGTAATTACACAGCGGGTTCCAGCGCAGACTGATTGAGGCCTAATTACAAATTCAGACAAATAATTAACAGTAACAATTGTTACTTTGAGAAACTAATACACGGCGATGGCTTCGAGGTACCGAGGGAGCACGCTTGAAGGAATTTCTAAAGTTGTTGTCCCTGAAGAAGTAGACATAGGTCGCTGTAATAAGACCCACATTCCAGCCTAGATATTAGTTCCAACGTGACTTGCGGTGAGCATTGTCGCCCCCTTTCGGGCACTGTACTATGCCCAGGTTACAGGTAATCCATTGTAAACAATGAAATAAATGTGAGCTTTTAGTAAAGGAAAATATCGCAAAGACATGGTGTCTTCAAGCATCAAGCACGATGTTAGGATACTTTTTAGTGCCGCCCTGACTGGCACCACCCCCTCAAGGTGAGTGGACAGTAGCACATTACAGCTAATTCCCTTTAAGGCTCATTATTATAGAGTGAATATTGAGTGATCTGTAAATTAAAATAAGAAGCCTAAACTAGTTTACTAAACCGTTATGAAATTTAATATAGGGGCTACATTTTACCCACATGTAGAATATAAAATGGAACGTATAATAAAAGTGAGACGAGCAGATTGCAGCTCGCTTCCAACTTCAAGATACAAAGTTTAAGTAGCTCTGTTTTCTCGGTGATCCCAGTGATTTAGTGGATGAAATTTACATCGCAACGTTTAAGATGTGGGTTGTATCCCGGGGCAATCAGTCTTTTATAGGTATCTTGAGAAATGAGACATCAAATTGATTGAGTGGAATGAATTTGCCAACTTGATGTATCTTGGCTTTAAATAACAAATTTAATTTAGTGGTAAGTTGTTTGCGAACTAAGTGGTTTATGAGATGATTGGTGAAGGTCTTCGGTTATGTTAATTAGTAAATCAAACTTGTCAATAATACAAAGGGTTATGAAATAATACAAAATTGATAATTATTATGGGTAGATAAAAAATATAATCAATATTTTTTCTCTTTTATTACTGATATTGTGCAAAGACATAAAATGTATTTAAATGATTTACCACAAGTTGACTCAATTATTACTTGTTACCTTAATACCTTTATATATCATAAAAATTGAACTAAATATCGTCTGGAGTCTAGGCTTCTGTAAGGAAAATGACACTATCTCGAAGATGTCTCGTCGTGGCCCCTATGCTCTGTCTCTTTCACTATCTACGCAATCACGAAAGAGGTAAGCTCTTTGAGGCCTCGTTTCGCTGTCTTTTCGGCCAAGTTTGTGTTTGATCTAAATGTCTAGTAATCTCTCTCTCTAACAAATATTACTTTTTTAGCTACAGACTATACTATTTATAGCTAAATCTAGTTGACCCGGAGCAAGCAGTTTCACTCACGAATTGCGATGTTTTTCTCTTCCGCACGCCAAGACTGAAATACTTACGTAACTTTCCAAACTAAGACGTACGAGCTGAGAATCGAACATACACTATTGCGGACTTGGAAGAGAATTGATAAAAAAATATCCATTTTATTGTAAAAGATATACGCTCTTTACAAAACCCTATTAAACTCAAAGCCTGTTTATGTCATCTCATATTTATGGACCACTTTCCTATCATTACCAACAATGGAGCTTTATATGCGTGACCGTTATATTTAATGAGTGTTTCGCAGTTGGTCCAAGTAAAAAAAGTAAAAAAGTAAAGACGAACCAAGGGAGGATAAGCTACAATGGGGTGCAAGTGAGAGGCCTCCTCGTGGCGCACCCTGGGCAACGTCGGCTCCAGGTGCCCACCAGCTTTTGGTGGACACTTGGCGCTGGCGGCTGACTCTCACATCCTTCCCTTCGGTCCTCTTCCCATCCTTCCACTCCCATCCTTTTAAGGGAAAACCCTTATCCTCTCCCCCTTCCTTCCCACCCCCCCTCCCTTTTTCCCGGCGGGCCCGGCGGCAGGTAACACTGTCGTCGGGAATAACCGTCCAAAACCAGAGTGAGGCACGCCGCTCCTCTGCGATCCGTAGCCCGGGCATCCTGCAACGACCTCCACCAAATGGCGTTGTGGAGTAGTGGGAGCCCGGAGCGGAGGGCTTGCCTTCAATGGCCGGCCCGCGAGAAAGGAAAACTCTATAAAAACCCGTCAGGACAAGACGTTAAAACCCTGTACATACCTGGCGACCTGTACAGTATCATAGCCTTGCCCCCGGAAAGGCGTCACCCGGGGGTCGACCTTTATATCGTCCATAATCGTGGGAACCAAAATGACAAATGCCTTTTCAAACCGGATGTTGATGGAGAGTAGTGAGGACAGGAGGAGAGACGAGGGAGTGCTTGGAGGCACAAAGGAGCAGAAGGTGACATCGGGTTTTTTCGGCCGGACTGAGTTGTCCGAGCCCGATAACTCGGGCTCGGGGGGCGAGGCTCGGCCGGGAACTCCGGCGACCTCTCTGCCCCGAAAAAGAGGGCATGAGGAAGGGGAGGACGACCCGAGGCCCGAAAACACCCCCAAGGTGAATACCTCCCGAAGGGGTGGGGCCAAGGGGAGACTCGCAAGTTTCGCGAGGCTGGCGGCGGCAAGAGCGAGGCCCCGCGCGTCAGAGTGCGCAGATTCGGACGACTGCGCTACCTCCGATGCGGGGAGCCTCCTCGATGATAGCTCCGCCTCATGCCGGGAGGATCCCCCCGTTCCCCGTTCGGAATCGGAAACGGGGGGGGTGAAGAGGAAGGCGGTGCAGGAGCCCGTCGTCGACCCGGTCGGGGAGACGCGCAGGGCGGCCGCCCAGATTTTGGAGGGTACCCGCAAGTCGGGGAACCTGAATGGGGCTGTGCGGGGCCAAATCAACAGGGCCTGCCACAGAATCCTGGCCTCCATAGACGTGATGGAGGCCGGGAAGACGGTGAACGACGAGGTCCGCGCCCTCCAAGCCGAGAACTGGAGGCTGCGGGAGCGGGCGCTCCTCCGCGACGAGGAGCTGAGGAGGCTCCACGCCGCCTCCACGAAGCGCGGACCGTCGGAGGGCGGGACCTCGGCCCCAACGTCGCAGTTCACCGCTGCGGACCTGGCGGAGGCCCTCACGGAGATCAGGCGGGACCTGTTCGCCTCCCTGGAGGGTATGATCAATACCCGTCTCGGGGAGGCGAGCAAGCGCCCGCCTGCCGAACCCATCGTCCGCCCCCCGCTGGAGGCCGACGAGAGGAGGACTGCGGGACCGGCTACGTCGATCCCAGCCGCAAGTGAGCCCGAAAGGGCGAGGCTGGGCGACGGCCGGGCCCGGAGGCCCAAGGCCGCCAAGGCTGCCGCCAAGGCAGCCGCCAAGGCAGCCGCCAAGGCAGCCGCCAAGGCAGCCGCCAAGGCCGCCAAGACCGCCGCCGGGGCCACCAAGAAGCCCACCCCGGCTGCCCCTGTTGCCCCGCCGGCCCCGGAGGTGGGACCGGGCCCCTCGGGCCATCGGCCCGAGGAGGAGAGCTGGGCAACGGTGGCAAAAAAGGGCAAGGGCAAGGGGAAGGGCAAGGGCGCCCCCCCAACCCAAGTGGCCCCAACTAAAAAGGTAGCGCCCAAAAAGAGGGAGAAGGGACCGAAGGTCTCCAACACGGCGGCGGTGGTGATTACCTTGTAAAAGGACCTCGCCACCGCCACCACGCTGCACGCCACTATGGCAAAAGCCATAAAGGGCTGCAGCCTCGCTGAGGTGGGGCTGCACCACGTGAGGGTGCGGGCCTCGATGACCGGGGGCAGGGTCATCGAGGTCCCCGGGGCGGACAAGGAGCGGGCGGCGGATGCGCTTGCAGCGAAGCTGCAGGCCATCGTGGGCGACGTAGCCCACATAAGCCGCCCGCAGAAAATGTCCGCCATCCTAGCGGTCGGCCTTGACGAGTCGGCGACCACAGAGTCGCTGACGGCCGCCGTCGCTGCTGCGGGGGAGTGTGAGGCGGCTCACATAAAGGTAGGGGGCATCCGCTCCCGCTACGATGGCACTGGGTCAGCTCTGATCCGGTGCCCGGTGGGGGCGGCAAGGGCCCTTCTCGGGCGGGGTCGGATCCTGGTGGGCTGGTCGTCCATCAGGATCATTCCGGTTGGGCCGACACCCATGCATTGCTTCAAATGCATGGGTGTGGGCCACACTAGGGAGCTCTGCCCCTCTGATATCGACCGGAGCCATATGTGCTTCCGGTGCAGTAAGGAGGGGCACCTGTCGAAGGAATGCCGGGAGGAGAAGGCGCGGTGTGCAGTATGCCACCACGCCCAACTCCCGGCCGGCCACGTCATGGGGGGGCCCAAATGCTCCCCGCCCGCGGTGAGAGGCAAAGTGGCGCGGACAAAGCCCGCCCGCCCATCGCGCCCCACCCCCGAGGCAGCGGCCGCCAGCCGGCCGGAAGAGGAAGACACCCGCATGGACGTCTAAATGCCTACATTATGGCATTTCTACGTCCTGCGGGTGGGTGCCTTTACCGGCACGAACGGCAAGCCCCCCCCCCCGGGGGACTCTTAGTGGCTGCAGGCGGAGGATGGGAGTCCTCCGTCTGCCACATCAAGCCACTTGGCGGACGGGAGATGGCCACGCGTGCCCGGCAATTAGACCCCGGCATTAGCCGGGGCGAGACCGGTGGACATCGTGGGTTGTGCTTAAAAGCGGTACCACGGTGTCCAACCAACCGGGCAGCGGTAGCACGCCTAGGTGGTTTTTAGTGGGTAAACCAGGTGTAGGGAAGCCCACATATCCCCCCGTCTCTCCCAGGGCGGGGGTCGAACTCTTCATGAGTATTCCACCTTGTTAATAAAAAAAAAAAAAAAAAATAAAAAAAAAAAAAGGATAAGCTACAATGATACGTTTTTTAACATTTAACAATATGTAAGTAAAATTGTGAATAGTGTTAAAAAATATGTATGTATATTGCTTATTTTTTAAAACAATTTCACCGACTATAGTCTGTACTATGAAGACTTTAAGAACTACATTGGAAAAATAACTCTATTATGCGTTATGCAAAGGTTCATCTGCGTCAAAATACTATTATCCATACATAAGGAAAATAGGGTTCCTTTGACGCGCCATCACCTCAAAACTACAGAACATACCGGCATGGGACTGCTACTATTCTACGCGGAATTTATCGTAGATGGTTAACGTCTATATATAATATCGACAAACGTGGGTGAAACCACGGGGACAACTTGTATATTGTATAAAACAAAGTCGTTTCCCGCCGGCTATACGCTAAGTTCTTTGACGGGCAAGTTGGCGTGGTGGTTAGAGACCCTGACTGCCAAACCGAAGGTCGCGGGTTCCATTCCCACCCAGGACAAACATTTGTGTGCATGAACATGTCTGTTAGTTCTGTGTCTGGGTGTAAATATCTATATAAGTATGTATTTAAAAAGTAGTATGTGTAGTATATCATTCACCTGGTAGCCAAACTACAAGCAGTACACTCTGCGTAACTTGGGATCAGGTAACTAATACTACGCAACGGATGCTGATGCGGTTTTCATCGACAGAGTGATTCGAGACGAAGGTTTTTATATGTATTAGTACTTATCTAGAATACATTATATACTATATAGATACAAACCTCATATCAAAAGTCATAGAACTTTTTTTATGATATTCTTAAACGTCAAAAATAGACTACTAGGAACTTTGAGGAAAATAACAAAATATTATATTATGTGATATTAGTACCATCATGAAGCTGATAGAGAGCGGTTTACGTTTATGCTTCAATCGCAAAACGGTCACGACCGTCTAGAAAGACGAACTACTTTGGAATGGATTTGTAAAAGCACACGAATAGAGAGCACAAATATTTTAATATTCAAAACCAGTGTTGCGCGCACCTCGAGAGCAAGAAATGTGATATCGATATTCAACTCAATCTCAATCGTTATATCTGCTGATACTCAATTATAAACCCTCTAATTTACAATATAAGACTGTTAATCTGATAGCAGTAGCTATGAATGTTTTGAGGTTATAATATTGCTATGCAAGCAATTAAGTACAGTTTTGTAATTACAAACAAACAGTTGCATTCGCTACGTAACTTAGTACTACTCCAGTAAACTGAATTTATACTGTGTCAAACTTTTTAGTTGTTTATTTTTTATTGCATATAGTAACTGGCTTGACAGGTATACGCCAATGTTGCCAGAATGTAACAAAATATTTTAGTTTGGTAAAAGTTATAGAAGTGCATCACTTTCGGTGATCTAACACTCCTGGAATTATCCCATTCAAATGAAGTAGACCTCATAGTCCAGAATTTGATCGGAGAAGTACTTCCAGTAAACCATTCTCTTTGCCGTGAAGAACGAGTAAACTTGTATAATTACTGTGTGGTAAGAAATGAAATTGAAATAACATGCATAATGAGCCTTAATAACTTAATATCTCAGGATCGACAACGCATTGGCGATGCCCCTGATGACCAGGATTTTGCCAGTAATCAATCGCTTAGCATAAACGAAAAGATTACACTTATATTGTCCGCGTAAGAGCCACTAGAGGATAACGCCTTCGCCGCTTCAAAAAAAAAACTAAATTAAAACGTCGTAGATATTAGTACTTCTTAGTACTAATGTTCCAAAAAGAGTGTTTGTAATTCTTTTCTTTTTATGGTGGACTAGAAGGTGTTAGCCTCAGATGGCTTTTACCCCCTTATGTGAACTGTTTCGTGAGTGCAGTGGGCTCTCAACCGAGGATGCATCTAACTCATTCGCATGCCTCACTCACAACCCGTCCATCCCTATAACGCCGGCCACAAATATTTGTATTGACATTCATCCCGCCCCGTATTGATGACGGAACCATTTCAATTTTATTGCGGTGTATTTCATACAGCCTGGATGACCTGCATTGCAGCGCTTCGATGTGGTTTTTATAGCGAACGTATATTTTATACGGCTGTTTATTCACTAGTTTGAGTAATGCTCGGATTAAAGCATCTACAGTATAGGCATTTGTGGGCACTATCTGCACGCGTGAAAGGCACTCAATGTGTCACAGAATCCATGAGTTTTATGAGTCATTAATAATATAATTGAATTGAATATGTACAGTACACAGTAGTGTTTGTAAATTTGCAATGTATGCATGGATGGGGCTAGGTTGGATTTTCATTAGTATTTTCAATAAACAAAAATCGAATATCAACATTGATAGCAACATTATTATAGTTTGTCTTATCCTACTAATATTATAAATACGAAAGTTTGTATGTATGGATGTTTTTTACTTTCACGCAAAAACTACCAAACAGATTTATACTTGGCACATAAATTGAGCATATCCTGGAATTACATATAGGCTTTCTATTTTCCCGGGAAGATGTGACATCCGCGGGGGACAGCTAGTATAGAATATAGATTTACATCATCATACAATAAATAATTGGATCATTAGATGAACCTGGTTTCAAAAGCAATTTTGTAAGTTCTTTGCCATTCATAAAAGTAAAGTAATTCGTCATCATCATCTGCCAGATCTGAATTGTCTCGGATTTAAAGTTCATTCATAATAAATTGAGGAATGGAAGCACGCGAAGAGATATATAGCTGTTGTAGCACCATCAATGTAATGAAAAATCTGTTATAACTTCATTCCTGAGGCCGACGAGGCCTCAGCGAGTGGACTTCTCACGTGATTGCGTAGTTAGCGAGAGAGACAGAGCATAGAGACCGCGATTAAGCATCGTCGTCGGTTCCATTCCCACCTAGGAAAAATATTGTTTTTTTTTTTTTTTTTATGCCACTTGGGCCGTCAAACAAGCAGACGGTCCACCTGATGGTAAGTGGTCACCGCCGCCTATGGACATTTGCAACACTAGGAGCATCGCCAATGCGTTGTCGACCCTGAGACGTGAAGTTGTTAAGTCTCATGTGCCTGTAATTTCACCGGCCCCCTTACCTTTCTAACCGAAACACAGTAATACAATTACACTACTGTTTCACGGCGGAAATGGGTAAGGTGGTAGTACTTCCCCGGACGAACTCTGCACTAAGAGCTCTACTACTCTAAAATAGTTGGTGTTCATTATCATGTGTGTGTTCTGTGTCTGTGATAATATCTATGTAGATTAGTATGTATTTAAAAGAAAAAAAGTACTATATGTCGTAATTGTCGTATTGTAATAATATGTCGTATATGTGTAACTGATGTATATCAGTTATCTGGTTTCCATAGTACAAGCTTTGCGTAGCTTTGGATTTGACGGCTGTAAAGCGCAGGAAGCGCTGAAACTTATGTATGCACTTCTCATAAGCTCTCTGTACCAAATACGTAGATGCTGTGCCGATTTCGTACCAAAAAATCCATCAAGGGCATGTTACTTCCAAAGCAATATTCCGGCCCGCTGATTGTACTCGAAAAGCCCATTGAAAAGAATAACCAAATACCAATATGTACGTTCACAAAAACAAAATCGATATAAAATTCGATTCGGTCGGAAGCCAATCTCGGTATGGTTAACTCTTTTGCACTGAAAACTGTATCTATTTCCATGAGGTATAAAAACAGGGGCCGATTCCGCTAACTGTCGCATTGATCGGAATGCTTTTCGATATCGGTTTAGCTGTTTTCGAATAAGTTGTCAGCTATATTTTCGTTGACAGATGCTATTGGTTTGAAACTCTGTCAAAAAAGTTAATTTAAATCGCAGGCGAACGCATAGATATTCCTTGTTAAACCTAAATCTTTTTCATTTAATGATTAGAGCTATACGAAACCTCACTAAATCGTATTATAATTTTAAAAGTAGTAGAGCTCGTCCGGAGAAGAACTACGACCTTATCCATTACCGCTTTGAAACAGTACTATTCTTGTATTACTGTATTTCAGTTAGAAATGTAAAGGGGGCGGTGAAATTACAGGCACATGAGACTTAACAACTTCACGTCTCAGGGTCGACCACGCATTGGTGGCGATGACCACTTAACATCAGCCGACTATCGACCATCTTGACTTGAAAAAAAAAAACGACTTACTAGCCTTTATTATTTACTAGAAACATTTGTTTAGACCCTACAATTCGTTTAAACGTTAATTCCACGTAATGATTGAGTGCTTTCAAATTACCAAGTACTCACTCACATTACAAATCTAAGGCAAGATATGAAAATTTATGCAAATACAAAGTTACACGAAGCTTTTATATCCTATGGATATAACTTTATTCGGCGAAAGGAATAATTAATCTGGTATTAGAAATAACAAATGTAAATGAGGCGAGAGTAGTGCGACTGAAGCGTAGTTAGTGGAAACCACAAATTTCTTCCCCTTAATGGAAAATTGGCGTGATTACTTTGTGTGGTAGCGATGAACATTACCACCAGAAGTTGTCTATAGGGTGTCGTGGGAGGCCGCTAAAGAGTGCACCTGTAGAGTAGCCGAGAGGCTATATAAACTTAAATTGTATTATTATATTAGTGTTGAATAAATAATAAAAAAAAAATACAGAGAAGAGGACTGTATAAAGTGATGGTTGCGTGAGATAGGAAATAAATAAAGAATGACAACTTTGCTAAACTATGTAGATTTTCAACAATGAGTTGTAATACAGTAAAAAAAATCTAAAATAAGCAGTAAGCTTCAATACTGGTGGCAAAATGTACTTTCACCAACAAGTGGGCAAAGTACAATGAAAGCAAATATAAAAATTCTAAATATTCTACTCGTTTCTATTCTATTACGAGTTGGTATTTGTAAGGGTTGGTACTTTACGTTTAAGTGTGAGAAAACCCGTTTTATGATGCTTCTGAGAGAATTTCTCTATGATTTTTCATGCAAGATTGTGAGTAATAAAAAATGAGATGAAATAAAAGTGTATATGTGTAAGAACGTGTGTGTTGAGCTATGTGAAATGGTGCGAGTGCGTGTGTGGGTGCGTGAGTGTATGTGATGCAGTGAGAGATTGTAATGCTGCGTCGTTTCAGATCGTACCGAAGAAGCAAATCAACTTGATTTTTTGCTGACAAGGCCATAAAGAGATGATAAAACCGCAAGACTAGGATGTGAAATTCACGTGCGGACATCTAATATCCTATTGGAGATTTGGTATATCCTCAGACCAGAAAATTGTAGATCCAAAACCCTATTACTATTACGCTGAAGTTATAAGGGTTTTGTAATTACTTTGTCAGGCTGACCCCTAAATAATAGGGGTATAGAGGTCCATTCGAGAAGGGTCGCTATGGTGTTAATTGCAACTATAATTGGTAAGCCTCTGTTACTATTATTTACACTACGGGTGGAAGTTTAAAGCCGATTATTATTTAAATTTCCTCTATTAGGAATGATCGTGCATTGAATTGTGCTAGTGTATAAGTAAAATAGGTGCAAAAGTGACCGCTTGATTTTTTTTGATTTAGTATGTAGAGACTTGTATACCAAATGTGGATCTAGAATTCGTTTTATTCCGGATATGTTCGTGAAGCCTCGGGGCACGTAAGTTATTAAACCAATCAATAAATCTAAAGTCCCAAATACACACGCCATCGCCCTGACATGAGTGTAAACTGTAAACACAAAGAAATATTCCGAACTCGCCTGTTGACGTCATTACGTATGGACAAACATTATCGTTTGTAAACCCAACATCAATGTTGGCACAAACTTGGCGCAAACTTTTGACGTTTATAGCCATTGCCGTCACATCGAGTCCACAATCTCGGACAAAGGTTAATGCATAACTAATAAAGGTAAATTGACCAAGTTCCCTCACTAATTCACCGGTTGTTTACTCAGGGTTACTACCCAAGTACCCGGTACCCGGTACCTGCCCAGCCTTTATGCTAAACGTCCCTAGTTTTAATGTATAACGATTCTCAACTATGGAGCTAGATTAATCCCTAATGATAATTATGTTGGTAAATTAAATCGAATTTAAATTGGATTTGGTATTCACGAAAACTACCCATCTGCTTGAGTGCTGTAAGAGGCAACTAAAGGGTACATCGATGACCATTCAGGTGGGCGAATGGCTGCTAAATCTTTTGTCATATGTAATGCACTGAATAGAAGAAATTGATTACGCAACCAAATGATTAGGAAGAGGCAACCGGATGATGACGATAATTTATACCTGGATTGGCAGTAATTAAATCTAAAGAACGTTATTGCCTAAAAGACAGAGGCAATTTAAAAATCAGATGAAGAAATACTGCTGTTGTGTTCGACCAGTTTTGGTAGGGTTGTCGTATTCATCCGCGGTGACCACTAACCGTCGGGTGGACTGTCCACCTAATAATTTTTTTGTAAGACTTCTGATCTTAAAAGCCATGTGAATGAAAGGCAGAGACAGATATCGACGCGTAGTAAACTGTAGGTCGAAGAAGAGATAATGATTCTTGTAAAGAATTATATGAGGTTTTATCGAGATAAGGAATAAATGCGGGAAGTGTACCTCAAATGTTTTGGAGCGGAGCAGGAAGATATTTAATGGTTATTGGTTTGTTTTCCACCTAAAATTTTATGTTAAACTGCAGTTAAAGTATTTTTTTATGATATGCTACGGCTAAGTGAGATTCGAGACACCACTAGTTCCTCAACAACACCATACAGTATATTTCTGTTATATATATTTACCAAAAACGTTTTCTGTATTCAATACGGGAACCTTAACGAGAGTTCGACCCACTTGGTTTTTAATACCTACCTATTATGTTACTATTAAGATACAGTATTTAAAATGTCAAATTAAAAAAAATTAATAAAGGCTTTATTATTATTATTATTATTTAAAATGTCATACTGTTGTTGTTTGTTCTTCCATATAAAAAAACAGAAAAAAAGCTATTGAGTTATCACCGGTCGGACGTTACCATTAACTGAGAAGGCCTGAAACTAACAAGGTTTTATTTTATATCTATGAATAATTTGTTTGAAAGTTCGCCTACTTACTACGGTTCTAAACATACAATTTCTCTTATGATGTCATTATGTAGCATTTCCTGCGGCCCATCACTACAGAATCCTAATAATAAATAATAAGCTGTTGAGCGGAAATCACCACAAAGCCAACTGGAATGTAGGTACCAACACCACAAACTGGCTCCAGCGCGGAACTTGGCAAGATTTCAGAAACCGTTCGCTTTGTCCAAAACACCGCTGTAAACTATTGTGGAATACTTCTTTACCTATCTTATCATAAATGTATTTCTTGCTTATAAGCTTCATTTAGACTTTTTATTTCAAAAAATGGCACACTTCCAAGTTAAAATTTCTAGATGGTGCCAAGTCGGGTGTTAAAGTATCTTTAGTTGTTTGTGGAATAGTTCTTTATATTTTGACTAGCTGTCCCCCGTGGTTTTACCCGCGTACCTGAGGGGTGCTACATTTTCTCTAATCAAAAGTTATGCTATGTACTATTTCAGGTTATGAACTATATGCTTAGTTTCTTCCAAATTCATTTTATAGTGTTTGCACGAAAGAGGTACATCCATACATTCATCCTCAAAAACATTAATTAATATTAGTAGTTATCTGTCTGAAAAATAACAGTCGTTTATTACCAGCTCCAAAATAGGAGATATTTTATTGTATAATATATTTGTAACGAGATAGGTATAATTCGGTTGTAAACTGATTTTTTATGAACACGCTTGGCATAATGCAAATCAATATTTTACAAATATTCAAACTCGTGTGTTTGTGTAATAAATATTGTATTAAATACGTTGGAATAGCCACAATCCAAAGAATATCTGTATCAGTAACTTTGTTGCACGGCTGCCCGGCTGGTAGGGTACTTCTTTTTTCCCTTCTGGCTGGTTACTACCGTCAAGTTCGCAAACTCTTTGATCTACTTTAATATCTATAAGGCCATCTGATCGTAAACTAAGCAACGCTTGACTTTGTGGGAAATGTATTACATACATATTTTTTTCTATATATATATTTACACACAGAATTTAAAAATTTCAAAATTCAAAGCCATTTATTCAGTTTAGGCCTTCGGAAGGCACTTATGAAGGTCAAATTTAAAGTTACTGAAGCTACTGCAGACACCGAACAAACAGGCAGGTATGCACACAAATGTTTGTCCTGGCAGGGAATCGAACACGCAACATATGGCATGGCAGTCAGTACATCTAATCATCAAGCAACCAAGCCAAAATCTTATTATTCGTCTATTTATTCATTGTTATACAAAGCCATCAAATTCGACACTTCACAGTACAATACTTTTCTTAGAACAAAGCCACTTCGCTGATTCAAAGGAAGCGTGTCCCGCATTTCTCGCGACCGCCGCAGATTTATGTCACTGTACGTTCTGTAAGATAACTGTCAATTTGCAACTGAATTGTTACATGTTCAGGAGTATTGGATGTAGTTGTGTCTATAAATGTGTGGCGAGCTTCTGTATATTGTGGATTTATCTAATTTTTGTGAAGCGTTTAATATGCTTGTTATGTTAAAAATGAAATGTAGAATATATTTTTCCCATAAAATACCCTCAATAATTCAAAACCATTTATTCAGTTTAGGCCCTCGGAAGGCACTTGTGAAGGTCAAATTTAATGTTACTTCAACTGAAAAGAACCGGCAAGAAACTCAGCGAGGTTACATTCTTTTTTATTTTTGTTAAATAATTTTATATAAATTTGATCTATTCTGACTTTTTGGCTATTTTATAATATCAATTTTATATATTTAACAATTACAAAATACTTAATTTAGGTAACATTCAAAAACAAAAAAGAAATAACAAGACTACAAAATAGAAAATAAAAATAATTACTTACAACTAAAACAAGAAAATTAGAAAATTTGAGATGCACTGTGCAGAGAACTGATTTTGATAGAAAGATTGAGAACTCTTGTCCAATTTGAATTTAACCTAACCCAGATGAGTAAGTGTGTACAAATCATAAGAAGCCTATAATAAAAGTTAACTAAACATAGGTATTAATATTTATTCAAAAAATCAATATAAGCCATTTAAATCAATCGATTGACATGATTAAATAATTCTAGAACATTATTTTTGATAGTTTTATGATGAAGTTCATTTCGCAATAAAAACTAATGCCGGGTTCCTATATGCGATCCCGATCTAAAATCGTAAGATTGAAGTAGAATAGTGACATTACGTGTATTGAAAATATTTTTTTTATTAAAAAAAAAATAATTTAAAATTACTGTCAAAAGGTTCATCAATCCATGGATTTTCAATCGGGATCGTATATAGTAAACCGGCATAAATCTATGATATTTACTAGTTTGTTTTATGTTACATGGATTGAATTTAGAGAAAGTTAACATTTTCTTACTTATCGTTCACTAACTTCTTTTCAGTGAGGCACTGATGTTCTTCCTGCTTAATTTAAGAGCTGTACCCTAAGATAGAGCACGAACTCTATCTTAAGCATATCGTAATCGTACTAAAACCACTGCAATGGAAAATCGAACATCGCGGAAGGTCACGGTATACGCGATGTTCAATTTTTCCATATAAACCAGCATTTTGGCGGATTCGATACGATAATGCGATTTATATTCGCGCTTAGACCTCTTTAAAATTGGTTGGAGTGATACATGTCACCGTTACCACACAGCTTATATATATAATAATGGCCATATGTATAATAATAATGCAATAATCGCTTTCGTACTTATAAAACAAATATTTGCAAATTGAAAACGAATTTTCATTATTTAAGTAAGTTATAAAATTGCTTGTGAAAGCATTTACAATTCATATATTTTTTTATTTAACACAGTTAATACTGTAACTATTCAAGAATTTATATTTATAAATAGGTACCTATTTAAATAAATAATTGTCAGGCGAGAAATTAATTTCAAATAATTCGATATATTATAAAAACTCTTCTGATTCATAGTTTTCTTGAATGAGAATGTCTTAGCGTAGTTTGTTAGAGAAAACGCAATGTAAACGACATTGCCCCTTATAGTAGCTTAAGTAACTTTAAATTTGACCTTCATAAGTGCCTTCTGAGGGCCTAAACTGAATAAATGGTTTTGAATTTTGTTTTTTTTTTTTTTTTTTAAATTATGATTTATTTAACTTTCATTAGTCTAGTTACATGTATAGCGAGTTTGTGCTTATTTCTAATGTTAATACTAAAATTAATGCAACTTTTTGGAAAATTATCTAAACTTCTACGAACATGCATTCAATATTCAAATATTTACTGTGGAAAAAACTATGTTTTTATGTATTTACTGCTAAAATATTTATGATTTCAAACTTAACTTCAAGAGAGTCATACCAACAAATCATGACTTTAGACTGGTAAACTTAGGTTAACAATTGTAATGAGAGCTAAAGTCCTATTTCATAACTTACCGCGGTCTTTAAACATTAAAGTAAAACAAGTTTCAACACAAAGTCCTTTCCGAAGAAGTTTCAGTAAATATCGGTGGAGCCTCGAAACAAGAGATAAAGGGACCTATATAGAGGGATAATTAGACGGTGGCAAACTCAGCCAGAACCGTCATTAAGGCGCTATATACACAGACTTATATTGCAGCTAATACTTATTTGAGGTGAGGTGCACTGAATTTTTCGCTCAACCTGGAGTTTGGTTCTATAAAGGAGATTACTCTAGTTCTACGATGTTTCGTCGCAGTCGCTATGCCTTCTCTTTTGCTAACTACGTAATTACGTGAGAGGACGCTCTCCGAGGTCCGTTGTACCGCTTTGCCAACAAAATTTATATTAGGTAAATGTGGGGGATATTTGTACACCATACCTGATAATCATTTCTAAACAAAGAAACGGTGACTTGCCAGACTGGGGAATCAATCCGGTTCCATACCGAGCTAAATACCATTTGACCGCAGCGATTATAACCCAAAGTATGTTTACTAATATTATAAAGAGGTAAAGTTTGTAAGTTCGGATAAAGAAAGAAAGAAAGAAACAAATTTATTTGTGACAAGGGGAAAAATAACACATGAAAAAATTAACAAATAGAAACAAGGTACACAATTGCCACAAATCGGTCCTCCAACTCAGCATGTGGTTGGCTGTACGTGCCAATGTAGGTACGTATTAAGTATATATACGAGGTAATCATCGAATCAATCCCTGATTTTAAAGATTCTTTCACTGATAGTAAGCTGCACTTCTCCCAAGTGACATAGGCTATGTTATAAGCCCGGGTTACATTAGATTCCTCAAGAAGGAGCAGCAATGTGAGTACGAAATGAAACATGAAAAGGTTCGTTGCATTTAAAACCTCAATCAATTTAACGTCATTTAAACGTGTAGAATGTAACTAATTCAAATATTTATAAGTAATAAGCGTCGAGTCTGTCAGATGACAGGGGCGGCCATGTTTGATATGTAAATGTGTGTCGGTGAGTCCAGCCTGTATTTACATTGTGCCGGGCAATTTGTTAAAGTCAACCGACTCCCACACTGCGAGGGCGTACGCCGCTTCAATGGCGTTTGAAATACAAAATAAGTACTTTTATTTATTTACTCGCTGTCCCTCCGGTTGCACCAGCGATCTTTGAATGAAAGTCTCTCCATACCGTAGGCTGTGAGTGTACCAAATTACAACAGGAACAGTTCAGTCATATAGCCATAAATGCGTAACAAAAAAGCAGATTTACTTTCGCATTTATGATATTACTAGCTGTTTTCTGCAGTTTTACGAGCTCCATGTGGCCACTTTATCCATGTTATAAACTATCTACATTTTTTTATACCACATGAGCGAGCACACAAGCAGAGGGTCCATCTGATGGGAAGTGGTCACCGCAGCCTATAGACACGAAACAAAGTACTACAATTGCACTACTGCTTCTCAGCGGAAATGGGCTTTTTAGAGTAGTAGAGCTCTTAGTGCAGAGTTCGTCCGGGGAAATACCACCTTACCCATTTCCACCGTGAAGCAGTAGTGCAATTGTATTACTGTGTTTCGGTTAGAAAGGTAAGGGGGCCGGTGAAATTACAGGCACATGAGACTTAACAACTTCACGTCTCAGGGTCGACAACGCATTGGCGATGCTCTTAGTGTTGCAAATGTATGGACATTGCCTATGGAGGCGGCGGTGACCGCTTACTATCAGGTGGACCGTCTGCTTGTTTGTCGGCCCAAGTGGCATAAAAAAAAATGGGCAAGGTTGTAGTACTTCCCCGGACGAACTCTGCACTAAGAGCTCTATTACTCAGGTTGCCAAGTTTCATCCAACTCCGTTTTATAGTTTAGCCTCAAAGGTTACTCTTTCGTCCAGAACTCACTAATTTTCGTATTTATAATAATTAAAAGATTATGATTATTACTTATTTAGTTACTTTATTATGAAAATATACGAGTTTTTATTCTAAATCTTACCAGCACTTTTATAGCTAGTGCATTTTCGTGGATAGTTATTTATATTGTTATTGATATTATTGATTTCTAGTCTCATCAGAAACTTATGTGAAAATCAATTTAAAAACCACATTCATTACTCAAAGCAAGTTAAAGACAGCTGCATATTGATTTATGTTATTTTGGGAAAACTCGGGAACGCGGGTATGCGGGGTAAATTTTTTCCGCATTTCATTCTCTGAACCTTTAATAATCTTACATTCGTTCCAAATGTGGTAAATGCTGTTCTCATGTATGGTGTACATATCAGAATACTGTTATACAATCATTCATAATATAAATAAACGCGGGTGAAACCACGGAATTAAGCTTTCATATACTAACACACACACATACACAGAACAGCCGTGTTCCATTCATAAACATAATGCCTTGGGTCTATTTTAAGTCACTAACACGCTAGCTTACCGAGCAATCAAATTGTAAGATGGATTTAGCAGTTGTCAATGGTCCTGTAAGTAATGATTCTAATGCAGCGAAGCCGAGAGCTGGGTCGGGTGAGTGCTCGCGGGCGGCGGCGGGCCACTCCATCACCCCAGTGCTCAATCAACTAATCTTGATCAAACGAATACTATTTGAAATACTGCCAACATTTTTATCTACTAACGTTTTCTACAGATATATTTATCATTTTAAAATATTTGACGGCGGAAGTGGCTGCATTTCAATTTGTATTACTTTAATACTTATTTTTATTTGATTACTCAATATATTTTTTTAGAGAGACAAGCAAGCATTCAGGAGTATCGCTAGTTCGTTGTTGACCCTGAGACATGTAATCGTTCTGTCTTATTTGCCGGCCCATTTATCTTTCTAACCGAAGCACAGTATAATATAATATAATACAAGTGCTTTATAATGGAAATTATGGTAGTACATCCCTAGACGAACTCTACATTTAGAATTATACTGCTCTAAATCTTAGTTTATGAATTTGACCATGTGGCCAAAGATGTTAAAGACCCAAAGCCCAGAAACTCTCAGGCTCTCAAGTAAAGCTTTCATAATCATAATGTATCATATAAAGCGTTTTATTGTATACTAATATTATTAAGAGGAAAGGTTTGTAAGTTGGACGTAGGTCGTCCAAAACCCCTCATCCGATTTCAATAATTGTTTCACGTTTAGAAAGATACTTCATCCCCGAGTGACATAGGCTATGTTTACTACCTCGATACATTCGATCCCCCGGGGTTGTAAGATAATAAAATAATAGAATATAATATTTAGATAGAAGATAACATATCGCTTTAACTAAAACAAGGTAATATATATAATTAAAATAACTTTAATAACTTATCTAAAAGGTTAAAACTACCAAATTTGAGTTTACCAACTTGCAAACTAAACATAATAATAATCACATAAGTGAAGCCAACTTGGTAGTGAGTTGCGGCGAACTGCTCTCTCGTTTATTACTTGATGGAATTATTTTCATTTGCCACAAGTTGCTCTCTCTCAGAACTCGGCAACTCTTAGAGTTAAGGCTCGCAAAGAGCACGCTACCAACCCTTCTTTAACATGCTTTATAATATCTATATTATATACAACTAAGTATTTTATAGTTCTTGTTTACATGTGTATATACTCGGATAGAAGCAAAAATACTTACTGGAAAGACCTTTGTAGTCATTATCTCTTCGAACTCTATGTCTTAATATAATCATATCTTGTATAGAGATCTATCGATGATCTTATATGTATTCGTAATAATAGAGGTAGGGAGGAGAGGGGTAGGTACAGCTGTTTTGTAAATTTTGGTTACTTCGAATATGACACCTCCTGCGTCAGTTTTGGCGAATTCTTATTGATTGAAAAGTAATACTTACTCTGTTTTTTTCTTGGAGAACTAAAATTTTAAGTACTTTTTTGTTTTCAGCGTTCTTTATTGCTAGCCAGTCTGACCGTCTAACTGTAATTTTTTAAATAGTTTTTTTTTATTCCCTGCTTTTGTAGCTTCATAAATGAAAATAAAATACGGCTAACATGAACATGAGAGTTAATATAATTAATAAAAATACAATTTGCAGTAACTCTATCATGATCACACAAGATTATAAACTAGATAGATACTGCTCCTCTCGACCTCGTTTGTAAGCCCCGAAAAAAGTTCCGGCATTTTCTAGAACATTCTAGATGCATTGTCCACTCTCTATGAGCTTGTTCAACAGTTCGGCGCATTCTTTCCTTTGCAGTTTACCGGAGTGTGTCTGTGGGAGTGAGTCTACAAATGCGATGCCGCCGCGGAGTCGCTTGTGGTCGCTGAGGGTTGCTGAGGGAAATACGAATTATTATAATTTTATAATAGGCTTTTTTGGTTATAATTATTAAATGGCCATATAAAAAATTACAGGGATGGAAATAAAGATTTTGCTTTTTGATTAGGTACTTGTATTTTTTTTGGGAGGATTTGGATTGGTAAGATACCAGTGCTTCTTAATTTTTAAATGAAGTTAAGCGGGTTTTAGTACATAATACCTTAGTGCCATGATTTATTAATGACTAGATGACCCGACAGACGTTGTCCTGTCTGAACTATGAACATTGAATTAGAATATTCCGATTGAATCGAAATGTGCACTAAGAAATTATAAATAAATTACTTTATCAATATAATTCCGACCCATGCCTCTATTTTAAACGATATTTGCAGCGCGCATTCTGTCAATCGCTCCAGCTGTCAAACGACTGACAATAATAAAAGTTTATATTGTCAAAAGCGCAAATAGTAAAGTGGTTGTTTTCTTCAATTTTCTATTTTTCATGCAGTTTTTTTTAATTTCATAAGAACCTTCTCCTGGCAATAACAAATACAACAAAAAAAGAATTAGCGAAATCGGTCCAGCCGTCCATGCGTGATGCCGTGACCAAGGGAAATAGGGATTTATTTTTATATACGAGTATTTAAGACTAGTCCACCTTTCCATTTTATTGCGTAGTTCAGTTTGTTTAATACCATTTATATACATATATTTAACTTCACCAAAAGCTCAAATCTCATTGTAAGAAACAAACCAGCAACAAAGTTTTTAAAATAACCGTGTAGTTCTCCTTTAAAACTGTATAACGTTCCAGTCTCCACTAAAATACTTTCACTAAAGTTGTTCAGCAGAATTCCAGAGATCTACATACCAGTTCAGTTCTAAAGCTGGACTTTTATTGCTCGACTTAATCTAATGCGAATTAAACCGTCAAAAGTTTTGAACCTGTTTTGTTGAAACGATAAAGTTTTTCTACAAAAAGAAGTATGAGGGTATTCGACTTGAGAAAGTTTGTACTTTGAAGTTAATGTTTTTATACGTGTAATTGATGAATAACGAAGCTTTTTGTTGTTCTTGATTGTAACGTTTTGAGAACTCTAAAAGTGGGATGATTTTTTTATTCATAATTTTCAAATTGTACATATAATATTTAATCTTAGAACCTTTCAGTGATATTGAAGCCGTGGCAAAGCTTTTAACAAGGTTATAAGTCGTGAGGAAACCACGGCACGGTGGTAGGGTACCATGTAGTACCCGCCTAGCTGGCTATCACCCTCTTATTGAAAATCGGCCACAGAACACCACATTTTTTTAATGACTATCATCAGCTGGTCACCGCTGCCTATCGACATTTACAACACCAGTAGCATCGCAATGCATTATCGACCCTGATACGTGAAATCGTTAAGTCTCATGTGCCTGTAATTTCGCCAGCGCCTTTCTAACAGAAGCACAATACAAGTACCGCTTCAAGGTGGATATCGCTATAATTCACTCACCCAGACTAACTTTAAAAACACTATGGTAAAAATTATACTCACAGTCGACAACTCTGTGTACATCTTCCTTGGTGGCGTTCCACCCTGGCCTGAGGATAATTAGCGCGGCCGGCCCGCCCTCTGTTCCGCACACCACGCAGTCGCGGACTGCTGGCACTGAACACACCACACGTTCCACTTCCTCAGGGGACACCTGTGGTGAGCATTTATAGCTATAAGTGGCCAATCATTTAAACATGTAGCAACAATAAAAAAAATATAGGCAAGAATGAGTTTGACTCGCACGCGAAGGTTTCGTGCAATGAAAATAATTTTGTTGCTCTTATTAAAGTCTTTTTATAGTCTAGGTTTTGACTATTCATTATCTGTATTTGTTGTTTAAGTACATACAGAATACGAATAGTATTAGACAAAAATCGACGAAATAATACCATTGTCGTGGTTTGTCAAATGCTACAGTTGCACTTATTCTGCAGAAATTCCCCAAAAGCCCAGCCTTGTGACAGGCAAATGAGTTCTATTGAAAGTTTGTGAGTACGGAACCCTAAAAAGAGTCGCCATTTTTCTCCAAAGTTCTAAGTGTTTATCCTTAAACCAGAGAAACCTTCTTCCTGTTTTCAGTTTCTTATTTGCCAACTTACATGACAGCCTTGGTACTTGAAATTGAACTTTTTCCTCTCCACATACGACAACCGCTCGTGTTCATCGATGTAGAATATATCACCGGTCTTGTACCAGCCGTCTTTAAACGCATCGCTGTATGAAATATCGTCCTTGTGGTAGCCCTGAAAATTTTAAAAAGAACTATGTTCAAAATTCTAGTGTTTATCTCTAAAAGTAAAAAAAAATGAGGAGTTATTAATACATTCCTGAGTGCCGTGGTATTGTATATTTAAAACTATGTTTTTTTTTATTTTTATGCCACTTGGGCCGACAAACAAGCAGACGGTCCACCTGATGGTAAGTGGTCACCGCCGCCTATGAACATTTGCAACACTAGGAGCATCGCCCATGCGTTGTCGACCCTGAGACGTGAAGTTGTTAAGGCTCATGTGCCTGTAATTTCACCGGCCCCCTTACCTTTCTAACCGAAACACAGTAATACAATTGCACTACTGCTTCACAGCGGAAATGGGTAAGGTGGTAGTACTTCCCCGGACGAACTCTGCACTAAGAGCTCTACTACTACTAAAATGTACTTAATAACATGAAATAATACGTTTTACTTTCGTGAAATTGTGTAATATAAAGTTTTTTTCGGTAATTTGGATGGTGTTTTATAAAATAAAGATTTATACAAGTACACCAGCGAAGTGAAATGAAATGAATACGCGTATCGTAACTTTTGAAGTTGTTTCAAAAGGTCTGTGAAGTTTGAACGATCACCATTTTATTAAAACCTGATATTTATGCGGACGTATATTGATTAGCTTGTATTATACCTCGACACTGGCAAAAATAATACCATTAAGAAAATTATTAGTTGCCAACTAATAAAAAAAAGAAGTTGACAGTTGTACCTGTATCACGCAATCTCCTTTAACATAGAGCTCGCCTTTTTGACCAAGTCCTAGTTCTTCACCATCTTCATCCAGGAGCTAAAACCGTTAATAGAAGAATATATTTGATGTAGCTATAGTTTAAAACATTTTCTTCAGCTATTTTTTCATTTTTGTATTTGAGAAAGCAGATGACTGCAGTCTACCTGATGTAAAGTAGAACTATAGTCCAAATGCGATGCTCCCTAATTACACAAACTACAAAAGATCTCTATTTTAGTTAAAAGAAAAGAGAGAAAAGTCTCCAATTTATTTGTCATTAAGTGATAATGGTAGCTATTGTGCATCAAAAATGAATAGAATAGTTGGCTTCAAACTGAAAGAATTAGTTTTCAGATTGAACTTTAGTTTGATGCACAATATAAATGGAATCATGGTAGGAATTTAAAAGTTGATTAGTATATTCTCGAGAACAATATGACTTAGGTTATATGCTGTCTCAACGTCGCACGAGGAAGGGTCATTGGTACGCGTTCCCCCTCTACAGCGCATATGGCGACCACCATGGGGTTTTAGCCAGTATAGCCCGGTTGTTCCCCCGACGCGGCTAAATATCTATGAAGATTACCCCAAGATAAAAAATATAATGTTTTAAGCTTGAAATTGTACCTTATAGTGAAGTATATTGAACACTCTCCCATTCGAAGTGATAGGTGCATCTCTGTCGGGTATCGCGATGAAGCCTTGTGTCTCAGTCGTTCCGTATCCATCACATAGGTGGACACCTTTTGGTAGCTTTTCCTATAACACACGTTTTGAATCATATGGCGTCATTAGCGAAATATTCCTAAAGAAGTTACAGACATCTCAGTGTGAGCAAACTTTATACAGCTTCACTTAGGAAGTGATTTTTCAAATCATTGCCTCTTTTTAACACATCCTTATTTCTCTTTGAAAAGTTATTTCGTACTGAACCTCTAGCGTAAGTATTTTTCAAAGTTTCTATAGCCCGCATATCACGTATTTTAATTTGGATTGCTCTTATTTGATCTTACGCATCACATAATAACATTTTCTGCGACTATTTATTTGACTGCATGTGGGCTCTCTTTCAGGTGCGATTATTTCTGGTAGTATAGGGAAATGTGTTACCAGGAGAGCAGCCGTGAGGGATGGTGTCACTGGTGCCCCGAGCAGGATCATTGTCTCTAGAGACGATAAGTGGTCCTTTGTCACGGCAGGAAGTAATGTCTTTGCGAACGGTGGACTGAAGAATGTCCAGGATGGCTGAAAGAATAATAAACGTGTGATAAAATATCGATATTGTAAACCTTCTTCTTTTTTTTGCGACGCACCTGATGATAAGTGGTCACCGCCGCCTATGGACATTTGCAACACTAGGGGCATCGCCAATGCGTTGTCGACCCTGAGACGTGAAGTTGTTAAGTCTCATGTGCCTGTAATTTCACCGGCCCCCTTACCTTTCTAACCGAAACACAGTAATACAATTGCACTACTGCTTCACGGCGGAAATGGGTAAGGTGGTAGTACTTCCCCGGACGAACTCTGCACTAAGAGCTTTACTACTTCTAGGGGATTCTAAGCCTACGAAAGACTATTTCAGAGAACCGGATAAGAGTGAGTTGAATTCGCATGGAGAACGTTCCATGTGATGAAAATTTAAGGGATTTCTTGAGACCCTCACAATGTTGTGAGGGTTTTTCATTTGATATGTCACACGGTACAGTTTGCAAAACGTAAAAAACAATCAGATTTGACCTACAAAAGTGAACCTCGTCTTCGAATTCTCTTTTGAATGTTTTTTGAAACTTTTTTGGTCTTGTGGATTATTTCTTTTAGAATGGAGAAATATTTTCTTTAGACTATTTATCCCTTATTAAGACTTTTAACATCTACTAAGAGAAAATATAGATATATTCGTGGAACTCCTACCCGAAACTTGAGCATCATTTCCGCAACGTTGTCAGGAGTGACTTTCTTATTCGACATGATGAGGGGCACGTTGAAGGCTACGCAGCCGGTCACCATCATCGTGAACGTCATCCACTGAGAGGTCGTGAGGATCATTACGCGCTGGGTTGGCTTCGGGAATTGGGTGTGGTATGCCCTGTGTAGTGTTTTAATTAAGAATCAATAAATCGGTTTAAAAGATTGGATCCACATCGTATATTTATAACAGAGTCTCGGTATGTGTCGCAACACCTCCACAAGTTCGTCGATATGCTTATATGGTAAAAAATGTAGATGCTTACCAGGGCCAAGGTAGCTGAGTGACAAGTCCTCTATTAGTGAGAAGAGCTGCTTTGGGCAGCCCAGTCGATCCGCTCGTTGGTAGCATCATTACTGAGTCTTCTGGTTTTGAATCGATTACCCTGGATATAAGTTAAAAAAAAATATGCCATATATCTCTTATTCTCTGACTATATTACTATATATACTCTCGTCATCAGAAATATCTCATGTATTTTATAATATACAAAGGAAAAAATCCTAGGACATTTCACTGCCAATTTATTATGAAAACATGGTATTGGATTAATTAGTTAGCCTAGAGTTCAACGCTTAGAGATCCATTAGCTTTGTTTTATTTACTTTTTTTTTATTGCTACCGTCCAAATTGACTCCATGCTGCCTGATGTTAAACAGTCAATGAAGTCCCCTAGTGATGGCCATCATCCCAGCAGCCAGCGTAGCATTGTGGCATGATGGCCCTCACCTTGACGGCCTTGTGAGAAGCTTGGCATTTTACTTCATTTCTAGTTTCACTGCAACTTACTTAAAACTATCAACATCATTACTGTATCCTGCAGTGAACTCCCGCAGAATATTCTCGTCTTCTGCCACAACAACACTTGAAGACAGTTCAGGGACACCTGCCAGGGCCTTGCTCATGTCATCGTAGTGTTCCTGGTCGCAGAATACGAAGCAAGGTTCTATAAGCTGAAGGAAGTAACTCATTTCATCTGGAAATTGAGACCAATAATGGGATGATTTCTTTACTTTCGGCTACTCCAACAGCTTTTTGACAATTGTGTTTATGAATTGCGAAAATGCGTTTATAGAATTATGAGCAAAGAGTAGTTACTCGGAAAATATCAATTCTTTATCAAATATATCAAATATTTAGAATTAAAGATTTAAAAATTGGCATTGCTCAAGTCCGTAGGCGGCGGTTACTACTGACCGTCTGCTTAATAGCCTTCTCACAAAAGAAAAAAGCATCGTGAACTTACATGGTGTTCCATTAGGGTCCATTAAGAACGGTACTACGCCAGCTAGTATAACAGCAATGTATACTGCTGCCATACGTTGATGATTTCTCATTATTACCAGTACCGTTTTCCCTCTCGCACCCTTTGCAATCAAAGAGCGTGCGAGCGATAAAGAGTGCTTGAGTATTTCTTCATTGCTAATGACTTCGCCGGTTGCTCCATTTATCTACAAATGAAAAATAATGAAAATGAAACAGAAGACTTCGATTACTTTAACGTTTTTTTACAAGTATTTATTTCAAATAATTCTTAAGTCCAACGAATTTATATTTCTATTTTCTATTCACTAAATCTCAATTGATCATCTTATAATCGTCGCCATCAAGTTGATAAGAGATGGAACACCCACAAAATCGGAGGAAGAATTAGACAATTTCACAAAGAATTACATAAGTGGCGATGAATGAAAGAAAGACTCAATTCACGGATCTCCTTTTGGGGTAAGGTAAGTAGGAGACAACACGTTCGCTAAGGTTTCCGCAAACATACCTCGAAAGTAAAATAAATATGTTTATATTCCTTGGCGTGTAGAAATAAAATTGAAGGGCTTGTGCATTGTGACTCGATTCAGCTTAGTTACAGCAAGACGACGAAATTATGATCATATAGTATACCGACTTCCTAGCATTTTTTTAGTTTATGCAAGTAACTTATTAACCATATGATTAACTAAAACGAATGATTTCGTGAATATCGTAATGTTCTAGCGTTATTAATCTCTTATTATAATAATGAGCCTCTAACCAACGTTTACATGCACGCACTCCTTAAGTATGGCACAGTACGGTAAGTACACACTTCAAAATAGATAATAGACCCCGCAATGTATCTGTAATCATTTTAAATCATCGTATAAAACGTTGCATTGGCCCAGGTATTAAATTGGTTTACAGTAAATAATCTAGTTTTGAATGCAAAGAAGACTAAATGTATTAAATTTGCGTTACCCAATGTGAGAAAAGTAGGCTGTAATTTAATGATAAATAATGAAGCTCTCAATCTAGTTGAATCTACAGTATTTTTAGGAATTACTTTAGACTCAAAACTTCAGTGGGGTACCCAAATATCATCCCTTGCGGGAAAACTCAGTTCGGCAGCTTACGCAGTGAGAAAAATTAGACAACTAACAGATGTAGATACAGCACGATTAGTATATTTTAGTTATTTTCATAGTGTTATGTCCTATGGCATTTTGCTCTGGGGCAAAGCTGCTGATATAGAAACTATATTTATTTTGCAAAAGCGGGCGGTGCGAGCTATGTATAATTGGGGTTCTCGAACTTCCCTTAGAGATAAGTTTGCAGAAATAGGAATACTTACAGTTGCATCACAGTACATTTATGCAAACATATTATTTGTCCATCGAAACATTAGTCATTTTGCTAAAAAATGTGATATGCACTCAATAAATACTAGAAATAAGCACAAACTCGTGACCTCTGCTTATCGACTGCAAAAAGTACAAGGTTCATTTCTGGGACTAGGTGCGCGCTTCTATAACAAAATCCCTGCATCGACTTTAGATTTGTCCTTGCAAAAATTTAAGGATCATATTAAAGCTGTATTGGTAAAAAAGGCTTATTACAACATAAATGAATATTTAAATGATAATAGTGCCTGGTTGTAAATGTATTGTTGTATGGTATGATTTATTTTTTTATTTGAATGCAATTTAAATTTATCTATAACTTTGAACATGTTATGGTCACAGTGATAACACTTTGTGTGTATTCTAAAATTCATATTTTTTTTTTTTTTTTTGATGTGCTTCAAACTTAAGTTAGTCATGCTCGCTTTAATGCCTTTGCTTGTGGCGGCGTCGTGTGGCGGGTCGCTCACTTCCCTACAATATGGCGAGGAGGGCGATGGCTGCCACATGCGTCATACTTGTGAACAGGTGCTGCTTGTGGGGGCTGGTCGGCTTTAGTTTGTTTGTATTTTTTTTTTTTCATTACATATTTATTATATTATATTATTGTTAAATAATTCTGCAATATTGCCATAACACACAGGTATTGTCAATGAGACTAAATAATATTTTATGTAATAAATCTAAGTTTGTTTTTTTTTTTTAAAAGAGTAATTGCTGAGTTTATTGCCGGCTCTTCTCAGTAAAAAACAACCTTCCGAACCGGTATTAGAGTCAGACTATTCATAAGTGCTTGTAAAGGCCTATTTGAATAAAAATATTTTCATTTCATTTCATTTCATAGCCTCAAGAGTCGAGTCAACAGTACAAGTATTACTAACCATGAATGTGGCCGAAGGTCGCTTCCTCATGCAATGATACAGAATTTGAGCTATATTCACTCTGTCTCTTTCTTTCGCATCTGGTTTGTTGCCTTTTGCTTCTATAATCTCGTTGAGTATACTGTCTAAGTAGAGTTGAGCTGCATTGGGCTGGCCTCTGACGTTTGCGTGAGACATGTCTGGAAGAATGTGAAATCTTTGATGTAACATGATGACAGCGACAAGATAAATCTGGAGAACACTAGTAAGCCGAGGCAGAATTGTATCGAAGAAGAGGCATTTGAATGAAATATTAACCAGTTTAGGCGATGTTTAATCGCAATTAAGGGGTAGTTTAGCCCTAGGGTCTGGATTCGCGCCAAATGTGACCTGAAACGGTTGGAATTGTCAAACTAGCCATGTGGCTACTTTGCTGACCATGTGGTGAGTGTGGTAGGCTATTGTCATTGTGGGTCATGTCCCTGTAGTGGGAAGATACATGAGGTGTTGAAGATGATATGATATTGGATAATTGATATTTAATTATGTCAATAAGAGATTTGTTCGCATTGTAAACACAGGCTCGATAATTAATAATAATATTAATTGTTGATAAAAAACACATTTAAAATGATCACCCGTTTCGTATCAGTCCAGGGTTCAAAAGTCGGTCATAGACGTTGTCTTAAAGTTTATTATGTATTGTGTCTATTAAATATGTTTCCATTGGTAAATAATAGATTATGAGAATTGTGTTTGTTTATTTTTGATGTTGATATATTTTTCTCTGTAGGTATGCTTGAAGATTTGATTTTATTTAAGAGAACTGTCTTGGTTTTATTATTAGTATAAGGGAAGCCTTCCATGCGCAATTCCGGCTCGCGCTTGACCGGCTTTAATTAAATGATTTTATTTTAAATAATAAAATTCCAAGAAGATTACAGTCCTGTATTGTTTTATGAAATTAATAAATTTACTACCTTATGAATATAAAAATATTCCATACCGTTGTATTAAACTAATAATAATCCGTATTAAATATACGATATGAACTATTTATACTTGAAAAAATAAAAGAAGATAATATTATTTTCAACATAATGATATGCTTATATAGGATAGGATAGATGTGGGTAAGCAAGTTTTACGGTTTAAAAATCAGTAGGAAGTCGCACAATTTGGGTTCGCTTTTTAAAAAAAAAATTTCGGGGCCCTAAAACTTACATGTATAACTACAATAAATTACCAACGATTTTATAAATTACATCGAAGTTATGAGTAAATATTCCATTTCTCAGATTTGTCACTGGATCATGTCAATTATTTTATTTATGGAATTTTGTAATGAGATCGCAGTGACCTTTATAAATAGATAAGGCACCTTTAAAATAAAAATCAAGCGTTCTATTAAGTTAAGGCCCGCGGCACATTTGAAGGTATTAAGCAACTGAAGCTACTAAGATGCACATATACTACCTTAGACCCTTGACCAATAAATTTGAGATGCTATTTTTAAGCCCAAAAATATCAATGATTTAACAATAAATATAGTTGAGTTTATGGTACCCAGAAAAGTTACTATCCGACCAAGTATTGCTTTTAGAGTATTAAGGTACATATAGCCAATTTTAAGGAAATTTCAATAATGTTTCATTTCATTAAATTATCATATCTGACTGTATGTTTGGCCGCTTCTTCAAAACTATGCAATAGATATTGATGCGGTTATCATTATCCCACATAAATATATAACAGTATTAGTGTGATTACTAACAACCCGCCCCGGCATTGCCCGTGTAATATCAGTGTATTATACACAAAAACCTTCCGGATGAAGTTCTTTAATATGAATATAAATGCATAATTTGCATATTTGTTTATAATTAACAAACTTAAAGATCTACTAGATTCTTTTAAATAATTCTTTCACTGTTACAAAGCTACGTTATCCAGAAGTAATATAGGCTGTATTATACTTCCTGGATACATAATATCCTTCTGAAATACGGGTAAAACCGCGAAATGGAAGCTAGTTATTAAAACAATCAGTACGACAGACTTGATTATTACCTAACGTCTTCATCAAAAAACACCATAGATTAAATAAAGACGATCTTGAATCTATTAATAAATCAGATAATACGAGTATATCACACAACCAAATAAATCCTAACATACACTTTTCTAATTAAAATATCTGTTTGAATTTAGCACTCTCACCTGCTAATAATAAGACTTAGAATATATCACAACATCCACCGAGTGCTCTCAAGAGCAACGACACACTGAACTGAGTCCTCATAATTCTTTTATTTTATCTCATACACTTTGATAACCGGACTGTTCTTACGTTATCTGTGCAAATAATTAGGTAATTAACACATCTGTGGTCCAAATGTTGTTGTTTGACTGAATGATTTGCAGATTGTTTGTATTTTTGTTATGTCACATTCAATTATATTTTTTTAAAGAAATGACTACGTATGATATACACATACTTATTTGATATATATTTGTGTATTTGTCTGTCTTTGGGTCTAAATATCCATATAAGTATGTATTTAGAAGAAAAAAAACATAATCTATGTAGTATTTCAGTTGTCTGCAGTGGCGTAGCTACCGGAGGGCTAGACGGGGCAGTGTTCCCTCAAGCTCAGGGGGCCCCTCGGGCTCTAACTTACAAACTTGTCTGGTTATAGTAGAAGCTCTGCTTAATTTGGGATCAGAGTCCTACGCACGAACATTTATCGCAAGCGTAGCGTCATCGTATCGAGTGCGCCAAATAGCTGGTTTGTAAAATTGCACACCGCGCACAGCGTGGTGTTGTGCTTGCGATAGATGCTCATGCTCAGAACACAGATGGGCGTGTGCAAAATAACGTCTCGAGAAATTAATGTTTATTTATATTACAATTATAATTGTTGCGTGTTTAATTATAAATGTATTTTTTTTTACTTAAGGTATGCTCATATTCGACTAACACAATGACACTTGACTCAAGGGTGGAACGACACAAAGCCTAGAAGGAAATTTGTGCAGTAACAGACATTTAACGTGACATATTATACCCGAAGGCGTATTCAAATTCAAATTCAAATATTTTTATTCAAATAGGCCTTTACAAGCACTTATGAATAGGCAGACTCTAATACCGGTTCGTAAGGTTGTTTTTTTTTGTTGCAGAGCTCTAAAAACTTCATTTGATTTTACCTATGTGATACATATATATATAAGATATAGTGAGGATTTCATATCGGGAATGTTATCTATACCTTGCCTAGCCTGGGAACGATCGAATGGAACGCAGCGTTAATATCTAAGCGAACTTTATACCGATCGACTATGCAGGTGTTTCAATATTTTTCAATTTGATTTTTTTTAATTATGTAATTAGGCTGACAACAGGCAGACGGTCTATTTGTTATTTAGAAATTTAAAATCAGTTTTATAATAAAAAAAAAAATTATCTTTTTTTTGGTCCTTTGGTCCCACTGTCCATAAAAAACGAAACGAATGCTTCAATTGAGTTGCATGAGTGATTGACAGCACCAGGATCTGTTGAACGTAGGTATATTATTAATATCGTCACCGTTCAAAAAGCCAGTTTTTACAGATCATAATGTCATGGAAAAACGAACCTTATACCTTTCGGATTAGGTTCATGTGCAAACAATACTAACCGTTGGGTTTATAGATGAACCAACACAGTTTTGTACGTAGCCTTGAATGGATGTCTGTTTGTACGTTTTTTGTCTAACACTTATAATTGAGATAATGATAATATGATTTCTCAACCTTCACAACAAATTGTTATCTATAAGAACCAAAACTTGTATGTTTGATTGTTGGAGGTAATCTCTGAAAAAACTCATCCGATATTCTTCTTTTTTTTAGAGGGATTTAAATTTTCCCGTCTTATGACAAGAAAGAGTACAATCACTTTAACAGAAACAACTCTAATGGTAGTGTCTCGAAGGTGGAAAATGCACCTAGAAGTAGTAGAGCTCCTAGTCCAGAGTTTGTCCGGAGAAGTACTACTACCTTACCCATTTCCACCGTGAAACAGTAGTGCACTTGTATTACTGTGTTTCGATTAGAAAGGTAAGGGAGCCGGTGTAGTTACAGGCACATGAGACTTAACAACTTCACGTCTCAGGGATCACAATGCATTTGCGATGTTTGGCGGAGTTGTGTGGATAGAAATGTGTCGGTTTTGACTTTGAACTACTTATATTGTATTATTTATTTAGTAAGCCGTATTAATTATGGACCTTGACAAGAACCATTTTAGAAGAAGAGAGCGAGATGCTCCATTGACAAAGAATGATATTTATTTTAGTGTTAACCAAAAAACATAAATATGGAAAGTTTTATTTAGACTGAATAATCAAATCCAGATTGATAATCTTTATCTGTTACAACATTTTATAACTATCGAATAAGTCGATCTTTGTATTGCGTCAGATAATGTGACTTGTCGACAGCGTGAACAAATGATTATATCAATCGAATGGTCGAATCAATTTGAGTGGCAACTAAATTGCCATTGGGAGGGATAAGTCGTATGGGGATACTAAAGGTGCCACTTTACCCATGTGATTGAGGAGAAAAAGCAATTCAATCTAAAAATAAAGGCGATTGCAGTTTATTTGAATTTAAAGGCGATGACTGCTCAGTTACTTTAGACGGCGAGTACCGCCGACGAAAACATCATAAGGAAACCGCCTCCAAGTTTTATCAGTCGCCATGTACCTGATGTGTTCCAACAGCTGCACTTGAGAGCCAGTTCCTTTCTTGGCTTTGGGTACTTACCACCTTCTAACACTAACCCCCATATCTTAGAATTTGTTATACATTAATACGTTTCCACATACGTCATTCGACTCCAACTGCAACAACGACTGAGGATACCTTAAGCATTTTCTCGAGGAATCTTAAAAATTGGTATTCTAAGAACTCCAACTGAGGTCGAGTCCAAGTGGAGTCGAGGTAACATAACATTAATTACGTCATTCTATTATAGATAAAATATTAATCAAATTAAATAATGAGCTTCAGTACCTAACTGTTTACAAGTAATAAACTTCCTTAAGGTTGGTCCTGAGGTACCTTGAAGTTGACAGTTGTTTCCTCACCTCGAGTGAGGGAAAGCGTCGAGTGGAGGAGATTCTTTGCAACTATGAATACTAATCTTTATGTGAGGTTGAGTGGAGTCGAGGAATTTTCGAGAAAACGTCTGAGAATATTGGTGTAAGTCTAGTCATAGTAAAAAAAATACTAGAGACCCTGTTACAATTTTTTTTTTTTTATTACGGGTTCATATATCAATAAAATAATGATTACATAGTAGCATTTAAAAACCACAAAGGTTTATGACAATACTACACATATTGAGTCTAAATCTAAATGAAATGTACAGGACACCACAAGACAAGCCAACTCCATCATTAAATTGTAATCACTGAAGAGCTCCATTATCCTCCTTCTAATCCCATCATTGGATCAGCGATGGTATTCAAGTATTGTATCACCTCCCGGATTCCCCATAGCTGAAAAGAGCGATAGGACAATAATATGTACAAGGGCCAGTTGGCTTCGTGGTTAGGAACCCTGACTGCCACGCCGCAGGTCGTGGGTTCGATTCCCACCCAGGACAAACTTTGTGTGCATGAACATGTCTGTTTGTTCTGTGCCTGGATGTAAATATCTATATATAGATATTTATATATATAAATATGTATTTAAGAAAGTAGTATATCAGTTATCTGGTTTCCATAGTACAAGCTCTGCTTAGTTTAGGATCAGATGGCCGCGTGTAAAAGAATGTCACAGGATATTTATTTATTTGATTAAAAGCTATATAATGAACTTGCTAAATGTGTACATTAGTGAAGTTAAATCAATAAGTGTTAAAAACCGCGCAAGAGCAAATTTCATCTTCTGCGTATTTATACCGACATGTTTTTGCTAATAGAATTATTCCATTATATTATTCAGTTTATCAACTGACACTTGTTTTTGTCGCATGCACCAACGTTTTTCAAATAACATTTACCTAATACTTTACGTAATGTTTGATGAGAATTAATACATGTAGATCATACTTTAGTCATTTTAATATATTATCAGATAACGCAGCTTGTTCTCTGTGGTTTATGTACATATTGATCAAGGCCATCTGAGGCTAATGAAATGTCATAAAAAAAATCTTTTTGTTTATGTTAGTAGGAATCCCTCGTAAAATCGAAGGAAACGGCATAAGTGTGGCTTTTGTTAAATGATAAATTCAATAAAACATTTATTCACTTTATGTATCAGCATTGCGGGGCCCTTTATAAGTCGGGGCACCTGGGCACGTGATCACATGGAAGTATTTACTATTTTATTCGGAAAACCAACACCACAAATCTAACAAATATATTTTATTTATTTTTCAAATACAATTATATAAACAAATATAGAATGAAACTTTGTATCGGTGAAACATTTTTAAAAATCTGATAAGCAGTTTTGGAGATTACCTTCAGGCTTACTATCCAGACTTACAAACCTAACCATTTTATAATATTATTAATATAATTAGAGTCCATTTCCAGAAATGGAAAGAAATAAAATATATAAAAATTAACCTTTAATATATGGATAGGTTACATAAATTACCGAAAACAAGGAATCTTAGAAGATAGAAGCTAGAAGGATTCTTCACAATCTCATTAAAAAATCCCTTTATAAATTTCCATCAATGTAAACTATTATCAATTTAGTTTATATAAAATAGTAATTTACTTTGTTATTTAAACTGATTATATAAATAATGATAAGTAGTTGTAAAAGTATCTACTTTTAGTTGCAACTCTTACTGGGGATCTCTTATGATAAAATTATAAATAGATTTGTTAGATAAAGACTTTATCAAATACTAGCTGTCTCCGTGGTTTCATTCGTGTTTGTCGATATCATCTATCCAGCTTATCAGTCGCGCAATCTCATTACAGTGACCTCCGGTAATCCGACAAACGTTTTGCAGGGTAGTGACGGATTATAGAGGACCTGCCTACGACCTCCTGTTACTGCTTAAGACCTCCCTAGGGGGGGGGATAGTCATCCTGTAAAGTAATACTGATGTACTTTAAATTTGACCTTCATAAGTGCCCTCCGCGGGCCTAAACTGAATAAATGGTTTTTTAATTTTAATTTTTTTTAATACCAATTTTTAGACAGACCACAATTAGCTATAAAAATAGTAGAATTGGCGTCATTGAGTCAAAACACGAATATTTAACTCAAATGTTACAAAAGAAATGTACAGACAGATTCTACGGTTGTATATAGATAGTATAGATAGGTGGTAAAAGAACCATTCTCTCATCATACACACATATTTTATTATCTAAGCGTGAAATTAACACGCTACAATAACGTCGTTACAAATCTTTGCTTGGAATCAATTGAAAAACTATTATCACGACATCAACACGACGCTCTGGCAGGGAAATGATTAACATCTTTACGATACATGGAGCCATTTTATTTTTAGACTAATACCTAAGCACTGATTATAATTTTATGCCAAGAAGGGCGTCTAACAGACAGTCGGTCCACCTCGGTAAGTTGTCCATGCCGCCTAAAGACCAGCAGCACCATTGCAGTAGTATATTGTAAATGCGTTGTCAACCCTGACACGTGTAGGTTGGTAACCACATGGTGGTTTACAGTAGCCCCCTGGCGCATGAGTAAGAGGAAAGCCGACCTCAAATAATGCGACGAGGCAATGAGGAAGAAGTTAATTTTCTGAATCCCTACTAATAATATTATAAATGTGAATGTAAGTTTGTATGTAACGCTTTCACGCGAAAACTACTTAACCGATCATCATGAAACTTTGTACACATATTCTTGGAGGTATTAGAAGTAACTTAGGATACATTTTTTGCCGGGAAAAATTACATCCCTCAGGAACGCGGGTGAAACCGCAGGGGACAGCTAGTAATTAATAAAGCAAAAAGAATTTTCTTGTAGCTCTTTGAATAAACACAAAATGTACAGTATAATATCTCAAATATCCTGGGTAACAGCGCATACGGCATCACTTCGGCATTAGCATCGTTATCGCATTCGGGTCGGATATTACTGAATATTGGCCCGCGGAGGGCGCCGGTATTATGTGGAGCGATTTTCAGATTATGAGCTTTCAAGATATTTTTATCAGATTTTACTTCCTTTTTTTATGTCAATTGGGCCGACAAACAGGCAGACGGTTCATTGGTAAGTGGTCACCGCCACCTATGGTTATTTGCAACACTAGTTGTGTTAACACTACTGTTAACCACCTCATTATCGCATATTCAATCGGTTGAAGAAGTTAATCGTTTTTTTGTAAATATTGGACGGACTTTGGCAGAAAAAGAACAGAGCAGACAAGTTCACGCCATATCAAATACAGAGCAAGGATATTTAGATGAGTCATATTGTCTAAACTCCTTTGTTTGCTTGAGTACCTGTGAAGAAGAAGTAGAATCTCTAATATTGGGACTTAGGGATGAAAGTTCACCCGGATGGGATAAAATAACCAACAAAATGCTCAAAACTTATAGGAGCTTATTGGTTCCACCGTTAACACACATTTTTAATATGTGCTTAGATAATGGTGTATTCCCCGATGCGATAAAAACATCTGTGGTTATACCGATTCATAAGGGTGGAGATAGAGATCGTGTAACTAACTATAGGCCAATTTCAATTTTGCCGGCACTTTCTAAAATTCTAGAGAGGATAATTAACATCAGGCTTGTTAAATACTTTGAGAACAACAATATCTTATAACCTAATCAATTCGGATTTGGAGCTGGAAGATCCACGGAGGATGCAGTTCATAGTCTCATTAACTTTGTCTCTAGAAGCTTGGACAGTAAAAAGCGTTGCTTGGCGATATTTCTTGATCTGGCAAAAGCCTTTGACACGGTCTCTGTCCCCATGCTTTTAAACAAATTGGAATCCATGGGAGTCAGGGGAAACCAACTACAGCTCTTGAAAAGTTATTTAACGGGCAGATATCAATGTGTAAGGATCTCAAGTTGCATCAGTAATGTTTTGCCTATTGATTATGGCGTACCACAGGGTAGTATTCTGGGCCCTACGCTCTTTCTTGCGTACATAAATCAGCTATGTAATATAAATATTCAAGGGGGGGGAATAATCTCATACGCTGATGATACTGCACTATTATTTGCTGGCGACAACTGGGATACCGCTTTTCGGTTAGCTCAGGAAGGGTTCAATAAGGTGTCCCTATGGCTTCATAAAAACCTATTAACTTTAAATTCAGATAAAACAAAATATCTCACTTTTTCTATTAGATGTACAACTCAACCCTCAGATAATTATTTAATAACTTTTCACTCCTGTCCCAATTTAGATAATACATGTGCTTGCACTAACATTAAAAGATCCTCTACTATTAAATATCTTGGAGTCATTATTGACAATAACCTAAATTTTAAAACACATATACAAACAGTTAGTGGAAAAATTCGCAAACTTATTTATATTTTTAAAAATCTCAGACGCCTTATTGATCCTTATTTACTACGGTATGTGTACCGCGCTCTATGCGAACCCCTTATCACATACTGTATTACGTGTTGGGGCGGTGCACCAAAGACAATACTTTACACGCTGGAAGTCGCACAAAGGTATGTACTAAAAGTATGTACGTTCAAACCATTTTTATTTCCGACTTTTCAATTGTATGACTACTGTCAGGTGCTTACTGTGAGACAATTCAATTACTCACAATACTAAAACAACACCATACAATAGGCTATACAACCGTGAACAACTCGTCTGTAAAATCCAAGAGACGAAAGCATGTTGTCTGTCAACTTCCACAAAAGGTCTGCACCAGTTTTATGCAAAAGTTTTTTATATTCTTAGGCCCTTATCTGTATAATAGACTAAATAAAATATTGTCTATTTACTCACAAAATAAAACGTTGTGCACGAAAACTGTAACTGACTGGCTTCGATTAAGAAATTATGATGAGACGGAGGATCTTTTAAGATTCTTAAAGTAGATTTATTTTTTTTTTGTTTTGTAAGGTATGTTGCATACATAATATTGTTTTTGGTTCCTGTATGGAATCCACATTAATGCGCATATAATTTTTAAGGATGCCTTTACATAAAATTACAAATTGTTGTTTTAGTGTTGAATTTTGTTTTTGGGAAGAGCACTGCTTATCCTAAGCTACAGGGTTCTACCCTTTATTAGGAAGTAGTCTCTCTTGTCATTTATATTGTATTTTTCTCATGTGTGTACCCACGAAAGAAGGCATATTGTTATGTTTTGTTTTTTTCTGGCAATAAATTATTATTATATTATTACTAGCGGCATCCGAAATGCGTTGTTAACCCAGAGACGTGAAGTTAAGTTTCATGTGGCTGTAATTTCACTGGCTTCTTGCCTTGGATATCTTTAATTTTTTTTAAAGTCTATAGGGTTAGTATTTTGCGTAATATATTCGGTATAACTGCTTCAGTGGTCGACTGGTTTAAAGTTCGGCTAGAAACACGGTCTTGGGCTTTGATTCTGTAAAGATAGCTCAACGGTGTTTCGTTGCGGCCTCTATGCTCTGACTCTTTCGTTACTAAGCAAACATGTGAGAGATAAGCTCTCTGAGGCCTCGTTGGGCGGCTCGCCGACGAAGTTTGTATTAGCTGAATAGGGGCTAGATATATTAACGTAAGCTAGTTACCTGGGATTGCCTGATATGCCCAAGCGACAGAGACAATCTCAAAAGATGTCACGTTGGGACTTTTAAAGATTATCTGAGACCTCTGAGTACCTCTTCGGAGGTAATGGTTGTGAAGATTATTATTAGTCTTTATTTGTGTGCGAGATCCGCGTCGCCGACGCTGCCCTAGTACTAGATGATGTCCTTTATTACTGAAGACTAAAAGATATAGTTGAAGATAAAGATCAGAGCATGCAAAAGTGCATATTATTCTTGTTTATTCAGTATCTACTGTAAATATTTTCATAATACAATATACTTAACAATAATTTAATTTTCTATTTTACAGGCAAGGTAATTAAGGTAACAGTAGGTATAGAAGGAACAGCTGACTCCACAGTTGAAATGGTAAGTGATAAATAAAATGCATGCAATGAGAAACAAACGTACACGTTTATTCTAAGCTCAAATATCACCGATACTTTTGCTGGCTCGAATCTCTTAAAGACATTTAGGCCTTAGCTTTAAAAGACCAAGGACCTGTTATCAACTTTTATTATCAGTTGACGGCGTCAAATCTAATGCAATACTATTTAAAACTTGTCACGTGACCTTCACCGGGCGAAAAACGATTGACTTCGCGATGACAGCAGCTGTCAAATAAACCACAGCCATGAGCCGAAATATATAGCTACGGAGAGCTCTGCAATAATGACTGATTTCTTGATTCATTCATTCATCACGCAGCAGTTGGCTTGATGGTTAGAAGCCCTGACCTACACGCTACAGTTTATCGTCTCGATTCACACAATGTGTCTATAAACATGTGAGTTTGTTAGTGTCTGGGTGTAAATATCTATTTAAGTATGGATATTTAAGAAAAATTGCTCATCAGTTATTTGGCTTGCATCAAACAAACAGTACATATTTTGCTTAATTTTGGACCAGATGGTAATGTATAAAGACTATCCCAGGATATTAATTTAATTTATTTATATCTTATAAACAATTTGATGGATCAACTAAACCACAACTCTGTCGCTGTAAGTAGTAACAGTGCTGTTGAATTATATTAAACTAGCTTCAGTAACTTTAAATTTGACCTTCATAAGGGCCCTCCAAAGGCCTAAACTGAATAAATGGTTTTGAATTTTGTTTTTTTTTTAATTTCCCGTGGGATGTCACATGCATTATACATAAAAACCTTCCTCTTCAATCACTATATCTATTAAAAAAGACCACATCATAATTCGTTGTGTATTTTAAAAGATTTAAGCATACATAGGGATATAGGGACAGAGAAAGCGACTTTCTTTTATACTATTTAGAGATGTCAGATATCACTTCCGAACTGTCCATAGTTGTAAATTTATGCTCGAGACTCTACCATACCCGCCTAAACAAAAATGCTTACTTAAAATTCGCCGAAGTGGTCTTTGTCCACTGAAACACCGGCTATATTCATTTTATCCTTCACTGTCGCATCCATCCTGCGTCAAACGACAATTACAAAGCTTTTAAAGCATTTACGGCTGTTTTAGTATTAAAGACATACGGCACTCTTACTGTACATATGTGCGCTGAAAACACGTGCCTTGAAACGTGTTCTAGTTTTCATTGCTTTACTGAGTTTTTCTTCTCTTTGTTTTTATTTATAAATAAATTAAAGGGGATATTTTTTACACACGGCCATATGACCCCAAGCAGAGTTTGTGCTAGGGAAAGCAGTGAACTGATTTATTTATGTAATGTTGTTTTTTTCTGTTTAATTCTAAGCTTATCCACCACTCGCGTTCGTGGGGGATCTAAAATATGCCGGGATTATAACACAGCTTATGTCACTCGGGAATAGTATGTCCTTCCATCTGTAAAAAGTTTTTTTAAATCGGTTGAAGAGATTTGGAGATTACCACCTACATCCTAGCATTTAAGCTCTCCCACTTTTGTAATATCTTTATACTATATATAATTCTTCTGTACGTGTGTTGACAGTGAACTCCTCCAATACGGCTGGACCGATTTAAATGTTTTTTGATATGCGTTTGGGTGGCACCATGGATGGTTTAGATTTACAATTTGACCTGGTAGGTGGTGTTGCGAGCGAATTCCTGCATTTTTGTATGGACTTATTTGGACAGAACGACATCTGTCCCGGCAGCTACTGTTATATATATATTCTGTAATAGGTTAATTTATCATATTAGATTTTACCCGCGGCTTCGTTCACGCAGACTTTAGAATTTGGTGATACATAGATTCACTTATAGTTAGTTATTTTCTTCTATATTTATAAGACCCAGTGCGTCCAATCAGGCGCCCGTACTTTTACTTTGTCACTTACCATCCTTCCGGACCTTTTTTCTCAGCTCCTAAAAATCGTAGCCTAATGTATAATAGCTTATACTCATTGCCAAAAGTTCGGTTATCAAATGCAAAACGAATTTTTAAAGTCCGACTGGTAGTTCCAGAGTTTTTTGCATTCAGACAGAAAACGCGGCGAGTGTCTTTGTTTTAATAACATGTAGTGATTACTGATTAGTGTCGATGAATTGCAAAAACTTTTTATTAAACCTCGTTTTTAAGACCTATAAAAGTATTGAACCTTCTTATCTTTTTTAAATTGAATGACTATATTTACGATGTATAATTAATAATACTCAGTAATGTTAACAAATAACTCGAGTTGCTGAGGAATCTTAAGTAATACCACGACAAAATGTATCCTATCTATGGGTTTTAAATATTATATAATTCTTTCTGTGTGCCAGTATTAATTCAATTCAATCAGCGTATTAGAGACATACAAACTGTCGCTTTTATAATATTACTGAAATTTGTATGTATCAGAGCTACTTTCCTCAGTAGCCTGCAGACAAGGCTCACAAAGTGCCTTGAATCAGCATCAATTGTTTAATTTCGCTCTCAATTACTTTTTTATCGACAAAAAAGCCTAGGTGAACTACCTAGGTTTTAAGTCAACCCGTATTTTTTTTAAACATAACTTTTTACAGAGTAGTCTGATTTCGATAATTCAATTTTTATTGGATAGGGGTTTAGACACTCCACAGTTTGACTTATTAAATTTGAAAATAGAATCAGCCCGAAAGGTAGAAAATATTATCTTACTTTAAAAAGTTTTTATTTTATGTGGAATTCTGTCACGAACTTTCGTGGATAGCCCGCGGCTCCGAGACTATGTCAGACTTCTCTACTACAACTATTACAAGGCAACAATCTACGCTTAAACATGTTATCCGTGGAATCGGTTCTGTCATTACATTTAACTGTTACTACTACGTTTACGTTTAGGTTTTATAGCTCAGTCCGGGACTTGATGTGCTTTGAACAGTTTTTAAGGTGTTCCGTGTTTTGGTACGTCATGTTTGTTTTATGAGGTAATTTTTGGTTTGTTGGAGAGGAAGAATAAATAAATAGTTAATTGTTTTGCTCGTTTAAAATTTTACTGTTTAAATAAATTGCACTCTAAATAAATAAACACTATTACAATGCGAATAGAAATGAATATCTCTCTGTAATTATTGCTATTTCATTGTGACGTATCTACATATATGTAATATTTATTTACATATGCTTTCGTCCCAGATGTCTTATTTACATATGCTTTCGTCCCAGATGTCTTATTTACATATGCTTTCGTCCCAGATGTCTTATTTACATATGCTTTCGTCCCAGATGTCTTATTTACATATGCTTTCGTCCCAGATGTCTTATTTTATGATCCAAAGCAACTATATACCAAATTTCACGAAAATCTGATCAGCTGTTTTGGAACTGAGCGGTAACAAAAATATTAATAAATATTAATGTAAGTTTAAACATTATGCGCAACTTACATACATCTACCTCTCCAAAAATATCATATAACGTATTAACTGAAACTCAGTTTAACAGTTTTTATAAAAAAAATGACTTAAAACTATAAATTTAAGGAGTTGACATTTGACAACAAAATAAATCATTTCTGGGAGTACAAATTATATTATCGATAAGCTTACAACATAAACAACAGAGTTGGTATTATCTATCTCAAATGCCATTCAGTTCGTGTCAGACTTATCATAAAAAAACGATAAATTTGTTTATTGTTTTACCTTACCGGTTCGTTTCAGTTGAAAGCTGACTTCCAAACCGGAAATAACTACAATAACTTTGAACTTCTCAAGTGCCTAAACTAAATAAATGGTTTCTTGATTTATTTGGTGATAACAAAATTCACAGCTCTTAAATTCTTAGGCAATAAATATGCTAGATTGTTCCAATAGGCGGTTATATGTTTACATTTTACTGTCTAGTTAATCAGTAATTAGCGATACCTATGTCAAAAAATCTCACTATTTGAAAGTTACAACATTTCGGATGAACGAACATAGGAGTCTTGTTAATAAGTAAAATGTAAATCTATGATATTAATTACAATAACTGTCTAGTTATTTACATAATATTTAATTATTTCACACATCGTTTTGAATATAGTATTTCTTACGCTTTTTTTTAATATCACATTGGCTGGTCCGACACACTAAGTAAGTGGTCACCGCCACATTTGCAACACCATTAGCATCGCCAATGTGTTGTCGACCCTGAGACGAGGAGATGTCTCAGGCCTGTAATTGACTCCCTTTTCTTTCTAACCGTAACTACTGTGTTTTGGTAGCTTGTATTACTAAATACAAGTACACTACTTCACGGCGGAAATGGATAAGGTGGTAGTACTTCCACGGACGAACTCTGCACTGAGAGCTCTACCACTCAAAAATGCTCTCGCAGGGTAACTTCAGGAAAGTTAATTTTCTATAAGAGGTCGCGTCAAGCAGCTTCTTTACTCATGTGTTCACTCGCGAGTCTATCGAACTCTGGTATACAATAACCACGTCATTAGTCAACTCCCGAGACGTGTCACTTGGACGTATTAAGGCCAGGGCACACGGGAGGTGGCAGTCAATCAGGATTTGTCGCGACGAGAGGAGGTTTATCTCAACAGTGTTCAGTTCACACCGCTCTTGAATCTACTAATAACTTACATTGGTAAGTTGGTGACATAGTTCGTGCCGGGAACAGTGTCTTGGGACTGATAAATTCTTGTAAATAGTCGTAGATTTTAAGTTTGTTCAGGAATTTAATAGTTTGAATGTTCGTTAGTTTCACCAGGGTTACTGAGAGATCTAATGTATCCTGGGATTACAACATAGCCTATGTCTATTCATCCTAAATATTGAACCTTTAAAAATGGTAAACGATTTTTACACATATGTGTAACGGAGATTACACTCCGCATGACAACCTCACAAAATTCACACTGTCTGTTTTTAATATTAGATTTAGCCACGTGAATGAGCCACGTAAATTTTTAATAAAATGAACACATTTTTCTGTATTCAAATTGAAAAACATTGGCTTAGCTATGAACTATAAACCTCGGCAAACATAACGAAATATTTAGACGCTCTAGTCTATTGTTTACCCTCCTACTATGTTTTATCACAGTTATGAGGAAGCGTTCGTGTTCAAGCACAGGTTTGTAGAAAACGGAAAAAAGAAATAGCCAATGTGTAAAAGAATTGCTGACGTACGATCGGGGGTCGTTAATCGAGCTCGGATGAGTTCGTGCTTCCTGCCTTTAGGGCCTCTCCACGTATATCGACGCAATCGGGTATCACCACACAAGTCGCAATAAGCCGATCTTCGCTGTCCACGGGGACAGTTGTTCGACAGTCAAATCCTCCGGCTGTATTCTAATATGCTAAATTCTAAAGCTGAACGTAACTGTCTTGGCATCTATCGCTTGCGCTTGGCTGTTTTCGGCCAAGCTCGCACTCATCGCTTCACCTGATTCGAAACGACATCTTTTACAGACTGAAGGGCCAGTTGGCTTAGTAATTAGAGACCGTGACTACTACTCCACAGCTCGTTACTTCGATTTCCACCGAGGACAAACATTTTTTACATAAACATGACTGTTTCTTGTGTCTAGGTTTGGTAGACATTATACGTAATTACTAAGTAGGTATTATAAGAAAAAAATATTAGTTTTCTGGTTTCCATAGTACAAGCTCTGGTTATGATGGCCGTGTGTAAATAATGTCCTAAGATATTTATTTGTTTACACTCTTGGTCATAAAGTTTTATGTGTTAAGTGTGGTAAGACCCTTACTCTCACGAAATAGTGTTACATTTCTTATTCCAGCTTAAATTCCATTACCTTTAGAGCTGGAGCTTAGATTAGGTTCCTGGGACGTTTTATTACCAAGTCGTTTATCAATGTCTTCTAGATATTTTTTAGGATAAGAATAGGTTTCTTTATCGTGACACTATAAAATCATTTCCATATTATGTTCTCAACATAATCCCTAAGAAAAGTAATTATTCACAGGCTCACATGTTTTTACTGAGCTTAATTTACAATTTAAATGATTCTGATCCATTTATACGTTTAATCTATCCTATATTTTTAACATCTCTCATAAAAATCCGCAGTTGAAAGATATTGGTATCATTACATTTTCTCTAGAGAACTTGAAACTCAGTAGTTTGAGTTATCGAACCCGATACAAGCTGTCCTTACGGGAATATGAGAGTTCTTCTATAATGCCATGAATAGATAAGTTCAGGAGGGCTTTTTGCTTGAAACTTGTAAGTAGTAGAGCTCTTAGTGCAGAGTTCGTCCGGGGAAGTACTATCACCTTGCCCATTTCCCCCGTGAAGCAGTAGTGCACTTGTGTTACTGTGTTTCGGTTAGAAAGGTAAGGGGGCCGGTGAAATTACAGCCACATTTAACAACTTCACGTCTCAGGGTCGACAACGCATTGGCGATGCCCCTAGTGTTGCAAATGTCCATAGGCGACGGAGACCACTTACCATCAGGTGGACCGTCCGCTTGTTTGTCGGCCTATGTGGTATAAAAAAAATGCATAGATCCCATACACAAAGTCAATACCATTTATGCAAGAAGAAATTACAAACTTTTGGACGTATCTGTGTGCGTGCAACACATTTCAAGCGCGAAATTTTTATTTATATCTATTTAGTGTCAGACAAGTACTCGGTGCGAAGTTGTCTCCTCTTCGTCCTAGTTGCAAGTTGGTCTGCGTGGGACATGCGGCTCACGGCTCAGACGGGTTTATTGCGTCCCGCCTCGTGTTCTACAAGGAACTATTCTTTATGTTCTCTTTTAAACCTGCACGAGGCTGCGGTTTCTTTTCGAGAACATTTCAAATATCTTATATCTTATGCGCTGATATCTCTAGGATGTCTAAAGATTATGCTTATAACTGTACACAGGTTAGACCTTGCACCTAGTGGTAAACAAAAACATTCTCAAATTGGTTTCTAACTTAAGCAATTCTAATTCGCACTTGTAAGTAACTTGTAAATAACACTCGTGACATATTAATAAGTTGAAGGTAGTCCGTCAGGCAGGTACTTCAAAGTATCCCTCTACTAATACTATTTTGATTTATTTCAGCTCTATAAATATATTTTCAAATTAATTAACTTTACTATTCATTATTTCGAGATCGGAATCTCTGTTACATTCCGTTATCATAAAATGATCTTCGAATATCTTTTATAACCGATTGATATTCACCTCAGAAAATTTAAACACGAATCATTGAATGTAAAATATTTCAGGAAGCTTGTTATAAAACTTGTAGCGGGTATAAACTTGGTAAAACACAATTTTCTATCTTTGAAATTCTTTATTTGAAATTTTCCTTTCATTTACTTATTTCGTATTGAATCTTGGATACAATGCTTTGATTATGTAAAGCCAATCTGGAAACAATACACCGCTAAGCTGATATTAATTTATACTGTGTTCAGCCAGCCAAAATTGAATAATACTTTTGGTCATATTGTAACATATTACTGTAACAATTTGGTGAACCCAATTTTTAGACAGGCGACCAATTTGATGGTGAGTGGTCACCGCCGCCTATGGATATTTGAAACACCAGAAGACTGAAGAGGGACGAGTCTGAGACGTGAAGTTGTCAAGTCTCATGTGCCTGTAATTATACCGCCCCCTTACCTTTCTAACTGTAATACAGTTGCACTACTGCTTCACGGCCGAAATGGGTACGGTGGTAGTACTTTGCCGGATAAACTCTGCTGTAAGAGTTCTACTCCTTTTTTTGATGTGTGTGAATAATTTAACCTAATTTATCGATAGATAGACACTACGTAGTATATAGTTGAGTCAAACCTCTTTCAAAAGATTAACATTATTTAAGTCTACTTTTATCATTAATTGCTACATTCTAGCCACATGAGAATATCTTAGCAAAGCTTGAGATATAGCAATAAAGACCATTTTCCACCGACCGCATATTAAAACTTATTTGACTATGTTGCGGTGCAGGTTACAAAGTGGTTCAAGCTCGTATTGTCCAGGGACCTCGGCCAGTTTTGAACGTGTATAAATTGGGAATTGAGTTATTTGCAAAATAGCTAGATTTACAGTTGAAAGGATCACCAGTGGGACTTCGGTGGAGTGGTTCGTTAAACATATTTGGATTGTGCTACTAATTATCTATATAAGATCTCCTTGAGTCGTTTTGATTTAATGTCAATTACAAAAAGGTATTTTTGGATTAGATTTGAATGTAGTGAAGTCGACAAGCTTTTTACATTAATAAGAGGTACAAGTTTATCTTCTGGAGATGGAAAACATCGAGAATTTATAGCAAGGTAGTTGGTAGTTGGTACGCTGCTTATCGCACTCGGTTTATTATTTACAATTGTGTACCTACTATGTCCTTTTTTCAATACAATTTTTATCTGTCCTATATCTGTAGTATGAATCTCATTAATTTAGACCTATTCGGTTGCTATTCCAATTAGTAGCCACAATTTTATTTTATTGTATGTATGGCAGTCGCAGTATACGACCATAAATTAATAACACATTAATACAAACAATCAAATTAATCAATTAATTTCGACCTTTATTTCGTTTAAATATTTTATACTATCTGACTATTTTTACACGAAGAGCTAATTTAATTTTAATAAAGTAACAACGTTACGTTCATCACAAAATACATTCCAGTGTGTTTATTTTTGGGATAATTTAATAAAATATTAATTATGAGGGGTATATCGTGCGCTCCTGTTATTTTTGGGCAAACAACGGCTTTCGGCCAACGTTCAACTCTGGCCTTTATTAAATTTTAACATGAAATGAACTGTCATAACGTTAGCATTACGACCCGTTTGGAAGACTCAAGATAATATATCTGATGGGCCAGTTGGCTTGGCGGTGAGAGACCCTGACTATCACGCCACAGGTTGAAGGTTCAATTCCCTCCGAGGACAAACATTTGCGAGTGTGAATATGTCGCTTTGTTCTGTATATGGATATTAATATTTATTTATGTATCTAATGAGAAAACAGTTATGATGCTTTTATTTAGATCACGAACAAAACTCACGCTCAAACATGTAAAAATTCAGGTATAAAAATATTTATCATAAATGGTGTCCCAATCAGAGGTGACGACTGTGTGGATTAAAAAAGGACAAACAACTGAATTAAAATCCCAACTCTCATCAGACAACTCAATAAAAATTAAAGAAAAAACATAGAGATATGAAATAAAAATGCTTCGCACATTGCTTACATCATCATCAACACATTAAGTAACCTATTTTTGAATTTGACTTGATTAAGCGATAGGATAGGATTGCGATGTGGTCTTTAATATTACAATTAAAAATTACATTTAGATTTCTATAAATGTCTGTAATCTGTTATTTAACCAATAAATAAATAACCCTTCTTGAAATATGTAGTACCAGATTTACTCAATTTGGGATCAGATAACCGCGTGTGAAGAATGCCCCCGGATATTTGATAAGATTCGTCGACCGGACCGCACAAGAGCGTAATTTCGCTGTCTCGCGTAATTTGGCTACTTTCGTTACATACCCGATATTTATTTTGCCAAAAGCGCTAGTTATGACGGTATGTTTTCTTAAATTTTCCACGCAACTTTCTTAAGTTTTTCTTACGTAAGAACCTTCTCCTGACAATAACAAACACAACAAAAAAATACTTTGCAGAATCGGTCCGGCCGTTCATGCGTGATGCCGTGACCAAGGGACATAGGGATTCATTATTATGTATATAGCTTATAATTTATAAATAACATAATAAAATTCGTTTATTTTCTTCAAAATAGTTTCTTTTTATCAACAGGTATGTACCTACATTGAGTTGTGGGAGACAGGAGCCCAAACTAGGTTTCCTTGCGCAATGAGGCTCCTGGATACCAAGAGTGGGCTCTTGGTAAGGTATAGATATAATTAAATAATACATTCATGTGGAAAAATATAAGTATGCAAGTATAAGAATAATAAGAAACATAAATTTATTAAAAACTTTGAATCTAGACCAAATACTCATTCAACGTAATGTATGTTAAAATGGAATGTTTGCTGATAGCAACATAGTTGCGTTTCGTTTGCAAATGACTGCAATGAAATTTTACAACAAACGATTCCGCACACCTCCGCTCAAATAAAATTGAATGTAACAACTACGGACCGGCATCGATATCTAAATTAAAAAGTATAGATATACAACTCCAAAACCATTATGGCATTGTATCAGAAATAAATTATCTTGGAAGTATCTCTTTGTAGGGTAAAAGCAAACTTCCGAAGCAGTGTTAGTTTGACATTTCATATATCCATGTGACGGCATATTTGAATAAATAATAGTTTATTTCATTTATATCCGGAATTAAAATCTCCGTGTAATTTATGACTGACGTGCGTGCAAGTTGGTCCAATAAACGTCCAAGTATTGGGACACGTGGAGAAGTTTTTTGACGAGTTTAAATAGATACACATTACGTTATTACAATTCTCTTATTGTGTTATAGGTTATATTTAGTTTTTGAAATGGATAAATAATTTAAGTTAGCAAAAATTAAAATTACAAAAAGTATATAAAAAAAGTAACCTTGCCGAGTTTCTTACCAGTTCTTCCCGATCGAACTTGAGGCTGACTTACGTACCATGAGTAACTTCAGTAGCTTTGTCCTTCATAAGTGCCCTTCTAAGTCGTAAACTGAATATTTGCATTTTATTTTGAATTGTGAATCAATAGTGAATCTACTCCTTCGTACATCGATGAGTCTCTGCGATGGATTTTCGCGATCATTTCTCACGGGCGCTGCCATTCGGGTCGAGTATAAATTTTTATCATATTTCATTGTCATAGCGTTTTATCTGATGTAAAGTTAGAGATCCCTGCTTGCTTCGCTCCGCGTTGTTCCCTCAGTTAATCCATACCCTGTAAGAAAAAGGGTTCTGTATTTTAAGAAATGAATTATTGATCGTATAAATATTTATTGACTTATCTCTGTAACTAGGCTGGCTAGGCTGATCGTATTCGAATGAAATTTGGCACACAGATAGAATCAATTTTAGTGTTCGATGTTACTAGCTGTCTCCCGCGGTTTCACCCGCTTTCCCAAGGGATGTTATATTTTCCCGGAATGAAAAGTTATACTAAGTTTTATTCCAGTGCATGCTCCATCTATGTGCCAAGTTTCATCCAAATCCATTTGGTAGTTTCAGCGTGATAGAGTAATTTATATACATACATACATCCTCACACACTTTCGCATTTATAATATTTCTAGACTATGATATTGATGTAGTTAAACAATGTTTTAACAGTGACTGTTTTTTTTAATAAGACGAATTTAAATACAGAAAAACGTTTTAAAAATAGTTTTTCTCAAAGCCAAAGTGGAAGTCACCGCGCGGCAGCAGGTGTAAGCGAAGTGTGAAACTCTTGTCGCGTTGGTTTGTCGCGCGTGAATTATTCATGTCGCGGTGCCGTCCCGCCTTCGTCCCGCCGCCGTCCCGTAGTCGTCCCGCCGGACATGTCGTGTGCGACACCCTTTAACATTTGTAACTATTTGTCCGCTATGTCCGTTCGGTCTGGTTAAACGGACTTGACGCGTGGTGAAGCTATCTTTTGGGAAATGTATATTCTGTGATTTCCTTTCCAAGATTTTTTTTTCTTAGTATTTTATTCTCTTTGTTGGAAAAATGGTGTATTTATTTATTTATTTATAAGACTTACTAACAGTTCACCTATTGCCACATTCATTAGTAATTTTACAATATAATTTTGATTCTGATACGTATGCCTATAAGAGGCGTATTCAATGGTTTTGTTCATTAATTTCGTATAGAGCTTACTAACCTTTTTCAGTACCCCTCGATCTAAAGTAGATGAGCCTCGGTTAGATGCTCTTACTGCCTCACCACAGCTGGTGGGTCGATTATTTCCAAGAATACATATTTGTGCACGACCATACCCGTTTGTTCTTCAAAGTATTATATGTAGCGAGTTATTATAGAGCAATCTATCAAGTAATAAGTCAGATGACTATGGGTAAGAGATTTCCAAGACATTTTTAAAATTGATTTTGACATTTTGATTTTATTTGACTGTATTCAAACTAATATCGCTTACATCTATTAAACTAGGTATTATTGTCAATATTTATATTCCACATACCCAAATTGTAGCAGCGGTGACAAAAACTACTACCCTAACTCATCTCTATGCTATGGTGGGAGAGGTGACTAAATAGTATATCGACGACCACGCGCACTTTAAACCTTACACAACGCAACCTTACACCGTCTAACCTAGACATAACTTAAAAAATACTTGGAATATTATGAAGTGATAAACAGAAAACATATTACGCAGATCGCAGATGATGTAGCACAAGGCAGACACGCAATGATTTTTTGTAGAAGAAAAGACAACGGCATTTATCTAATTTTAACAGAGCTATACTACTACCGTATACCTACATTTTACACTATGGTAAGGTACTCCATAGTTATCCACCTGGCCACGCACCAGCCTCAAGTTGACAATACCACAGTATAACTAATAGAACTAGACAATACGTCGTCACGCACCTGCCGGCACGTTACGGCCGCTGCACTTGAGCCAAATACCATCTAGGCATTGTATACGTCGGCAATACACTGGCGATCCCTCTAGTATTGCAAATATGACGTTGTCCACTTACTATCAGAGGTGTAATTCTGTAAGGTCGATGAATAGCTTGACGAAGTTTCTCTGTCTCACTTGGTATCCACACAATCATCATCTCTTACGTTGACCTTTTGTAGCCTGTACGTTATTTCAGAGCATGTTTTATGTAAGTGTCAAGTTTCATCCAAATCCGTTCGGTAGTTTTTGGGTGATAGAGTAACAAACATATCACTAAACTACTAATTTTATAAATGCAAAGATAATGAGTGACTGATTTAAATAAAACTTGGCAATTAGATAGAATATGCCTTGAATTAATATGTAAGATACTTTTTATCCCGGTAAAATATATCATTCCTCGGCAAGGAGGCTGAAACCGCGAGGACAGCTAAATCTATACATCCAACTTCACAAACTTTCGCTTTTTTTTTATTCCACATATGCCGACAAACAAGCGGACGGTCCACCTGAAGGTAAGTGGTCACCGCCGCCTATGGACATTTGCAACACTAGGAGCATCGCCAATGCGTTGTCGACCCTGAGACGTGAAGTTGTTAAGTCTCATGTGCCTGTAATTTCACCGGCCCCCTTACCTTTCTAACCGAAACACCGTTATACAAGTGCACTACTGCTTCACGGCAGAAATGGGTAAGGTTCTTCCCCGGACGAACTCTGCACTAGGAGCTCTACTACTCGAAGAACTTCGCTCTTATAATATTAGCAGGATTGTAGTAAATTCCGTTCAAAATTAAATGACCGTAGCATTTTAATCTCAGCCCCTCCAGCGGGATGAGTCCGCACTAAACTGTGACAACAAGTTCAACTACAAGTTGTCCAACTATCAAGACGATAACATCTAGTCCCGACTGTCGTCTATCCGTAGTTTCTCATTTCCCCACAAAGACACAATATCGTTCTGAGTTCTGTTGAGCATTTAGCTAGTTGCCGTTAGGGCTGTCTTTTATTAATTAAAAAAAATATATACCGACAAACTCCACTAATATCATTTTCATCTTGCCTTTAGAGGTTATTTAAATTATTCTATACTAATATTAGATATAAAGATCAAAGATTTGTATGTAAGTATGTTTGTTACTATTTCATGCAAATACTACTAAACGGATATGGATGAAACTTGGCAAATAGATGGAACATATCCTGGAATAACATATAGGCTACTTTTTATCCCGGGAAAAATGTGATATCCCATGGGATCGCGGGTAAAACCGCGGGGGATAGCTATCCCTAATAAGACATGAAATCATACTTTGACTAAAACCACTTTATAGGAAGTAAGCACATGTAGCCTAGAAGGTAACTGCTTCTCATGAGCAGATATTATGTGATGTACGCCACTATAATTGTATTCAATCTACTATATTACTATTATATATAATCGACTAAAACATTTGAATAAATAAATGTGTAAGACAGTTTTGGAATGACATAGGAAAACACACTTTATGGCTTTTGAATTAAGGTACGTAATTGGTTACTTTTTTTCTTTTTGTTCTCATTTCTGTAAATATTACTAAATTGGCCGATTATCTTTGCTTTATCCAGTAAATGAACACAGGATTAATTGCATGATGCTGCTGGTAGACCTTAACACAACGCCACAGGGCAATTTTTTCTATAACACATTGAGCTGTCAAAAAGGCCATATTAGATTTTGACAAATTGAGTAACTTACAGAGGCAACCCTAAATTGTAGCACTATCTCCACGGAGTCTATCTCCGAAGAGAACTATTTGAACTGTTGTGTTTGCTCGCATCGGGCCGCGTCCACAAAGGACGCTTCTTTTTATGAATATTACACGAATATTGCATCTGAAATATTAATATTGTCGTCTTTGTTTCGCGACTCCTCTTTATGTATATAGAGCATACGAGTTTCATTTTCAATGTTACTAACAGTTGAATATTTACACACGATTGTCAGTAAGTTTTTGAGGAAATTCTTATTTGATTATATTTCATAATCTTTTGTATTTGCTTCCGGCATACATTGCAACGAATCTACGAATCGCAGGTTATGGTCTTGCTTTCATACAGGAAGTAGAAAATAGCATCTTAAATGTATTTCCCCAAATATGCATTTTTAAACACCCTTATTTAGACAATAACAAATATTTTAAAAATAGCTACATAGAAGTTAAGCGCTTACCAAAAATTATAATATATTTTATATTCGTACATATATATATATATATATATTGCATAGGTAGTTGCTACCGTGGTTTCGTAGCGTTCCCGCGGGTTCAAATAGATAATACAGGTATAGTAGTAGTAAAGTAGGTTCCATATTTTAGACTAACTAAAGTTAACAAGTCATTTCTTGGTAATTGTGTTCGATTTTATAATAAGATACCGCTTTCAATAACCAAAATGTCTGATCATAAATTTAAAAATTATATTAACTAGGAAAGTTTTGAAAGAAAAAGTGTATTACAAGGTAGTTCATTATATTGAAGATAAAAATGTATGGAAATAGCTGCTCTCTGCACAGTGCACCTCTAAATCTCTTGTTTAAGTTGTAAGTACCTAATTATTGTTATTTTCTATTTTGTAGTCATGTCATATATTTTTTTTATTTTGTTTATTAATGTTACCTATAATAAGTATTTTGTAATTGTTACATATAAAATTGAAATTATAAAATAGCCAAAAAGTCAGAATAGATAAAAATTTATATAACAAATAAAAAAGAATGTAACCTTGCTGAGTTTCTTGCCGGTTCTTCTCAGTTGAAGGCTGACTTCCGAACCGGTTATAGCTTCAGTAACTTTAAATTTGACCTTCATAAGTGCCCTCCGAAGGCCTAAACTGAATAAATGGTTTTGAATTTTGAATTTTTTTTTAATTAATAAAAAAACGCATTGAGAAGTTACGTTTAATTTAAATGTAGCCAACTGAAAACTACGTAGGTAGGCTGTGAAAAGTAGAGATAATATGTAAGTCAACTAAGAAAAGCAATTATTGCATAGGTAGGTACGTAAGTCTTTTTCACACGCTTTAACTTCTTATGTTAGTTTAAATCTTGCAACAAAATTTTAGACTCGGGTCGTGATCAAATTTTTGATACAAAATTGTTGGTGTTGACATTGCACCATTATCTAAGTGACGTAATTTTCTTTGTAAATATACTTTTATTTATACAACTGCAGTCCGATAAGATTTCCTACGCCATTGTTTTATCCTTTTCATTTATTTTCTGGAGTCAATTTTATTCATTGTTATTTCCAATTACCAGAATCATATACCTGGCACAACAGACATCCTAAGCCAGCGTTACACACGAATTGTTTTATTGCGGAAAAAATAAACGGAGCGCACCGTCGGCATGAAGCACGACATGACATTCAAAATATTCAATATCATGAAAAAAGGGGAACGTCACGCTAGTAAAAATGCTTCTCTGACGCGCATATGTCGCTCGTTCCGTCCCCGATTGACGCGACTCGACGCGACATCACGTCGGCTACAAAACAAACTATATTAGAGAAGCAGAGGCGATGTTTGTTCGAGGACACGTGACGGGAACGTAAAACGACAATAAAACACGGTTATGTTTCGTTGAAAACCATTGGGATGTGAATGAAATGGAAGCAGACCAATTGCGAGCTGCGGATGCAGGATGTGGACGGACGTGAAGTCCTGTCTATGGGCTTGTTTGCGTCAACTTATGCGTCATTTGTTGTGATTTAAAAGTAAATAACAGAAGCCGAAAGAAAAATATTTTCTGAAATTCCGATTTCTTTTTTTTTAAACCATTTATTTCAAAGTAAAAAATAACAAATTACACATAGGCAGACAAATTTTATCTATATATTCCACTCAGCGTTTATCTTCACGCCCATCATTGTCGAAAAGGAGCAGCATGAAATATGATGATGAGAAGATAGTATGGAGCTACGTAAGAAAGAATTATCAATCCCGCACAGGTAATCATTTCAAAAGAAAGAAAGAAACGTTAATATTGCTTCGCTCGATCCGTTAATCGTACCCAGAAATTCTGGTCTCTTGTCGAACTATACTATACCACTAGTCCACTAAAGTGCTCGGTCGCTGACATACGGATTTTGCCATTTAGCTACAGAACCCAAAATTTTTACTTTTGCTGCAGTTGAATAAAAAACGTACAACTTTTATGTTTCAATGTCCTGCATTGTATTTGTTTCATTAAAGTAAATATATTATATTCATTAGGCTCTAAGACCCACGGAATCTGGAAAAAACAAGCCTTCCAACCTAAATAGCAAAAAAATTATCGAATGTAAATGCGTCACGACACGTCTTCACGCTTACTTTGTGTTCGAAACAAAACAAGACCTTCAATAAGCTCAACTTGGCCCATTATAGTCTCGCGTAGCTTACAAGATTATCGTCAAGGGCCTTTAAAGGTAATTTCATTTCATTTGGTGCCATTTAAGAGATTACAGTTCAGTGCTGCTGGCTGCAAGCAAGCGATTCGGACTGAATTGAAACATTTCAAGCTTACGGTACGGGCCTATAAAATTTTCTGGAGATTCTACAATTTTCTTTCGGGTAATAATCGAGTTCAGACGTTGAATGATAAAAATGTGTAGTAAGTTAATTGAGTACTGTGTATTGTATCACTACATAGTATAAAACAAAGTCGCTTTCTCTATCCCTATATCCCTATGTATGCTTAAATCTTTAAAACCACTCAACGTATTTTGATGCGGTTTTTTTAATAGACAGAGTGATTGAAGAGAAAGGTTTTTATGTCTAATACATATGACATCCCAGGGGAACGCGGGTAAAACTTTGGGGGACAGCTAGTAAATTATAAAATGAATAATTGATAGGTATATTGGTTAAACATACCAACTTATTTAACTCTTCTCTAAATAGTGAATCAGTAGTATAGGTGTGTCTCGGTTAGAAAGGTAAGGAGACCGGTGAAATTACAGGCACTTGAGACTACCATCTTCTCGTCTCAGGGTCGCAACGCAGCAATGCCTCTGGTATTGCAATGTCCATAGGCGGCAGTGACCACTTACCATCAGGTGGACTGTCTGTAAGTCCACCTTTCTAAAGGTGAAGCGTTTACCAACGAACAGCATTTTATTTGTATTAAAATAGATAGCACGGTTCCCTCCGCCCAACCCGCACGTGCCGGGTTTTTGTTTTTAACTAGGTTCCAAAACAACATGACCGCAGTACTGACAACACTTAGCGTTTATTAAAGGTTTGTACCGACCGCAGTGACCAACGATGACGTCGCAATAAATCACAGACAACGCATGTCGCGGACCGCCGCCGTTGCCCCGCCGCCCCGGTGCCGCCGCCGCCCCGGTGACGCCGCTGGCCCGGTGCGACCCGCCGCGTAATAAGCGCTTTAATTAATCATGGCTTCACTCAGAACGCTGACGCAGCGTCACACACCCGTGTGCCAGCCACCTAACCTAGTAATGTGTTTGCAATTTATTGGTAGATTAACATTCGGTTTCAACCACTTTCCCGATGGTATTAACATCTCCCCGCGATAAAAAGTACCTATATTTTATTCCAGGGTATGCCGTATCTATAAGCTAAAGTTCATCCCAATCCGTTTAGTAGTAGTTGTGCAAAAGAGTAACAAACATTCATTCTCACAAACTTTCGCATTTTTAATATTAGTAGTCTTCGTTCCATGATTCCGTGAGAACCAATGGCTTTTCAGATTAAAAACGAATCTCAAGAATAATGCTTACTAACAGTAAATGAATTTTCAAAAATTCAAAAATTCAAAATTCAAAACCATTTATTCAGTTTAGGCCTTCGGAGGGCACTTATGAAGGTCAAATTTAAAGTTACTGAAGCTACAATTTTGGAAATCGAATAACAAATTCCTACCTCAAAACAATGCGTGGTCGACCCAGATATACTTGTTAAGACTCATGTGCCAGTACTACTCCACCGGCCCTCTTACCTTTCTAACCGAATACAAGTTATACGAGTGCTCTACTGCTTCATATCTAGGGAGATTCCCCAGACTTACTATTATTTTCCCTGAAAAATGTTTGCACGTTTTTGGACATTGTCACTATCTCTCGGGTACAATACCAATCTCGGGCCACTGGTATATTTTTTAGAAATAAACTGATTGTTATACCTTGGCTTAATTGGGAATTGAACACAGGACATTCAGTCTCAAAGTGAGTTTTATGTCGAGTGACCATCAAAATTACCTGCAATAGGGACCATTATAATTTGATGATAATTGTAAACCATACTTCTATGTCCTTTACAATTTTAAAGTAATTAATTGAGATAATTATTTTGTTTAGCGAGCTACAATTAAGTAAGGCGTCTAATTAACTAATGGGCCGACTTCCGAATACTTCCGAGCGACTTCCGACCTGTAATTTGTGTAAACGAAAACAATACCATTAAGTTTGGGCATCCGTCGAAACTGCTTACTATGTACATCCGGACTATGGAGCGATGTGGAGTCACTGAATAAGCGATTACGGCTCTTTAAAGTTTATACTGAAGTCTATAACGTAGAAGGAGTAAAGAATGATTCTCCACGTGCAATGATTTTTGAGTTCTGTTCTTTATCAGATGACTCGGTGTATATTCTAAATGACTTGTAAACTACAAACTAAACGACTAATAAATATATTATAATAATTATTTTTAGGAATGAAATGTTAGGATAGTCGATATCGTGAATATTGTCAAAAGTATTTGTTAAAATAAATCCAATCCCACTAATTTAAAAACCACTTAAAAAATAACAATAATTGTAACTATATTATAATATCGTAATAATTTGATTGACTTTTAAGTAGTTTAATAAAGCAAATATTTTTTTCTTTTTAGTGGGTATTAGTTTGTTTTGGAATAGTTTCTTTTTGTGAAGTCGGTATTTTTTTTGTTAAAATTTTTGTTTATTTTTTGATTTTTAGTGAATCTGAAGTACACTAACATTTTTTTCTTAATATGGGTAGACCTACTAAACATGATTACTTAAGGTGTATTATGTATGCACATTTAAGGATTTTCCTCAATTTTCTCAGGATTCCATCATCAGGTCAAACCCTTGTAATGATCGCTTCACCCAGTCGAAAGTTATGAGGTAACAAACATAAAAAAATAAAAAAATACAGACCAATTGAGAACCTCCTCCTTTTTTGAAGTCGGTTAAAATTAAAAGGGGATCGATCAACACTAACCTATAAACAAAATACTAATTAAGTTAACGCAAATAGAGATTTATGTCATTGACGTCATTATTGACAATGACAGGAAGGTAGTCGATTAATACATGACACAATCTACCGCACCGTGTAAATAGCGTTTTATGATTAAAACCACAATACAACAAACATTATGGACAGTCGTCATTATAATTTTTACTGGTTACTAAATTTACCCACCACTGGCGAGGGGTTTCTCCACCAAACAAAAACAAAAAATAACTGTATAGCTGTGTTGTAATAGCTACGGTTTCAACCGCGGGCATGAGGATATGATGAATAAAAAAAATATTTTGACCAAAAATATTATTATAGCATTATAAAAAAGACATTCATAACTTATCTTAACTTTTACATCGAGACATACAGTATTGAGTTTATTGAGTAGTGCAAACTCCTGATGGGAGGGTTTTGAAATTCTGATTCGCAACCTTTTTGTGTGACGACAAATAAATGAATAATGATAAACACAATCTATACTATTCAAATGTGTTTGATGAATAATTACAATGTTTCCCTGTATGTCATACAAAGGTTTCACTACTATCGTGTCTCTTTCCGACACACCCTGTTTTTTTGTGTAAATATGTGTATAAGTATGCATTTAGAAAAAAAAGTAGTATATGTAGTATATCAGTTATCTGGTTTCCATAGTACAAGCTCTGCTTAGTTTGGGATCAGATGGCCGAGTGTAAAGAATGTCCCGGGATATTTATTTATTACACCCACCGGGTCTTAATAAAAAAAATGTGTAAACTTGGCTGATCTCCTGGCCCCACTCCATACAGTCAGAACCCACCACTCATTATTAGATAACCTAATTGCTCATTAGTCATAGCTCGTAAAACCTTGATCGTGGGTAATTAATGCCCATAATTGGAAACTGACCATTCCTGATAACATTCATATGGATTATCCTGGAGCTGATTTGTTGCGTAAATGTGGTTGAAGGTAGATAAGGTTGTGTGATCTCAAACATAGCAATGATTTATTATATTCTGGTTGTAAATAAGTTCTATGTACACTAACTGACATAATAAATAGGTATAGACTAAAGCTTCCTTCACGTCTAAACAGAGCAATGTTATTGTCAAGGTGGAGAGGAACATAGGCTATTTTGTATCCTAGAAATGCGGGTAAATGCTTTTTGGGGCTCTATAGTAAAAACGGATGTATCCAGACAGGCGGGTAGTACAAAGTACTTAGTACAGTACTAAGTTTTCCTAACGATGTATTCCTTTACAAAAACTGAAGTATACACAACATAAAGGTACGATCTTCGACACAGCATTGCTTGCTCATCATCAGTGTCATCTGCTTACCCCGTTCCGAATTATTTTGAGTCGGTGCAATACATGCTTTCTGTCCATTCGATGCATGACGTAACAGAACGTACATATTTTATACGGCTGGTCGCCCGCCTGACGCCAAACAACTTTGGCAATGCTTTTGTTGACCACTCGGTAAGTGCACGTGACCATCGGTATACTCTCTAGTCGCCTCTTACGATACCCTAGAGGTGAGTTGTCGTAGTGGTATTTGTCGCTGTATACTGCACTGCCACCATATAGCAGGAATAATAAAAAGCGCTGAAAGTGCTTTATGTGTAACGGTAGTAACACTATCAACTAGGACGCGAAAGGTCCGACTTATAACTGACTTACGTGACCCAACAACCTCACAAGTGACCTGCACGTAGCTAGAAGCGGCAAGTTGCGGCTAATGGCCACTTTGTGCACTAACTAGATCAAAGGTCAACTTACAAGAATATGTTTTTTCATACTCAAGCGGTAGGTAATTTGATACATTATCTAGTACCTATATGAGAAACGGGAATAATTTGTCTATGTTTTTCTCTATAACTAATATGTCTAATAAATAATAATAATCCGTTGCTCTGTTGCTGCGGGGATGAAGTAGGAAGCATAGACAGTCGGCCAATTATCTAGTAACAAAAATATGGGACTTTCATAAAAACTAACAACAGTCGTTGGAGCCCTTAACGCGGCACTGTCGCAAATTTCTCATCTCCTGGCTGTAAACTTGGTTGGTACTAACATAATTTCAGTTACATACGTCAAGTCATTTTCGTTTAGTGAATGAATTTCCTTTTGCAATTTTATACACAAAAGTAGAACATTTTTTTGTTCGTTAGTCTAGTATACCGGTTCCGATTACGATGAAACTTTGGTAAGTCGTTGTGTGCTATTTTGCAAAGGCTGGAATTCTGAATAATGAATTCTTAATTCATTATATAGAAAACCAAACTAAAAAAACAGAAAATTACTTTTAATAAATATTAATTAAGAATAATGTAAAAAAGCATAATAAATATAAGTTATTAATAGTTTGAATAAGAAAAAATATTTTATTGTAAAAAAAAGCGTGGGGTGCATGGTGTCAATAGTTATAAATATTTAATTGACAGATATGAGAAGGATTATCATTTCGATAATATCTTGAAAAGCACCCCCGCTTTTTTTTTATAAAACAATTTTTCTTATTCAAACTATTAATAACTTATATTTTTTAATTTTTTTACATTATTCTTAATTAATATTTATTAAAATTGATTTTCTGTTTTTTAGTTTGGTTTTCTATATAAAGCGTGTTTTCTAGTTTTTTTTAAACTGTTATTTATTTTTTGTTTTTTAATAAAAGCATTTTGAGTGCCCGAAAGAGTAAGTCTGGAACTGCACGCACGCGTAGTTCGCGCACTATCTCTCTTACTCGCATGCAAAGGATATCCTGGCGAATCTAATTAGGATAATCGGATGCTTTGATCGGATTGTTGCATTGTCATCGATCTTTTACAGGTGTGCAAAGTTTGAATTAAATCTGATCGTTCAAAGTAGGACAAAATCGGGTAAAAAAGAAAGCTAGGAAGGAAGGCTCGTAATATTTATCAAGATAGTTAGTAAGTTTAATTTTATATGAGGGTCATATTTACTTATATTAACTTATGACTCGCTTTCATAACCGAAAGTTGAAAAGTGTGAGGAAGAATTTAAGAAATTTATATTTAGGGTATTTAAAAATTTTAAACTTTGTTTCTCTTTTCATCGTAATAAAAGTAGTGTACAATAATGGATTCAAGAAGTGTTACGCAGAACAGAATCGGAACCATTATTTCAGATTTTTCAGTTATTAAAGATTGTTTCAAATATGGAACATGGAATAACACCAAAAACAACAGAGCGCTGCGGTCATTTATAAAATTTTAGTTTTGAGCTTCCCTCAGGCAAAAATTTACGCGAATTTAAATCTGTAGTCCTAGTTTTTAGTTCTTAGTTAGTTAGTTAGCATTCCAGAATAGGTATTTATGTCAACACATACTAGAATTAATAAGCATTTCTTGCAACCACTGCTAATAAGCCGCACAGTTCGCTCAGTATGACAGGCCAGTTGGCTTGGTGGTTAGCGACTCTGACTGCCAAACCGAAGGTCGCGGGTTCGATTCCCACCCAGGACAAACATTTGTGTGCATGAACATGTCTGTTTGTTCTGTGTCTGGGTGTCAATATCTATATAAGTATATATTTAGAAAAAAAAAGTAGTATATGTAGTATATCAGTTGTCTGGTTTCCATAGTACAAGCTCTACTTAGTTTGGGATCTTTTATTTATTTTATTTATTTATTAGTAATTTGTTATATATTTTACTGAAAACAAAAAAAAAACTAATGTTTCCTCTTTATAATATTAGTTTCTTATTACAAATACACTTCAGCTATTTTATTTTCAGTGATGAAAGAGAGGTATGGCTGAGCTAATATCAATTGATGGATCTTCTCAGAAAAGGCAACATTCAGTAACCGACATGAAAGCCTCAAAATTCATAAACATAATAGACGGTGTTTGGTAAAACCTACAATAAGTTAGCAACTATTAAATAGGTAAATGGTAAAGAAAATAAATGTAATATTTTCCTCTAAGTCAAGGGGTGATGAATTAATTAAATACTTAATATTAATAAATAATAGATGTCACTTAGCGGCGCCTTAAGCCGTCACTATCACTTTCTGACGATGCTTTAATGTGTTTAATGATGATGGATTCGCATTAGGACTTGACTCGACTTGTCAGAGACATCGCTCATCTGTAATGAGGGTTAGTTTATCATTAAATTTAAGTATTTCACTATCTTACTATATATCGTACACTTATGTCATTGAGTTTCGGTTGAAATGGTAAGGGGCCCGGTAGAGTTACTGGCACATGACTTAACAACTGTATGTCTCAGGCACAGGGTCGATAACGCATTGGCCATGCCACTGGTGTGGCAAATGTTCATAGACGTCGGTGACCACTTGCTATCAGGTAGACCGTCTCCCTATTTGTCGGTAAACTTCAATAATCCAACATCATACAATTGACTTTGTTTATTAAACGTTTAAGTAGGTAATTACAATTCTCGTCGTCAAGGAAAAAGGAAATTAATATTATAAACCACAAAAATATTCCCTTTAATAAAATAATCTGTGCCACTTTAAAACCCATTCGAAAGTACCAATAAAAACATTCAATTTGTATGGAATTTAATAACGCGCCTCACATGAGTGCTGTCGCAGGGATATTAAGACCAAGAATATAAAGGAGTTTTTATTGAGACCCCCAGTATGATTGACGTAAGAGGATTCGTTCCGATGTGATTTATTGAGTGACACGTGTGAGTTGTGACGGAACGACGACCGGCTTTTTGAGATGTGTGGGTGTTAGCGGCTTAGACGCTTTTGTATACCGTTTTGTAGTATAATGGTCGCGTAGTGGTGGTTATGTGGCCACTTTTGTGATACAGGAACTATTAGTTGCCGTGCTTCGCCGCCCGCCTAGAAACTTCATGCTGAAAATCTATCGCCGTGCAACTACTTCTGGGTGGAGCATATTTATAAACACCTGCTCATTTTAACTTCCTATATGGATTACATTTAGTGTTTAGGTATTTTGTCAGTATGAAGACTATATAAAATCAAAATCGGTCCAATTAGTGATAATTTTGAAAGCCAAGTATTCATTGACGTATGAAGCTGAAATTTGGCAGGAAGGTAGTTCATAGGTTAGAGACATCAGCAAAGATTTAGCGACGTAACCGAATTAAGGTATTCTAAACGCTGTCATAAACTTATATGAAATTCCTCAGCAACAGTGCATCGAATTGACGTAATTCTCGTATAAACATACATATTTTATCAACAGAAAATTTTACCCGTAACGAGAAGGTTACGCGGAAAACAGCTAGCGGATACCATTGTATAACCTGAAGGCATCCTGCGAGATACTCTCACTTAATCATATAATAAAGTAGTAAAATAGTGACACGAGCCGAGCTACCGTAAGCATTAATACAACCCCAAGAAAAAAATATAACCTCTTCGAGAATTCTTGCGCCGAGGGTTTAAAAGGATGTACTCATTTGTCAGTTGGCAAGTGATTTGTTTCGCGGCGACATTGTATAAATCATCCCGTCCCTGAAGGGTTGCAGTTATGAACACCGCTAAATAACCATTACTTATATAAGAGTTCCCCGCATGTTTTCTTGCGTGAAAGATAACGGATTTTCCTGGATGCAGAGTAGTACTGTAGAAATATTTACAGCTTTTCTTTTTATGTCGAGTAGGCCGACGTGTATTATGAGCATCTACAGAGTTCAGCCTATATATATCACTATAATAATAGACGGTCCACCTGATGGTTAGTGGTTACCGCCTATGGACATTTGAAGCACCAGAAGCATCGCCAATGTGTTGTCAAGACAACGGTTCCTTGTTGACTACGGAATCCTAAAAAGGATGCGAATCAGGCTTCCAGCTGTCAAAATATTTTCATTGCCATTCAGATCGATTTCTGAATCTCTTGTGATAAGTAATGTATGAAATTGAGAGGAAGTATACATATCAGCCAACTGTAAATGATTGGTAATAGGACAGACTAACTTCCGAAGTTTCACTCATAATTTTAAAATTGTATATTAAAATATCCCGTATCTAAATAATATTTTCTAATAACACAAAACGCGATAGCATTGAAGGCAAACGTCATCGTCCACGACAAATAACCCTCTTAAGGCAAAAGCGCATGCACTCGCTGCCGCCTGCCGCTCGCCCCTTGCCGTCCGCTCTCTATAGAACGCTGACTATTCATGAATTTCTGTGATATAGAAAGGGAAACTTTGACGCTAGAATGGTCATGGTCTAATTTTCTTAGCTTAATGATAGTACTGTCAAATACCGTGACGAAAGCCGAGAGGTTTAATAAAGCTTTTGGTGAAGTAGGTGTTAGTGCAGAGTTCGTCCGGGGAAGAACTACCACCATCCCGTCTACCGTGAATAGTGTACTAGTATTACTAAGTTTCGGTTAGAAATGCATGGGCCGGTGAAATCCAGCTACACGAGATTTTTCTCGTGTATATACAACTTCACGCCTACAGCGCATTGGCGATGCAGCTAGTGTTGCAAATGTCCTTTAGTGGCGGTAAAGGCTGCTTAGCAAGCTACCATATTGCTTTCCAGGCTTCTATAGATCGGTAAAATGTTAACTGTCCGTGACGGTGAGCAATTACTATTAGATAAACCGACTTTCTGCTTCTTTCCGATATAAAAAAGGGCAATCTGTTCTATAAATTCCTAATTCTAATTAACTACCAACTTTAATTGTTTTTACTTTACAATGCAAATATTTTTATGAACCGCTTCCACTTACTTTAATTCTTAGTAACTGCATGCAAAAACGGCTTCTGTGTTGTACCCACTCGCCTCTTACAACGAACTTATTGAATGCGAAACGTGGGTAAAGATGCTATTCCATCGGTTGAAATGAAGTGGTGAAGCTTCGTTGGGAAATGTTTTAGATTTATTGCTAGTTTAGTAAGGCATTTGAGTTTAAGTAGCATTAAAATGTTAAAGAGAATCGTTTCATTTTTTATTTAGAAGTGGACGTTACCCATGACTTCGTTTGCATGTTTAATGAATCTTTAAGGTATGTATGTCGTAGGTACGTAATTATTTAGAATTGAATTCCCTATTTTAACCCCTACAGGGATGATTGTACAATAACACTGAAACTGGTATTTCATTGTTTCTTACCAAAACTGAAAATGCATTTGTATATCCTTAACTTGATTGTAGAAGTGAATTAGCGATAATTTTTCGAAGAGAGTGTTCTTTAGGCTAATATCCCAAAACGAAAAATGTGAAAATAGTGTTATCAAGAGCATCGTACATAGAGCTTTATAAAACGTCGCCTTGATTGGCTCTACGGAGGAGCGAGGTGTGAGACTCCTCCATTTAAAAGGGAAGATCTTCCGCCGCTAGGTGATCATGCCTGGGGACCGCGGTCCAACTGTTGATGTTGGATGCTTGTATATACTCGTATATCAAATCCTGATAGAATCCTGATAGCGCGATGTAGGATTCTCGCGCGTTTCTACTCGTTCATAGATGTCGACACATCACGGTAGTGCGGGCGGCAAAGGATTGTAGGCGTGTTCATAGGTGTCGCCACAGCTACCTACTTACCATCACGTGGACCATCTGCATGTTTGTCAACCTAGGGTTATAAAATTAAATATTTGTGTGACAGAGATGACGTTGACTGCAATAAAAAAGAAATAATGTTTCTCAATTCCTGTGAAATCTAATTATTTCCCAAAATCAAAAATATTTTTTTGTATTTATTCAAAACTTTGTCTAACAGTTTGCTAAACAATACTATCGAAGTGCGTAATCAAGTTCGATATAAATTGCTATTCAACCTTCAAACAATACAAGGCTAGCTGTTACAATACCCTTATATTACCTGAAAACACAACGAGCTAAATGAACCGTATATAATCTTGTTCTGTATCAGAATACACGTCTAATGGCAGTATTAGGAGTGACGTGTATACATTACACGAGGCACTGAGAGGTGACTTAGCCACGCCGGAATAGTAGCGTTTCGACATTTCAACCGAAGATTCGACTACCCGTTTAACCAAATTTAGACTCTATTACTTAGAAGTTGCACGCTTGTAGAATTATTGTTTATTGACTTTGTGACGTCAATAATGAGATTACGCTTTAAACTATGGTGGTCCAGTCTTTTACCTTTTAAATTTGATTTCACAAAAACAGATTTCCCCAAAATATGTTCCTTCATCGAAAAGCCAGAGGTTAATTCGTACGTAAGATTTCTTTTCTCAGATTCTGGGAGGTACAATGGTGAAGAGGTTGTATCTTTGTATCTCGCTCAGAATATTGTTATGTATTCGCTCTAACCATAAAGACCTCTGGTTTTTTATGACAGTTGATGGTAAGTGGTCACCGCCGCCTATAGATATTTAATACATCCAGGGGCATCATCAATGCGTTGTCGACCCTGAGACGTGAAGTTGGTAAGTCTCATGTGCCTGTAATTTCATTATATTACTTCTCTAACCGAAAGTAATACAGGATCACTACTGCTTCATTATTTCTAAAAAGAGAAACTGCGACTGTAGGTAGCTTGAACTACTAGTAACCCTATGTTCAAATACATTGATCTTAAAATAGCTCTAGTAATTGTTGTATATTCCGTGATCTCGGATGTAATCTCTGTAGCTTGTGACGACGCCCCTGGGAGGTATTTGCTGACTATACACTAATCCGCAACACAGAACATGACTCTTCAGGAGAGGTAGGGTAAACGGGGTATCATAAAGCTAGATCTCTAAAGAAAGATCTATATGGCTATTACTATATTTTTGACTAGTTTCCGTAATTTCCCGAGAGATCTTAGATTTTCTCGGATTGAAAAGTAAGCAATATGATCCTGGGGGCGCTCTTTGTGCTAAGTTTCATTTTAATTCGTTTTATAGTGTTTGCGTGAAAGACAACCATCCCTAAGTTTTCACAATTTTTCGCATTTATAATATTAATAGCTTTCCCATGTGGCTTCACCCCGCCTTCTCAAGGGATGCTATATTATTAAGTACTCTATCTGAAGTAGAAATAATAAAGACACTATTTGAAATTTTATGTCATTTAACAGCATCATACTGATCTATGTTCTTGTATAACATGTATGAAACGTCATGTCTATCATATTGTAAAGTCTATGTCTCCACAAGCGCGCACTCTATGCAATTTAGTTGAAGCTTACTGCCGCGTTATGCGGTGACGGAGTGGGAGCTTCCCTTTCCTTCTGTAGAAAGGTGTTTGCTACAAAGAGCCTTTTGAGTTCGCGTCTGAGATCGCCAACTCGATTTAAGTTGACAACTGAGACGCGTGCGGGAGATGTGACAGGTCGACTGTCACACCGAGGCGAGCTCTTACTTAACTTCACGTGTTTATTTAAAGAATTTAAGTAGTCTGTAGTTTGAATGTAGGGCAGTAGAGTAGTCGAGATCTAAAAAGCCTGTTTCGACAGCTAAGAATGCTATACAAAATCATCTCTATTGCGTGATGGTTTTCTCACGCTTTCCTTCAGCGAAATCTTAAGATCAATGTAGAATCAATGTAGAAGCGCCGACTGTCTTCATGGCATGCGTCGACACTACCAACTGATCTATCATCTCCTTAAACAATTGCTCATTTATTCTTAAATTTACCTATATTTATTTTAAGCAGGACTACTAAGTGTAATTGCGCTACAGTGTAATAAGTGGCAAGAATTATCTTATCGCCTAGTGTCATTAGTAGAGCTAGGAGAGAATGAGGAGCCGTGTCTCTCCGCGGCCCTCAGCACCCTCCGCGTCCCTCCGCGTCCTCCCGGCGGCGGATTAATAGCTCGACTCGCGTTCTTTTGTGTCCTCCATTCACTTTATAACGCTTTTTCACTGATTTCTACGCTTTATACCTCATCTTTTCAATCGATTTGAGGGCGGCAATCTAGTTGCAATGATGTCAAGCAAAAATCTTTTTTATTCATACGTTGTTAGTATATGTGAAAGCATAAAGGTAGATATTAAATTACGGGCCGGTTGGCTCGGTGGTTAGAGACCTGGCAGCCACACCACATGTCGTGGGGTCGGTTCTCACCCAGGTCAAACATTTGCGTGCATGACGATGTCTATTTGTACTGAGTTTGGATGTAAATATCTTAGTGTATTTTGCAGAAAAAGTAGTGTAGAAAAAGATGGGTCCCCGTGAAGAATGTCCTGAGATATTTATTTAAAGGATAGTTGAGCAGCTAAAGTCATTAGGTGCAGGTGTACGTTACCTTGCCATTAGTAACAATATAAGAAAACTCATTCATCATGTTTAGTGAGTATGTTTAATTTAATCTAGAAACTTAGTTTAGGTACTGTTTGGATTTTAAATCGAATATTTAGTACCACCACATAAATCTCACGAAACATAACCTCTTACTTTCTTGTTTTCAGGACTTACGGTTTCGGTCATTTTTCAATCAATCAATAAACAGTACAATATCAAAAGTAGACAATCGGAAAATTCACTTCTATTGTTGCAGCTATCTATATATGTAAATATGTATCTCTCTTTATGATCATGTCGTAGTATTGTAATAAAAAAAATGACAGATGATTTTTAGTCTTTTTTTACAACCGCAACAACATGCGAGTGTGATATAAAATAATATGATGGTTTCCCGAAAACAAATGGAATAAGCTCCTTTAAAAACGTTACAGGGGATTTTTTACTGTCTTGCATTGTTTTCAACTGCCAAAATAAATTCAATGCTTATAATCCGGCGCCATGTAAAATCAGCTGCGACCGGATTATCGGATATTCCGGATTACTCGGATAAAGGAGAGAAGCGAAAGAAAATAGGTCGTTGGGATGTAAGCAAATAATGTGAATACCCATTCTGAGTAGGATGTCTAGATATACTGGCCAATGTTGTTTTTCTGCCATGAAATAACTATCTTTTTTTTTCTAGGACTGAATAGGCAAGCTTTATGTAGATATTAGCCTTTTTGACCTGCGGGTCTGCCCGTTTATGTGGCCCTTTCAACTAACCACAAAAAGGTGAAATTTCCAAAAATCCTAAAATACGTAATTCTTATTTGTGACCGAGTGCTAGGGTACCAGTTTTATAGACTTTATTAAAAACATTAAGTATTTTAAACTTCTACCCTTATTTTATCCGACTGCAAAGTTTCAAGTTTCTAAACCAAGCGGCTTAGACTGTACGCAGTAGCGCACTTGTTTTACTGTGCTACGCTTGGAAAGGTAAGGGGGCCGGTGAAATTACAGACACATAAGACTTAAAAACTTCACGTCCCAGCGCCACCGCCGTCTATGGACATTTGCAACACCAGGGGCAACGTCAATGCGTAATGCAAGTGCACTACTGCCTTACGGCAGAAATGGGTAAGGTGGTAGTACTTCCTCAGACGAATTCTGCACTAATAGCTCTCTTACTCTAAAACTTTCCTATATAAAAGGTCTTGGTTGACCTCCAGATGTGCCCTTTAAGTATCTAATCTAAATAAATTGCTTGGAAATTTGATTTGTGAGTCCTAAACCCGCCTATAACAATAGCCCGTAACCTAGATTATTGACCTATTGTAGTTATAACAAATAATAAGTATGTATTATGTTACTGGCAGTACTAATCAAATTTTAAGAAAATTCGGAAAGTATTTCTTATATTTATGAAATCGATAGCTTGTTTACACCTCCGTCGCGACTTGACTATCAACGTGACTAGTTTTTTGTGTACACGCTTGTACTAGCTGTCTCTCGCATTCTCTTATTTATTTTCCGTCCTGTAAGATATGTCTATGAAAAATATCGTGACTCTGTTGCTACGTGAAACAAAGACAAACCGACAAACAGCGGAAACATAGGACTGTCTAACTTACAATAGCCATTAGAATACATTAGTTCGGTCTAGTTGCAAAATTCTTCGCTGACATTTACTATATATAAACTCCCTGCCAAGTAGTTTTCGAAATTTAGTTTTCAGTCACTGAGCGAATGAATAAGTGACATTTCATTTTTGTATCGATTGACCACTATCACAGATCTTAGTGTAAAACTGGCTATAAAGTCCAGCTGCCGGTAAATTCTTGGCGGCAGCTTTTCAACTTGAGGGTAGTAAGTAGCCAGGCAAGTGGTACATAGTACCCTTCCATACCTTACAGATTTTATCCTTTCGTAATCTTAAGTTGGCTTTGTCAACATCATTACCACTAACTTCATTCAATCCGTTCAAACAAGCAAGTTTACTTGCTTCCCAAAATCGATGCGTATCAAACAGACGTTTTCCATACCTAATCAACTTTGTATCGTACATCGTAAACAGAGCAGGAGCATCTTGGATGTTATTATTCATTCGGTGTATGTCGGTATACATCGGCGATGGATCGTGACGTCATCTCGTTATCGGTGTAGAGTCACGCGTCGCCGGATATTGCGCGAGTATTGGGGACACATTCGGGGCGAATTGGGATATATTGAGACCATTTTTGGGGGTTATGTAGAAAAAATATTAGTCTTTATGTAAATTGTGATGCACTGTATCAATACTAGAAATAAATAAGTATAAATTGTCATTTCTGTTTGTAAACTTCAAAAATTACAAATCTTTGGGCTCGGACTAATGATGTTGCTTACAATTTTTTTTAGATAGAAGTTTTAAGTGGTGTACGGAAAGCTTTCTACAACATAATAAACAATTTAATGATGTTATACGGCATATGTTATAAATTTGGAATACATTAGAACCCTCGGCAAAGCTGGCGAAACCACGGGTCAGTACTTACGGAGATTACCTTCTTCATCAAACGTACAATGTTACAAATCTTTATTATATTATTAAAGTTGATAAAGATCTTTTTACGTTAGTCTTTAAAAATTATAGCCATTGAACCGTCATGGCTTATATGACAGTCCCCTTATTAAGGTAAAACATACGTAAGCTGGCACAACAACGTATCACAGGTCGGACCTCTCACATGATCGCGTAATTAACGAAAGAGACAGAGTAAAGTTCGAAACATCCTCAAGCTCCTATCATTTACTTAACAGAATCACTTCCCAGAAAACTTCTGAAAATCCAATTCCAAATTGAAAATATTTATCAATTTCCCAATCATCAGACAGGCATTCAATAATCTCGTAACGGAACAAAGCTATAAATAAACTTTAAATATTCAAAGCAACTTAATAAATAACTCTGGATTCGGTTCATCGGAGCATCCATCCAATACCTGCCCGTAATGAAGTCCTCGATATCTTCTGAGAGTATAATATAATTCCCCGAAGCGTACATATCGCTTAGAAAAATAACCGAGAATCACTTGACCCTTCCAAATCCTAAATTAGCTCGAAAACATATCACTATAATTCTAATTGAACGTTTTATGTGAATATGGATTTTATTCTTATTATTATTATTTTTTTTTTATATCAGACGGGATTGCGATTGGCCTCAATCTCACCTGATGGTAAGTGAAGATGATGCCGAAGATGGAGCTCGCTTTCCCGTTAGTAGAAGTGTCTTATACTAGTGGAATTCTGGAATTCTGAGAAAATTGAGGAAAATAATTAAATGTGTAGGCATACATAATACACCTTAAGTATTCACGTTTAGTAGGTCTACTCATCTTCAGAAAGAATGTTAGTGTACTTCAGATTCACTGAAAAGCAAATAAAAATAAACAAAAATTTTAACAAAAAGAAAACCGACTTCACAAAAAGAAACTATTCCAAAACCAACTAATACACACTAAAAAGAAAAAAATTATTGCAATATTAGACTACTTAAAAGTCAATCAAATTATTATGATAATTTAATGTAGTTACAATTATTGTTATTTTTGGAGGTGGTGTCAGCCAAGGAAACACTACAATATACCTAGCGATAATAATACGAGAATACTTTAATAATTAACACTTATAACAGCTCCCCTCCCGCCGCGGCCCCGCTCTCGCCTCTCGCCTGGTAAAGTCGCGCGTGCGACACGAGCACATCTCAACTATAACTATGTCTGTAGTTACAAGCCTACGTTCGCTGAAACCGCCTCCAAAAATAACAATAATTGTAACTACATTAAATTATCGTAATAATTTGATTGACTTTTAAGTAGTCTAATATTGCAATTATTTTTTTCTTTTCACAACACGTTCACCTTACGTTTGAAACACCTACACCTTGATAAGGTGGAAGGTAAGGTAGTTCACACAGTCTGAATGCGGTAGAATGTCGTCACCAAGTCTGACAGGGGGACAGTTGTTAGTTATGGTAGGAAGTAGCTAATTAATATTATTTATGATTTAATTATTGATTTCTAACACTTTTGTGTTAATAAGGATATTTAGCACAGCATTTAAAATAACTTTTAGCTAACACAGCAGTGTAACCCTGAGACAGAAGTATTTGAAAGTAAGTACGTTAATTTATAGATTTTTTAAACATAATATTTTTTTTCCAGCACACAATATTTCCCGTCCCAGATTATTGAATTATAATCACACAAAAACCACTAACGGTAACTTAAATTGATACCGCGTTCATTTATTTAACAAATAGCCGTATAAAAAGGCTATAAAAGCTTTATAAATTGATTATATCTCCATTACAATAAGCCGGCGATCGTCAAATGGTCGGATAATAGCGTTTATGGTCACGTAAAGTACTAAAAGAAAATATTCATTTTGTTTAATTATTGCTATTATATTTATTTTAATAGATTTTTTTCTAATCGTAGCACTAAATCAGTTTCGAATAGGCAATTAAAGGCAATCGTTTCTCAGTTGAAAGCTTTGCGTTTGAGACCAAATCGTCTGGTACTAGCGCTTCACTGTATCTATCTATAAAATGTATATGGTAACAGGAACGATATTTAATCCGTCTTTGTATACAATACTTAGGTTTCATACATTTATATACTCTCTCTTGATCAGTGATCAAAATAAAACTCGATATTTATGGGCTGATTAGATCGGTGATTATACACTCTGACTGCAACGACACAGAGTTACGCAGAGTAAGTTACAGGCACATGCCACTTAACCACGTCAAGTCTCAGGGTCAGAGCATTTCCGATGACCCTGCCATATGTATGTCACCATTACGACTCAATACAAATTTACCATACATTTCGATGAATCTATGTGGACTATTCCAGCTACTCTCTGCACAGTCCACCTCTAATTTGCTTGTTTAAGTTGTAAGTAATTATTGTTATTTTCTATTTTGTAGTCTTGTTATTTCTTTTTTGTTTTTGAATTTTTCCTACATGAATTATTTTGTTAATTTTAAATATAAAAACAAGTAAAATTGAGATAGTAAAATACCCAAAAAGTCAGATAAAATATAAATAAAAATTATTTAAAAAAACAAGAAAAAAATATAACTTTTCTGAGTTTCTTGCCGTTTCTTCTCAGTTGAAGGTCAATATGCCCTCCGTGGGCCTAAACTGAATACCTAAATGGTTTTGAATTTTGTATTTTTTTAATTCAAAATTGTAATTCATCAATCATTGTAAACAACAAACAACATTGAACAATAAGCCCTTACAGACTGCAAGAGTATGCTGCGGTGTAACATATCGCAATCAATATGATGCACTAGTTAATGCACGACATAATTGGATCAGGGCCGCCTTGCACACCGAAGCGCAATCAACGACCAAATATTCAGCTCACGAATGCGAATGTTTTCATCTGAATGGAGGAGGGAATGATTTTACGGTATTACCAGATACTGCCCTGTGGTATGGAGTTCCATATAGTACATAGAACTATCCTTGAACTATACAATTGTACATAGAAAGTACACACAGATTGATACAGTAAATTTTTCACATTTACCTTTTACCTTCTTTTTATTTCTTTAAATGTGTAAATCGGCAAGTCATGATATTGTATCATTATTCATGCCTGGCAGCGATTTTTTGGCTAACCGTGTTGTCTGAAAATCTCCATAATTTTATGAGTAACATGTAGGTTTCAGGTATATTTGTTTATTGATAATAGTTCTCTAAATAGTTACTTCTAATTCTAGAAGAAAAAAGTTATCTTTTTTTGCGTGAAAGAGTGACAAACTTCTGTTTATCAACCCATCCATCCTCATAATCTTTCGCACTATAATATTACTAGCTGCCCGCCACGGTTTCACTCGCGTTTCTCGATATCATTATAGCATATATGACAAATTCCGCGTCGAATGGTAGCAGTGACATCCCGATATGGACAGTAGTTTTGAGGTGATGATGCGTCAAAATTCCTGCTATAAATAGATTGAATAGGAAGTATGATCAAAAATATTACACATGATTGTAAATGCATTCCTAGACATATTTCGGCTCAAATATGTCATTGTATTGCTGACAGATAGCTGTATCATTCAAACGACAGGATTAACGATCTATTATCGGGTACTTCATTATGACAATAGGTGAGGGTTTGAAAATTTTGCTCATTAATTTTAGTTGCTCATTTGCTGGTTGAATTATTAAGTGAAACCACGCATCGTTAATACAAACATTATTAGGTTGTCGCAATGAGGCTGAGAGCAAACCTCTCACGTGATTGTGTAGATAACAACAGAGACAGAGCACAGAACATAGTCGAGCTGGAAATACAGCTCTGGAGTGTGTTCCTACTTTGGTTTGCCTACTAACTTACATGATAAAAAGGGATTTACACCTTTTTTTATTTTGAATACCACATGTGCCGGCAAACAAGCAGACGGTATACCTTATTATATAGTAAGTGGTCACCGCCGCCTATGGACATTTACAACACCGGGGGCATTGCCAATGCTTTGTCAACCTTGAATCGTGAAGTTGGTAACTAATGTGCCTGTAACAATATAATATCGATATGGGACACCATTAGTGTCTTTATGACCAACAAAATTCAAAACAACAGCACTTGTAGGCATTGGATAAGTTTTTAAATGACTTATGTTAGAGTCTGACCATCATTCGCTCCCACACACACCCACACGTACACTCATCATATACATATACACCCCACACACACACCACACACACCACGCACACACGCACACAAAAATATACCATAATATTTAGATTACTTTAATTATTCAACTATATCTCTCTTCCACTCTGGAAATACATGTTTAATTTACTAAATCCCTAATTGGCAATAAGCAAAAACTGTATGATTTATTTTAACAATATAAAATGCTGTGGATTTTGTATCATTTATAAAATAAAAAATAATAAAATCATAAATGCCTGTAAAGGCATAGCAGAAAATATATTAAATATTTAATTTATTTGAATATTCTTTTTCAGTAATACCCTCTCAAAAAGAATTTGTGATACTAAATCGTTTGTTTAAATCCTAAATTGTTTATGATAGAAAGGTGTCTGAGCAAATATTATTAAGTGTCTTATTAAAGCGTAAGACGGTTCATTTTTGAAGTTAAAACTTCTTTGGCGCCTTGATTTAAAACTCTAGGCAACAAAAAGTGACACTAAACAGAGACAACGTATACGTCTTTATGATTTTCCTGGGACAGAATGAGATAGGTAGTTGTTTGAAGGTTTCACTTCTTACTCTAGTAAAATACACATGATACTATAAATGGTGTGAATTTTTCCTCATAACGAGCTGGTTATTATGACTACATATGGTAACGAATTAATATTATGACAAACGATATCTAATTAATGTATGAGCAACGATGCATTGTGTTAATAATCTGGAATATTATTTTGTTTTACCTGTGACCTGTATATACCCTTATTTAGGATTTTTCAATGAGTGTGTATGTGACTGAACTCCTAAATGTATGGTCCGATTTTGATGAATTTTTTTGTTCAAGGGATTCGAGAATGGCTTAGATTTACAATTGAAGCTATATTTGTGTGTCTGTCGGTCTGTGAGTCTGTCACCGTAGCTCTTAAATGTGTGAATCGATTTGAATGCGGATTTTCATAATTATTTTAGTTCTAGCAATGGTTCTTAGATATGTTTTATCAAAATCAGTTCAGCCATTTCAAGTTTTGCTGCGGTAGGGATTTGAAACGCATTAAATAGTAAAAAATAATACCTTTCGTTGAGCCATCAAATTCGGTTGAGTAACGCCTATATACGAGTATATACAGGCCAGTTGGCTTGGTGGTCAATGACACTGACTGCTAAGTCGAAGGTCGCGGGTTCGATTCCCACCCAGGACAAACATTTGTGTGCAGGAACATGTGTGTTTGTTCTGTGTCTGGGCGTAAATATCTATATTTGTATTTCGAAGAATATCCCAAGATATTTATTATTATTTATGTATATTTTAAATTAAAATTAATGTAGAAATTAATAGAGGGCCCGATAAGCTTTGCTCGTTGAAAATGCGCTAAAAGGTTGCGGCGGGGTACGGCTTATAGTAAGTCAGACCCTTCATTTGATTGACAATGTATTGATATAGTTTCGATTCGAATTTTTTTTGTTGCAATTCTTGCCGCATGCCACTTGGCTGTTAAATAAAAGTCTGGAAGGGCTATGAGTATGCAATCTCCCTATTTTAGCTATTTAGTTATAAATTTCTCACAATTTATTAACAAGTGATTTCGTGTTATATTTGTAAAATTTTCGACATAAATCTTTCAAAGCCTCACTCACACTGGAATGTAACATTACAGTCCAAATTCAGAAGAGCAACCGTTCCCAAAGGAACGCTACGAAAGATTCCGAATAGTCTCGAAGGCACGTGCTACGCCGTAGCCACGTAGCAATGCAGCTATGCCGCCGTAGCAGGCGTCGTAGCGGATCACGACTGAAGAATTGGTTTTACAGATAGGCAACGATTTGTTAGGAAATGTTCCAATATTTTTACACTGTGACATTTCAATGCTTTGAAATTTAAATGTATTATTGTATTGTTGTGTGATTGAGCTTTTAAACTATGGCCCCTTTCGTGAATTCTCGGCACGACATCGATGCAGCATGGGTAGTTCATCTGATGGTAAGTGGTCACCGCCGCCTATTGCCATTAGCAATATCGGGGGCATCGCCAAAGCATTCTTGACCCTAAGACATGAAGTTATTTAGTTCAATCTGTCTGTAGTTTCACAGTAATCGAAACTGATATAAGTGCAATAATGCTTCACGACGGTAATTGGTATGATGGTATGATGGTAGTACTTTCCCACATGAACACCTGTCGCCTATATTTGGATGATTGATTAGGATGATAGGATAGATGTGGACGTTACAGTGAAGTGGTGCAGATGCCGGATTCCACTAACTGTCGCATTGAATGGAACGTTTTTGGTTTTGGTTAATATTATGTCAAAATAGAAACCGTGAATTTTTTTACAGATGCTATTGGCTTAAAGCGCTATTTAAAATCCATCCTCCTTTATAATAGTACTAGCTGTCCCCCGCGGTTTCGCCCGCGGTTATCGATACCATATATAGCCTAAAACCATCTACGAATAATTTCACGTCGAAAGGTGGCAGTCTCATCCCGATATGTTCAGTAGTTTTGAGGTGATGATGTATAGGTTTATTAAACAATCAACTTACATAGTTTAGTGGTAGACGTAAATTTTAATGAGAATAATATAATACTAACACAACTAACAAGGCTACAACTACACCAACACTTAAGAACACACAACTTAAGTCTTAATTATATAGCTCTAGCCTAACTCCAGCACCATACTATAATTATGTTAATGCGCCGACCAATTTACATAGCCGGCATGTTGCTGTGTTTAGAAATTCTTGCCTTAATCATGGAGCCATGAAAATATCCCATCCCACTTGTATTATAAATGCGAAAGTTTGTGAGGACGGATGTATGTGTGTTTGTTACTCTTTCACGGAAAAATTACCAAACAAATTTGGAATTTTTTTTTAAAGATATTATTTTCTCTGATTACGGATCAGGCTGTTGGCCTATTAAGAAGCAGCAGACGAATAAAGTGCATGTCACCGAAATGCGGGTGCTAAGGTGGTTCGCAGGCGTCACTATGCTGGAGAAGGTATCTACGTCCGGAGCAGCTTCAAAATAAGGCCAATACCAGAGATGTTCACAAAGATGCGCCTGCGGTGGTACAGCCATGTCATGCGAAGACCTGATGAACACATGACAAAAAAAGTGTTGCAACTTGAGTCGGGACCAAAAAGCCGTGAGACCCCGTTTAACATAGATGTCGGTTATCAAGAAAGACCTTGCAAAAGATAACCTGGACCCGACAAAGACCCAAAAACGATGTCTTTGGAGAAGGACGATTAGGAGAGCCCATCCCAATTAGAAATGGGAAAAGGCCTGAAGAAGAAGATTATTTTCTCTTTGTTGTTGTGAAGCTTCCGCCTTGTGAGCCCTGCCTAAACAATCTAAACTAATATAATAAAGAGGAATGATTTGAATTTTTGTTTATTTGTTTCTTATAATTTTACTCAAAAATTAAAAATTTAAAAAATTAAAAATTATTTTGCCATTATAAAGGAACATGCTTACCGAGTACTATAGGCTATATTTGATCCCCCTATTCTCACGTAAACGGGAACTACACGAGTGAAATAGCGGAGCGCTGCTAGTATTTAATAAAGATATTATCATCCCTATGTTTATCTTAAAGATAAATCACTATTATTAACGTTATATCTTAATACAAGACAAATAGGCTTAGGTATTTAATGTTTGCTAATTATAATTTATTGTATTCAAATCGAATTAGGTTTCCTTCTATGTCAGGCCCGTGTAGGGGGTGTAGGGGGGATGAACCTCGTGGAACTGAATAATGGCTTTGGCTATATTATGCCTAGGTCTTGAAGTTTACCTAATTGAAGTCATGTAACAAGAACAGTAAACCTATGTATAAATATTCTCTTCTGTTAGTGAATCAAAATTTTATTTTTGTGTAATTAAATAAAAATTATAGAAAAACGTGCAAATTGATAAATGATTATTGTCGAATTGCGATCAGTAGGCGAACACTAGTACATATAATTTTCTTGGGTATTTTTTTACACACGAGCGTTTTTACCATCGGCCATCTAATCCCAAACTAAGTAGGGATTGTTCTAAGCAATCCAAAATAGGATAACTGATACAGCAGGTAGAAGTAGTATAGCGTTATGCAGAGTTCGTCCGGGGAAGTACTACCCTACCCATTTTAGCCGTGAAACAACATTGCTCATGTATTACTGTGTTTCTGTTATGCAGAGTTCATCCGGGGAAGTACTACCCTACCCATTTTAGCCGTGAAACAACAGTGCTCATGTATTACTGTGTTTCTGTTATGCAGAGTTCGTCCGGGGAAGTACTACCCTACCCATTTTAGCCGTGAAACAACAGTGCTCATGTATTACTGTGTTTCTGTTAGAAATCAAATAACCACCATTAGGTACCTCTTTACTAATATATGACTGTCGTCGTTAACTTAAGTTGTCTAAATCTAAAAGGCCCATTTTGACAGCCTAAAATGTAATAGGAAAATAATCTTTATTGCTTTTGATATAAGGTTAACTTAAAGCCAACATGATGTAAAACAGTGGGCTAAAGTAAGTAAGTAAATTTCTATTCACGAAGTGGCAGCGTTACTATATTTACTATGCGAGAAAATTGTCGACATTGCTTACTTGCGAGCCGTGAGACGTATCCTTGAAGCGCCGAATAGTTTTTCCTCCCACGTCTCCTAGATCACGTCGTGCCTCTAAATTCCACCGCTAATGGAAACGCGAGGCGTGCTCGCTGCCTCGACGCTTCACGCCTCGCCTTACCGCCTTACACAAGCGCTGAGATTCTGACTGCATAGCATAGCGCATTTTGTTAATTTTATACTAGACTTGCTAGCGTCCCACGGTTCAATCTGCGATCCTGAGGGATTCAATGACCCCGGCATTGTAACGTAGCCTATGTCACTCGGCAATAGTGTCTTTTTGCTTGTATAGTTTTGCATAGTAAAATTGAGTATTTAACAAAAATAACCTAAAATTATTATTATACCTGTGAAAGTAGGTTTTTTTAATGATACCTCTTGACGCCTCAGCGGTACAGCCAACCGTGATTAAATTTTGCAGGTTTTAATGTTTTATCCCTCGCAAACATTGTATCCCTCGGGAACTGTAGATTATCCAGAGTTCATGCAGTTTTGATTTAAAAAAAAGAACCATCATAGAATTGATGAATGAATACATTTTTATTCAAATAGTCTTTCTGGATGGTCTGTTTAAAGGTAGTTTTGCTGAGAAGAGCTGAAGGCCGCGGATTCGATTCCCATCCAGGACAATCATTTGTGTGCATGAACATTGAACATCTCTGTTTGTGCTGTGTCTGGGTGTAGATATATATATAAGTATGCATTTAGAAAAAAAAGAAGTATATCAGTTATCTGGTTTCCATAGTACAAGCTCTGCTTAGTTTGGGACCAGATGGCCGTGTGTAAAGAATGTCCCAGGATATTTCTTTATTTATTTAATTATATAAGTAGGTTCCTTATACAAAACTTTTGATTCCGATATTTAAGGAAATTAAAAAAAAAAATTCTTAATATTCGTTTAATGAATATTGTTATGTCATTTTAAGTAAACATAATGTAAATAAAATGAATAAACAATTAAATTATTTAATTTACGTCAATTATAAAATCATAAATTATTACCAAATATTGGGATTTTCCTATGTGCTTGTTACAACATAGGTAGTGACTATGCCACAAGGATAGGTTAGGTACCTATGCTTGTATCATAGCTATATTTCCCCGGTCATGTTAGTGTAACAATACTATTGATTCATTTAGTTGCATACGTGATACGTTAGTTAATTTAATAGTTATCCGGGTCCCGTGTTCATAATTATTTTATTAATAAACTATTTGGTTACTTTTCATCTCGAGAGAATATGAGATACATCAGGAACGCGGGTGAAGCCGCGGGGCGGTGGCTAATTTATTTATTTATTTATACTTCGTACAGAAACATGTACAAGGTGGACTTAATGCCTTAGGCATTTTCTACCAGCCGACCTTTGGGTGATGCAGAGATAACATGGTAGATGCACAGAAATAATAATAGATAATTTAGTGTGGACTTAACCTAGCTAAACTATTATACTTAAACTACACATATACCTTATATATAAACTACATAAACGTACACAAATATATATAACAATTAACCGGTCAAATACTGAGACTAATCTGGCAAAAAAAAATACTTTAAAATGTGTTCACGTACTTTGATCTTAAAAGAGTATCTGCTGGTAGCCATTCTGATTTCGAGGGGTAGTGCATTCCACAGAAGAATGGATTGAATGAAAAAAGAAGAATGAAGAAAGATAATCAATCTAATCAATTTATATAATAAACTAGCTGTGCCCCGTGGTTTTACTCGCGTTCCCGTGGGATGTCACATGTATTATACATAAAAACCTTCCTCTTCAATCACTCTATGTATTAAAAAAAACCGCATCAATATCCATTACGTAGTTTTAAAGATTTAAGTATACATCCCTATGTATACATGACATAGGGACAGAGAAAGCGACTTTGTTTTATACTATGTAGTGATTGGTGTATGGTATATTATGAAGCGATACAGTCCATTGGATTTTTTGAGTAGCAGAGCTCTTTGTGCAGAGTGCGACAACGCATCGGCAATGCCCCTGGTGTCGCAAATGCCCATAGACGGTTTACAATCAGGTAGACCGTCTGCTTGTTTATCTGCCAATATTGTATAAGGAAAAAAGCTATCACGAAGGGTTCTGTCCACCGGAGAATATTTAATAAGACGCTTAAATAACACGATTCTTGTGGCCTTTAAATTTATAACTATATTTTATTTTTAATATTTATTATATAGTGGCAATAGTAGTCTACACTCAATTTCAACTGTAGATATATTATTCTATTGTGGTTATAGAAATATAGCCCACTGACGTCTGTCTAGACGGCGCTGTCCGTCAGGCTTATCAATAAGGTTCCGTTCGCACCCTTTGAGTACAGAACCCTATAAACGGCTTTAAAAAGTTTTGGTTTTTTATGTTCCATAATATTTATTTAGCGTATGTGGCCATATATTACCTTGTATGCCATTTCTATTTTTATTAAAGAGTAATACAATGTAATAACGTATTTTTAAGAAAACAACGTCATTAGTCCAACTCTAGTTTTACACTCGTGTAGGTATTTGTTGTATTTCTTTTGAAACATAATAACACAACGTTCACAGATAATTTACCTGCGTGGTTAAAAGTGGAAGTAAGTTGATGCCTTCTAATTAATTAAATAATTTTGTTTATTTTTACTATATAGTAAGTATTTAGAATGAAACAAGATAGATTGGTCTCCTAAACTCCTTTGGGTCGTGGGCAGTCGGGACTGGGCGCGTAGGAGCGGCCCCGAGGTAATCATTATCTTGATAACTTATGGGATAACACAATAGCATACGTATCAGGCCTTCCTCGGAGCTGGATGTCTCACTAGGCGTGTGGGGTGGTGATGGTGGTAACCCAGTGTAGAGACTGCGTCGTCACCGTGGGGTTAACCCGGCACGAATCCCCGAGACCGGTTGGGTATCCATGATATTTTCCCATGCAAATAAATTCCCACCTGTGTAGGTACTGTAAAGAAGGTATATGCTAGCCGTTATTACTGTTGTAACTGGCTGACAATTATTTAAATTGATAAGTAAATATTCGTTTTATAAAAAAAAGAAAGGGAATGACAGTGCGCGAGCACGGACAAAGATGTATTTTTTTACTATAAAATTTTATGGACTAAAATATTAAATTAACTAATGAATATTTGATAAGTTTCTTTATTGTTACGCCCCCGTTCACTACAGTACCTACATCCCATAGGTTGTTCAATTGTGAAAATATCATGTCAACCCATTCTGTAAACAAAAATAAATAATAAAAAAATTAAGTATGGATTAAGAAACAAATATAGTGTATATTTATATCAGTTATCTGGTGTTACCATAGTACAAGCTATGGTTGGTCTGGGATCAGATGAGAGAATTTATAATAGCATTTCATTTTCAACTGTTATGCAATTACTGAAAAATTCAAAACCATTGAAGGCACTTATGAAGGTCAAATTTAAAGTTACTGAAGCTACGACCGGTTCGGAAGTCAGCCTTCAACTGAGAAGAACCGGCAAGAAACTCAGGTAAATTGATTTCACAGACAGTTCATTGTCCATTACATAATTCCTACAGATAAAAAAAAATATTCTTTTTTTTTACGGTAAATCGAATTACCATATAAACAACAATAATAACACAACAAATTGAAATTAAGATTTACCCTATAGTTTTCCTGATTTAAGGATTCATTGGGAACTACCTATATAGTTATACCACAACATTCATCACTCCAAAAGATGTATTGTTCGTGACGTCGTTTGATATGCTATAGAGCACCTAAATGACTCACGTTTAAAGTTTATTATAAATTGACCGGCCGTCGATGCATTAGTGTAAGCCACGTGTTAATTGGTAAAAGTCCTATTATTGGGACCACCAATTAATTAACTAAAATTGTAGTATTTTTTTACATTTGTTAATATCACTCGTGTGTTTGGTAAAAGTGGAAAATGGTGTCCAAAGTTGTTTGTGCTGTGATTGTGATGGGTGTTGCTCAAATAGTAGCCCGTCCGTTGGATTCAGACAACATTGGAAATGGGTAAGATAATTTTTTACTACTAATGGACAAACAAGCTGATGGCCCATGTGATGATAAACTTTGTTGATTAAACTATATTCTCCTTTATAATTATTGAAAATACTAGTTGACTAGTTGGTCTTGGGATCGATTCCAGTAGTCTATGAAGTTATCTAGTTGCCATAGTACCAAACTCTGATATGTTTGGGATCAGATAAATATGCGTACGAGATGTGTATCCGAGCATATTTATTCATTTAAATACTAAATACTGGACATCTCTGGGCTGTAATTAAAGATTTTATTACGTCTCTAAATATTTTGAAAATTAATATTATTGTTTTATTTCTATAGAGTGGAAAATGTGGATGACGAAGTTTTCGGTAAAATTTATAAGAAGTTTAAAATACCGCAAGTCATCACACCAGACTCGTTCACAATAACGATCAACGGAACTCTCAATGATGCCATTAATGAGGGGTGAGTGAGATGGCAACATTCATCAATTTACCAGATATATTGCATATGAAACAACACAACGACATGAGGTTTAGACAATTTAATTTCATAGGTACCGTAAATAATAAATATCCAGATTTCACACCAAATCCGCTGCATTCCGAATATTATTGGTTAATATAAAATTAATACATTCAGATTTAATGTAGTCTGGATTTGATGGTTATTTATGAAAAAAACACAATGATTTATTTTAGTGGCCAGTGATTCAGGTGTGTCGAAAAAGGTTAATTTTTTTGCTGCAAATAACAACTAAAAAGTTTTTATTCTTGTAGGAATGCAGACTTCACGGTGCTACTGGCCGATGACAAAAATACAGATGTTTGCCGTATCGAATTAAGAAAAAACCAACTGAAAGTTTCACAACCTGTATTTCCTGAATACGATTCTTTGGAAATAGGTGAAGAACTTCTAAGTAAGTGAACGCAACTATTAAGGTCGAACGTAATTCTTAAGGTCCAATTTATACCTGTATTGCAACTTACATTTGGAAGAAGTAATAGCACAGTGTACCCATTATGAAGCAGTAGTGTACTTATGGTACTGTGTTTCGATTACAAGGTTTTGGGGGCTAGTGAAATTACAGGCACATGAGACTTAACAATTTCATGTCCCAGAATCGACAACGCATTGGTGATGTCCCTGCAAATAGCCATAAGTGGTGACCACTTGCTATCAGGTAGACCGCCCGGTTATTTATCAGCTATTGACATTAATACCTCTTCTACTCATTGATCAGGAGAAGGCTGCAAGTAATATCTGTAAGAAAACTGCGTGACCTTTTGCTCGCTTTAAATAGAGTCCGTTAACATTCAGGATGGAGGTAGTCCTAAATTTTAAATGAATTACATAAATCACTGGATTGATTTAGTTCGACATATCCATAATTATGAATCAGTATCGAATATTAATTTGGGTTCTAATTAAAACCAAACCTACCACTATGTACAGATTGTTAATTTACAATATATTTTATTTCTATATACGTTACATCGATTATTCAGTTGTAACACATTTTATCCCCATCACCCGATGTTTATAATGCATAATATAGCATGCCTAATAAACTAAACACCTACCATTTAAAGGTATCTGACCACCGCTATTTCTCTTACAGCATCCAATGCATTCAGCCTAAGAGTGTTCGCGAGGGAGAACAGCAAGGGCGATAAATTCTTCGACGTCACATTTAACGGAATGAACGAAGCGATATCCTGCGTAATCAACGATTTAGCAAACATCAGCTTTATAGTCATCAAGAATGGCGTGAAGAACGTTTCAAATATGCTGTTCGATTTTGAAAAGTCTTAAGAACTAAATTTGCTTAGCAACTGTGAAGAATTAAAGGAGGCATCACGTCTCAGAAGGCAATTGTTGCGGTAAGCAACTCCCATTAGTATTTGTGCCAGCGGGAAGTCCGCCGTTGACACATTCGTGGGAATCCAACATTAACCTATGATCCTATGACTAGCCAATGAGGATGACGTAGATATTGGAGGAAAACCGTTATCCACTGCATCACGACAGCGTAATGTTTGGATTGCAGCGTCACGCGCTTGTAACAACATTGGATCACATTTACCTACGATCAGAGATGACATAAATGTTACATATATAAAGATAATCGAATTAAGAGCTGCTCTATAATCTAGGTAGATCTTCGATCGAAGATGTATGTGGTAGTTGCAGTGTACGTTAATTTAAGGAAGCTAGTACCAGAAATAGATGCTTAGTTAAGAGAGGTTACGTAAGATCTTAAGGCAGGTCGAAAGGTGGTTCTACAAATGAGAGCGCGATTTTGGGAAAGTGAAGAAGGTTTAGGCGAAAAGTTGACCCTTGACATGCGTTAATTCATAGAAGATTGGTCGTATAAAAGCCAATAGTCCAAAACCATGCCAAAGAGAGACAGAAAGATATGCTCTCCTTTGCTTTAATGTAATTCATGTTATTATAGTAAGACAACTCCAGTGATAACACTATAGGTACTAGAACGTGAAAGAATGTTAAAATACTGTCATACAGTACTCTACACTACGTTCTTGATACTTTATAAATATGGATGATAATATGGTGTTAAATATGTATTGTACTCAACTGAGTATTATTGTACTTTAAGTATTTTTTTAAATGTCGCTGTTTGGAATATCATTACGATATATAATATATAAATGATACTCAGTCTAGTCAATAAAAAAAACGGCTGGATCCGTTTTTACCATTTTTGTAATATGTATCGTAAATAATAATTATATTTCCTTTATTTATCATTATATATTATATAATTAACCCATTACTCATAATTGACAGACGTACCAAATAAAGTTAAATTTGTTTATCCTAATCTGTTTTTTAATTATTAAATAATAATAAATGACTCAGTATCTTGGGTCATTCTTTACACACTGCCATCTAATCCCAAAGCAAGCAAGGCTTCACCTGATATACTACTAAATTTCTTTTTTTTTCGAAATACCTACTTTCATAGATATTTACACATTTATTACTTTGTCTTTTCTAATATATTAGGTTGGGGAAAAAGTCTTTTCGCATTATAGTATGTATGAACTTGTAATAAATCTCTTTGGCTATACTATTTTTATCTGGCTGGTTTTGGTATCATTGAAAGATTAAATTTTAAAGAACATCATTCCAAATTCAAATTAGGAAAATGTGTGATTTGCATTTGTTTTGAATTTTCTTAAAAAATGCGAAGGAAATTTTTCCCCAACCTATTATTGAAACATTTATGTATTTAATTTGGCTAAGTTAAATTGGCTCATTTTATTTGCCTATATATAAAAAATAACAAAATAGATATTATGATGTATTCTGTCATATAAACTCAACTTCCTTCTTCTATTTATAGACCATAAATACAGTTATATCAAAACTCCTTTTGAGTGCAACAATTTATCAAACCAATATTAAAGCAACCTATATATAGAATTTATTACAAAACAAAAGATTTGCAATATATTTGTAATGTTAGTCATACTATGGTAGATAAATGAAGAAAAGCATTATTTACTAAATCACGTTTTTTTACATAATAAATATAAATATCTAAAAACACGTGTTAATTTGTTTATTGTTAAAATAATTAACTTCTCATCACTAAATACAAATGTATATTTTATTGCTTTGTAATAGGGATTGTTATCTGAAAACAACAGCTAATTTCTATTAAATTAAGATAAACATGATTAAGAGCAAAACAAAATATGTTCATTGGCTTCCTTTTAATAGTATTAGTTATTTTGACGGGCCAGTTGGCTTGGTGGTTGGTGGAGACCTTGACTGCTAAACCGAAGGTCGCGGGTTCGATTCCCACCCAGGACAAACATTTGTGTGCATGAACATGTCTGTTTGTTCTGTGTGTGGGTATAAATATATATATAAGTATGTATTTAAAAAAATGTTTTTTAGTATATCAGTTACCTGGTAGCCATACTACAAGCAGTACACTCTGCTTAACTTGGGATCAGGTAACCATGTGTGAAGAATGTCTTGGGATATTTTATTTTTGAATATTTAAACCTTATCAAGAAATAAAAGTCACCATAAGTGACGTAGCCCCCAAAGAACTTATATGTGAAAAAGGGACCAAGTTCGTTCACTACCAATAAACGATCTAGCAATTCCTTTAAATGTACATCATTCCACATTATGTTTATACTTACCGTCCCCCGCGGTTTTACCCGCGTTCCCGAGGGATATGACATTTTCCCGGGATAAAAAGTAGCATATATGTTATTTCAGGATATGCTCTATCAATGTGCCAAGTTTCATCTATATCCGTTAAGTCGTTTTTGCGTGAAAGGGTAACAAACTTACATACAAATCTTTCCGCTTTATTATATTACTAGCTGCCCGGACAGACGTCGTACTGCCGAAATAAGTCCATACCAAAATGCAAGAATTCGCTCGCAGCGCCACCTACCAGGTCCAATTGTGAATCTAAACCATCCAGGGTGCCACCGAGACGCATACAAAAAAAAACATTCAAATCAGACCGGCAGTTCACTGTCGACATTAGTATAGATATAGATTAGTTACAACATAACTGAGTTTAGCCATCTGATCCCAGGTAGGCGATACTAGATAAACAATTTTTTGTTTCATTGCACACTTATTTATAAATATCAAAAGTATACATCCAGAGCAAGTACAAACCGACATGTTAATGAACACAAATGTGTGTCCCGGGTGAGAATCAAACCTACAACCTGCGACGGTGGTCAGGCTAATGAGCAAGCCAACGGGCACGACAATATATTGGAAACACAGAATTACTGTTTACTAATTATGTGTTTACACAAATAAACATTCACATTTACAATATAATCTTAATTAAACAATTGTGAGTCAAACTTCTAATGGTAATTAGTTAATTAATAGTCAGTAGCTCATTACATGAGTAATCTATTTTAGTAATAACTAACGAGGTATGTCAGCAATATAATCTCCAATTCTTCAACTGATCCGTACAGTCAGGATTGTCACGAAGGACCGGATAGTGGTTACTCTGATTGATCCAAGATCTTTGCAGTGATCTTCATCAGTACGCCATCAATCATACATTTTACAAAAATCAAGTTTAATTCGTGTTCTTGTCAGTGTGAAAGAGAATGTTTAAATCCTTCCGGAATTATATGAGGTAAGAGTACATTTTACTTTCAATATCAAAGCTACTGAAGATATCATTGATTCGTAATGAGCTTTCAACTGAGAAGAACTCAGCAAGGCTACATTTGGTGCCATGTTTCATCAAAATCCGTTGATTAGTTTTGAGTAACAAACCCCAATCCATACAAAGAATGTATAAAAAAATATAAATATATTGTCCCCTTAAATCTCAATTTTAAGACACAAACTTACTCAATTTCGGATTTAAAATTAGTATTTTGCTGTATTAGTAGGCAATGTGGTGGATATCGCCTCGACAAGGAGTCGAACGGGAACCCTTGCAAAGGATCACCGTGGGCAAGTGGTGATAACATGTTTCTGCTTCCAAAGACCTTGGCAATCCTGGATACAATAACAATCGAGGGCGAACTTCAGGCTTACCCTAGAAGGTATGTATATTTGGCTAACCTTCGTAACTGAACTAAATTTTTCCTCAGAAAAGGATAGAATGAAGGCTGTTTTATAACAGAAGTCTTACCGTTTTATAACAAGTAGGTTGACATACAGCTGATCTAGCTGCTTGTAATAGGTATCACTGCCTATAGATATTTGCAACACCGGGGGTATTGCTAATGCGTTGTCGACCGCTTGAAGTTGAGAAGATGTTAAGTCTCATATGCCCATAATTTTACCCGCCACTACTACAACAGCATAAGCTATTATTTTAATGGCGACAATGCTTGGGCGTAGACTGCTTTTGCAGGACTTCTTCAGTCTTAAGTTTGGAAAAATAAGTTGCTGAATTTTGTGTTCTCTTGAGAGGTCTTCTTAGACTTGGCCCATGTGATATAAAACATATTCACCAATTGCATGATGCTTTTCAGCGTTACTGCAAGCTTGCTAACGGCTGATCTGAATAACTTACCAAACTGTCAGAACGTTGCTTGTCAGCTAGAACTGAATTTTTCAGCGAGCCCAGAAAACCAAAACCTAATCTTGACAAGAAGTATACTGGATTGTCGGCCGACTGAAGTTACAAAGAAACCTGACAATGTAACTTCAAATTTCGTCTCAGGTAGTGTACTCGTGCATTTTTTTTTTATGTCGGGAAATCCTCTGTTGGATACCCGGCGGCTCCGGGGGGAGCGGCCGGGCTATGTCAGACTCCTACTGACTAAAACCCCACAGTGTTCCTATCTGTCGCTGCTGGCTGGATATACCGGGGCGCCGAGGCATTCGTCCGCGTACCTAGCAGCGACGGCCTGGTGGAGGCCACGTCTCGTTGACGACGAAGACGTCTGCGGCAGTGAGGACCGGAGCTCTCGTCCTCACCGCCTCGCCTTAAGTAGCGTGCGGGAACACGCGCACTACTACCCGAGCCCGATTGTGCTGGGCGGCGAACTCCCCCGAGTCTGCCGCACATGGGCTCAAGTGGGGGGAAGGTGGCGTAAAAATGCTACCCTCCGGCGTCCGGTTCTCTTGCGGCGGATGGCCAGGGTGGTTGTTTCCTCCCTGTCCCTTAGTGTACTCGTACATGGCTTAACCTCTGTAATATCAAAAGTAATGCGTCTTGAATGGCTTCCAAATCTTTGTTACGTGTTGCTGCATGTACGGAAGAATGAGATGTATGCCATTATCTGCAAATACTAACACAGGTTCAATGCTGTTGGAGTATTGTCGTGCCTTTCGTATTAGTCTTCATGAGTCTCTACCGCTTCGCTCCTATTGGGTTCGATTCCCACAGGTTGCATTTATGTTCCTTTGTTAGAAATTATCACCCGTAGCCGTTTGAATTGGTAATTAAAATTCAATACCATTTATTTAGTTTAGGTCCTAGAAAGTGACTTATGGAAGTCCAAGCCACTAAAACTAGTCTTCAACTGGAACATTTCAAGAATTTTTAAAATAAAGCTTGCCAACATCTTTTATAACCTGATTTTGGGGCCTTAATTTTTTTTGAATGTTTAAAAAAGGAAAGTACCTTCTAGTGACATGAAAAATGTGTCGAGAGACGAGGGGGGATAAAGCTCAATGTTTGAACTTAAAATATCTTCATGCTCTCCCTGTAACTACCTCTTAGAGGATTCTTTTTAAAACACCCAATTTTTCCAGGTTCAAATCTCAAAGTCAGCTTCATACCCAGACTGGGACATGACGGATCATCAATCGTTGACATCGCCGTCGGCGGTCAATATGTTGACCACGTAGTGCTACAGCACAACGTCAGCGATATTAGATACATACACCTCGCGGGGGATATTAAACCTGAGATCAGTTTAAGCTTTACAGTTACAAGTAATAAACAATGATCGTATTTAATTATTTGTTGGTTTATTTCTGAATTCATCAGTCTTAGAAATTACAGACTTAATAACTTCACGTCTCAGGGTCGACAAGTGTGAAACAAATGTGTAAATGCAACAATGTCGCCCCCATGTCATGTGTCTGTAATTACACCGGCCCCTTTAAATAAATGCACTGCTTTTGCGGTGCAAATCTTATGGTGGTAGTACCTCCCTGGTCGTACTGTGCATTAAGAACTGTAATACTTTGAACTTGACATTAAGCTTTTTTAGTAGAACAAGGCTGCATTAGCATAAGTAATTAATCATAGTACATAAGCCTCTGGTAGAACAAAATTGCAATGGCATGCAAATAAGTAATTAATCAAAGTACACAAGCCTATAAATCCATCCTCGACAATGCATCTTGTTATTAAATTGACAAATCCCCGCATCTTCAGGGCTTATCTTATCTCCCTAATGGATGTGGATCCGGGTGCAAACTGGTATCCCGAACAAGACCGCGTACCTCGCTCGAGATTGATCGAGACCCCGCCGCCGTCCCGGCCCCGGCCCGGCCCCGTGACGCCTTCTCGAAGCAAGCGGGTTTTATTCTGATATATTAAAATGGGTGTACGAATATCAGGCCATTGAATGAATAATAATCTTTAAATAAACAAGCGCGAGTCGAACTTGCACAAGAAGGGTTGAACAGTAAATAAACCGCCGAAAAGACATTAAGACTCAACAGACAGTTGTTTTCTTCTTTGTGGGGAAATTCTCTTGGATACCCGGCGGCTTCGAGGCGAATAGCTGGGTTATATCAGACTCTCACTGACTGATACCTTACAAAAGTACTTAATAAAGTACTTTTGTTTTTTTATTAATAAGTATAATATAATGATAATCCAACCCCGGCTGAGTCTCAAGTCCATACAAGAAGCGTATTCTTCGGCATTTAGTTAATTATTGTCGCACTTAGCCGGTTTTTACAGTAATCCTTTCTCAAGACAGTATCAACTCCTGTCTATATAATGATTATTAAACGAATACAAGTAAATTGCAGTTTGCATTAAAATGTATCGTATTTAGTATAAAGTTTAATGGCCCGACTATTGACAAGTCAAACCGTTGGGTTTTCAGACCCTTGTCAATCAGTGCTCACTGCTCACGCGCCGTCCGGCTTCTAGCGTCCAGGGATTCTGTAGAGCAAATTACAGTAGCTCGCGGTTTCGTCGCGGCTATGCCCTGTCTCTTTCGCTAACTATGAAATCACGTGAGAAGTCCACTCTCCAAGGCTTTGTTGATATAGTTTTTATTATTAGGCTCGTCATCGGCGGATCATTAAAGTTAACACCATTATAATTTAGGTAACCTATTCAATTTTTTTTTTTTTAATAATATTATATTAATAAATACCATGCGCAAACCATGCACTTTGGTTCATCTGTCGCCTTGTGTGGTCACTAAGTTTTATGACAAACAAAAGAAATATAAGATTTATTTGATTGTATTCCCCAAATATTACCAACATTAACGATTTTGTTATAAATTTGAAAGTCTATAATTTGTTTCAATACCGCTTAGCTTAAGATCGGCTGATTGTTTATTTATTTAATTTGGGACCTGATTACATACTTTTTAGATAGGTTGCATCGATAGCATGGTATATTTTTGTCCCACAAAATATGTCCCCGGATACGAGGGTAAAACCTGCCTAAAACATATATAGAGTGACCGGTTAATGGATGTTAAATGGTGTTATTGCTAAACTAGATCTCTCCAGCCTGCTGCTAGTGTTGCTATGCGTCATCGAATCATGAATATGTTATTTATGAGTTCATACAAAATCCTATAGAAAGTAACACATCTACAATTTATCCCATATTTTTTTTATAATTTCCAGCATTTGAAAGAAAAAACGAACTTCTTACACTTCCAACAACACGTTATTAGGACTATTACAGACTTTCATTTAAGAGTGAGTCGGTCCATCCGCTCTCAACTGATGCATTAACCAAGAAACAGCACATAATTTTTATTATAGATACTTCAGTTCGTTCCTCCCACTAATGAATTTCATATTCCATTAATAAATTCACGTTCTCAATTTTCGGTGGATTACATATAATTTCATTATAAAATATACAACAAAAGCCAAGCAATATCCTTCTTTAAGATAATAATCTTACAAAGCTCCAAAGTCGCCCGAAGCGCGACGTTAATGTACAAGTTGCTTTTATCTTATTATGAATTTTCAAACATATTGTATTTGTAAGTAAATCTTACTTCCAGACGAGTGCTAAGTTCGTTGATACAAAACATTACGGTATCGGTAAATTCAATTGGAAATTTCTGCTGAAAAACGTAACTGAAAATTTAATCGTGGAGTGATCGACCATAAATGAATATGACTAGTAATTTAAAATTTCAAAAGTAAAAGTAAACAATATACAAAACCATTAATCCAGTTTGCCCTAGAAGTTTGTTTTATGTTATATCTAAATAGTAATAGTGCTTTTAATATATAATTTGTTCATCGAAGAACAATCGTCATCCATTTCTGCCGTGGAGCTGTAGTACACCTATATTACTGTTAGGTAACTTAGGAGACTTAACAACGTCTAAGGGTCTACAACGCGTTGGCGATGCCCCTCTTTGTAAAAGTCCATAGGCGGCGGCTACCATCAGCCCCCTTATTCAGCTAATACGAACTTCGTGCGAGCCGCTTCTCGGAGGCCTCGGAGAGCTTAACTCTCACGTGATTTATAGTATTAGCGTAGTTAGCGAAAGAGACAGAGCACGGAGACCGCGACGAAACATGCTCGAGTTAGCGTCATTTTCCTTACAGAATCGAGCCCCTGGATGACCGTCTGCCTATTTTCGCGTTAATTTTCAAAATCGCTTAATAGGCTACGCTGTATGTGTTATTCTTTAAAGGAAGATACAGGCGCATTTGGACCCTATTTGATATTTGATAAGAATTAAAATCAAATATCTAGTAACTAATTCCGCTGCATCTCCTTGTCTATCAATTCACAAACAAAGAAACTCTACCGGAAATCAAGACGTGTTTCGCTTCTACACGAAGCATCTTTCGGACGTATAATCCGCTGTCACTTACTTTACTTAGCAAAGTAAGTTGTGCCCTAAAGACGATAAATTAAATTATACAGAGGTATATACGGTTATACGGGTAATTATTAAAATTAATTAATTAATTAATTGATTAGGTGATACTGCAGTCCACCTGACATATGACAAGCCAATTGGCTTGGTGGTTAGCGACCCTGACTGCCAAGTCGAAGGTCGCGGGTTCGATTCCCACCCAGGACAAACATTTGTGTGCGTGAACATGTCTGTTTGTTCTGTGTCTGGGTGTAAATATCTATATATGTATGTATTTACAAAAATAAAAAGTAGTATTTGTAGGTATATCAGTTATCTGGTTTCCATAGTACAAGCTCTGCTTAGTTTGGGATCAGATGGCCGTGTGTAAAAGAATATCCCAGGATATTTATTTATTTATTATTTATTTACCTTGAAGAACAATGCAAATAAAAAGAGCGATCTCAATAGAAAACTTTAATATTTTCTTTCAATCGAGAAACAAACATTAAGTTCAAAGTTTATTTCTAGAAGTAACAATTAATCATAATTTTACCCTTTAATAGGTTTCTTTTGAAACGTCTGCCCGGTTGCCGGAGGGCCATCAATTACACGTGGGGCTTTGTAATATTTTGTTTTGTTTCGGAACTAGTAGGTCTATTACGTAACTTTAACAATCCATTTCCACCATGAAGCAGTAGTGCACTTGTATTACTGTGTCCCGCTAGAAAGGTAATGTCGATGAAATTATAGACACACAGACTTAACAACTTCACGTCTCGGGACGACGACGCAGTGGCGATGCCCCTGGTGTTGCTTATGTCCATAGAGGGCGATGATCACTTACCATCAGGCGTCTGCATGTGTGTTGGCCTAAGTGATGTAAAAAAGACTTACATTTGGTTGGTCAAAAATAAATATTCTGAATATTAAATATTGAATACTGATATCTTGCTGTTTGTCAGGCCTTATAGTATTAAAAAAAACTGTTTCTATTTCAAACTCATTATGATTGTAGTTGCAATTGTAGATTTTAAAACATAAACTTGTTTCAAATGGAATTTGATAGCAAAACAGTTACGTAATAGATTCAAGGCTCACCAGCTACCTTCTGTTTGATGAAAAATTATAATTTCAACAAAGCCATCAATCATCTAGTATCTAGGCTCATTTACTTTTGTAATTTCTTTAGATATTTAAAATTCAAATTTCTAGACTTCAAGAATAATTATACCTTGCGCCTTAATCTACCGTTAATTAGACAAAGAATGTTAATTGCAATGTTCACAAACCTTTAAATACTAAATCCGTTGATTCTGATTGATGACTGACTAACGATAAACGAAGTATAATGAAACTTTTAATAGTTTTTTTTAAAGGACTTAAGTGACACTCCTTCCAATACCGCGAGGTAATGTTGCCAACTTTTTCTGATAAATATTTTCCAAGATATAGTTTTTTATACATATTTTGATACCCACGGTGTTGCAAGCGTCCATAGGCTGCGGTGACCGTTTACCATCAGACGGGCCGTCAGCTTGTTTGTTTCCTTAGTAGTATAAAAAAAACGAAGAGGCAGACACTCCACCTGAGGTTAGTGGTCACCGTCAAGATTTATCATACCAGAATATAACAAACGTGTGGTCAACATATAAAAAACCAGCGCAGCTATCTGAATAAACCGGCAGGTGCTTGGAGATTTGAGGGTACTAGGATATTAATTTTTACCTTCAACTTACGAATGTAAAACAAATAAACAAATCTTTCCTTAGTTCTTGCCATAGTAACTCCGTGACACAGCTCTGTTAGCACGAACCGTCAGCTGATGCGGGAAAAACAAACTTCCTTACGAACTGGGCTCACGGAAGAAAAACAAAAGAGGGTAGAGCGAGAAAGTTGTCTGCGGCGCGGGACACTGTTGTGTGTGTCGCATTATACGGGGGACACTGGCCGCGCTCTAAATTAAATAACTTCGTTCATAAATATTTATCAAAAGCAGTCGGTGGCCTGTGGCCGCAAGCTGATCATGTGAATTGCGATTGCAATTGTAGTTGCTTTGTTTATTGCTGTTTCTCAGTAAATGCAACCTTGCGAACCTTCGCGTTAGGGTCTATTGTAAAGGCCAATTTAAACAAATACAATTTCAATCGATTTTTTGAGTTTCTTGTTGCTTCGGATAAATATACAACTTTTTTTATAATTTTATTATATTCTAAATTATATACACTTTAATAACTTCAAGTAGGCTAAAGAGATAATATTATTTTTCTTATCAAGACCACCACGTAAATTAACCACTATTTTAGATTTTGAGACAATAAAATAAACCATTAACAGATTTTTATAGATAACGCCGTTCCTATCTCAGTCATTAATCAATAACACTTATTCCATGAATATATAGAGTGCGAATTTTGTGAGTTTGTATGTATACGGAGAGTAATCACCGGAACCACAGTACCTATTTGAAAAATTGTTCCACTACAAGAAAGATACATTATTCTATGAATGGACATAAGTTATTTTTTGAAAAAACGAAAAGAAATAAAAAAAATGCAATGCTGTTTCGTTGAATGCGCATCATTTGAGAATGGCTGGACCGACTTGGGTAATAATTTTGATATTACCAATAGTTCAGATAAAATGTTGCCTAGGAAATTAAAAAAAACCATTTGGTAAGCTAATTTCTACAGGAGTTCAACGCTAGCGGAGAACAGCAATCTTCTTTACAAAGTTCATAACAATAAAAGCAATCAGTGATGGCTTACATCAATATTGATGGTTATACTAAGTTTAGTATAACCAGTTGCAGTTGCAGTTGCAACTGGTTGCTAAATGTTAACAATCAGGTGATTAGAAGCGGCTTTTATTATGCATTCAAAGGTGATGGGGAACTAATAAAATAGTCTTGCTTAGAAAAGGGTCGGTGCGGTTTTAGTGAGAGGCGATTTTCATGAAGTGCTTAAATCAGCGAGCGTTTAGTGAATTAGTTTTTTAACTTCGAAACTAAACTTATTATAAATGTTGCTTATAAATATATGTGTGTTTTTAGACGAAATAATTGTTTTTTGTTTTTATTTAGCTACAGATTAATGTTAGTATTTTGCTGCATTGTTCGTCCGTCTGTCACAGGATTGTATCTTTTGAACCGGTATATATACCTACTATGCCCGCTATAATAAAAAATAAAATAAAGAAGACAATTACATATTTGTTTTTTCGCTGTTTTAATAAAATAAAGTTAAGTGATACAGAACCGTTCGCATGCAAGTCCGACTTGCAGTTGGCCGCTTTTTTGAAACTAGCTGTTCCCTTTTTTCCTTTAGAAATCTTTCCTTGTGCCTTAAACAATTTCCCATATCACAATTGTATGTATACCTAAAGAAACATAAATATATATTTATTTGTTGAATTATCACCATAAGTAGCTAAACAAACCCGTTACAACACACAACAATCCTGAATCTATATATCTATCTATATATATAAAAATGAATCCCTATTTCCCTAGGTCACGGCATCACGCATGGACGGCTGGACCGATTTTGCTAATTCTTTTTTTGTTGTGTTTGTTATTGTCAGGAGAAGGTTCTTATGAGAGAAAAAATTAAGAAAGTTGCGTGGAAAATGAGAAAATTTAAGGAAACATAACGACATTACTAGCCCTTTTGACAAAATAAACTGTTTTAATGTAACCAGTTTGACATTATTGTCAGTCGTTTGACAGAATGCGCTCTGCAAATATCGTTTAAAATAGAGGCATGGGTTGAAATTATATTGATAAAATAATTACATTATAATTTCTATATAATTAAGTGCACATTTCACAGTCGATTCAATAAATTGGAAGACTCGAATTCAATAGTCATAGTCGAGACAGGACAACGTCTGTTGGGTCAGCTAGTGTAGTAATATAAAAGTGTATCTAAATTTTAAATACATACTTACAATTCACCTGTTTACTTTTTAACATAGTTAAATGTTCATAACATTTGCAGCATCACGGGCATCGTCAATGCATTATCGACTTTGAGACATGAAATTAACTCTCATGTCCCTGTAATTTCACCAGCCTATTTTTTTCTCCCCACTGATATCTCTAACAGTAATGCAGCTGTACTACTGCTTCACTGTAGAAATAGCGTCACAGGTAAAGCTAAATCTTGGGCTCTTTCTAAACTGCCAATAGGGGAAATAAAATACATTACAGTTTGGTTCGTTTACAAAGCGATACAACTGTGAGGCCAAACATTAAATCTCTTTCAGGCCGGGGATTTACCGCTGACGTTTATATTGGCTTCAGCCGCAACTTATTTGCGACTTGTATTCTCAATTTTATTTCTCCTAAAGATTGTTTGTTTAATACGTTGTATACCTGCATTTGTACGGTTCGTTTCATACACAGGGCATTTAATTTTTTAAATGGCAGGCATATAAGCTATCTTGTTTTTATTGTGCTATTTAGATAGTTTGGAAACAGCTTTGAGCGCAGTGTTCGTCTTGGGAAGTAATTACCTTACACATTTATGCTGTGAAGCAGTAGTGCACTTGTATAACTTGTGTTTCGGTTAGAAATGTAAGGGGGCCGGTGAAATTACGGGCACATGAGACTTAACAACTTCACGTCCCAGGGTCGACAACGCATTGGCAATGCCCCTAGAGTTGCAAATGTCCATTGGTGGCGGTGACCACTTACCATCTGGTGGACCGTCTGGTTGTATTTTGGCCCATGTAGTATATAAAGAAAATAGCTTTTTGTCCGTCGTGTTGTCCGAAATTGAATTCTTAAATCACGAACTACCATACTTCGATTAGTAAGATTGTAAATGGTTTCATAATTTTGAGTTAGTCTTTTCTGTAAATATCGTCGTATCTTGAAATATTTCTAGATCATTTTAAATCTATCTACGTAGCTATATAACGTTAGAAAAATATCTACTTCGTCAGCGTTTGCGAAACAAGGTTTCGCAGAGCGGATCTCTCAAGTAACTGCACAAATAATTTCGTAGCACATAGCAGAGCCACCTTAGCACTTCGTAGCAACGTAGCTACAGTTTTAACCCGGTCATGAAAACTACGATTCAATATCTGACAGAAGTATTGTAGTTCTTATATAATATAGCTGTCCCCCGTGGTTTCACTCCGCGTCAAATGATAGTAGTCCAAGCGCGATATGTTCAGTAGTTTTGAGGTTATGGTGTGTCAGAGGAACCTTATTTGGCTTCTATACTATATACAAGATGGATTAACGTATTTAACGCTTTAAGGTTTGCGTTTCAAATCAATATCGTCATATTAAATGACAGTCTGTACAAGTGCAATACTAATTTGCAGGGTTCTACGTAGTACCCGCATGCCAGGCTACGAAAGCTTTGGTAACATCAGTATGTTACCACCGACTCATCCTTAAACTACGGATAACATGCAAGAAGCTCAGCACGGGTACATTCCTAATAGAGCTGAAGAGTATGTTTGTTAAACTTTTATAATATGACTTATTTCGGAATGGTACCTTTATATTATTTTAGGCTAGAAAATTGCCCAATTGATTGTCACACCCAACAAGCCCAACAAAGTTATTTAGTAATTAAAAATGACCTGTCAGAGGTTATACTCATTAAACCTCCGCCTAATATTCATAACATCAACATTTATTCACTCATTCACGGGCGGTGTTTGAACAGGACTTGGCGTTCCTTTGACGAGTAATTAGACGGGCTATTCACGGACCGTAGTAACTGCCGCTCGTGATGGCTCGTAATCATAATAACTGTTGAATGAGTGGCCCGCTTTATTTAATGAGGAGTTTTATGGACCGTCCCATTCTAATCAAAGGCTTTGGTACTTTTAGTTAATTGTTATTCATGTTTGAATTGATTGATGTCGGCCATATTTATTTGGATGGAAGTGATGGTCTAACCATTCTTTTATTTAGTTTTTTTAGCTAAATAGGCCGATAAACAGGCAGACGATTCTGATAGTGTGGCCACCACCACCTATAATGATTTGCAAAACCAGGAGCAGCGTCAACGCGTTGTTGACCCTGAGACGTGAAGCTGTTACGTCTGATGTGCCTGTAATTTCCAATGCACTACTGCTTCACAGCGGAAATGTTTGTTAATGTTTAATGCATCCGTATACCATTCATCCAATTGCGATAAAACTTTGTAGGGTTTAAGCAAGAAGAGGTTTTTGATGAAAAATTACAACTACGTTTAGTCTACAACTATCCATCTCCCTATATATATAAAAATGAATCCCTATTTCCCTTGGTCACGGCATCACGCATGGACGGCTGGACCGATTTCGCTAATTCTTTTTTGTTGTGTTTGTTATTGTCAGGAGAAGGTTCTTATGAAAGAAAAAATTAAGAAAATTGCGCGAAAAATTAGAAATTTTAAAAAACTTAACCCCCTTACTAGCGCTTTTGACAATATAACCTGTTTGACATTATTGTCAGGCGTTTGACAGTTGGCGCGATTGACAGAATGCGCGCTGCAAATATCGTTTAAAATGGAGGCATGGGTCGGAATTGATAAAATAATGAATTTATAATTTCTTATTGCACATTCAATAGGAAGGTCGAAATCAATATTCATTGTTAAGACAGGACAACGTCTGTCGGGTCAGCTAGTGTTATATAAATCTTAAGTAAACATCTGTATAGTAAACTAGTACCTCCCCGCGGCATTACTGGCGTTGAAATTGATACAAAGTAGCCCATGTCTCTCTGAGTACCAAATTTCTTCAAGCGTGGGACATTCTTTACACACGGCCATCTGAGCCCAAACTAAGCAGAGTACTGAAATTTATTTACTAGGTATATATGTATAACACGTATAATATGATTACGCCGAATAAAAACAAGAAGTAATGCCAGTTCAAAACAAACATAATCTTGTCATGAATAATGTAGGTAGGCAGGTTAGTGAACAAAATAGATCGGAAAATCATGGGGTATTCCTAGAGGCGCCGTCGCCTCGCTAACCCGCTAAAAGAAATAAAGCCGTATTTCCCTTACAGCGGAAATATAATTATATCGTATAGGATATCGTAAATGAAACAATACCTATATGAGCTTAGATGTGTTATATAGGGGTTCGTGTATCGAGAGAGGGTTCTGGGAGGAAATTAAAATTTTTGCATGACTCGGCAAAGGGCGCTGGCTGCTAAACGGAAAATTACTTTCTTTAACAGCAACAATGGATTTTGTGTGATGGCAATTTTTAACAATCCACGTGACCTTTTTGCTAAAAATAACGTTTTCTAGTCATCTTGTAACCTTGCTAATAGTATATACTTACTCTCCCCCGCAGTTTCACCTACGTTTCCGAGGTATTTTACATTTACCCGTGATTATAAATATCATTTTTATTAATCCAGGTTATAAACAATAAATTTGTCAAGTTCCATAATCCATTCGGCAGTTTTGCATGAAAGAGGAACAAGCATCCATAATTAAAAAAAAAAACAAAATTCAAAACCATTTATTCAGTTTAGGCCCTCAGAAGGCACTTATGAAGGTCAAATTTAAATTTACTGAAGCTACTACCGGTTCGGAAGTCAGCCTTCAACTGAGAAGAACCGGCAAGAAACTCAGCAAGGTTACATTCTTTTTTATTTTATTAAATTCTTTTTTATCTATTCTGACTTTTTGGCTATTTTATAATATCAATTTTACATATTTTTATATTTAACAATTACAAAATACTTAATAAAGCTAACATTCAAAAACAAAAAACAAAACAAAAAAAAGAAATAACAAGACTACAAAATAGAAAATGACAATAATTACTTATAACTTAAACAAGAAAATTAGAGGTGCACTGTGCAGAGAGCATCCTTCCTCCCAAACTTTCTATCTATAATATAAGTAAGATTATTATGCCCCTATATCTATTGGTTGTTTTCAAGGTTGTGATGGATTGGGCCTTAAGACTTTTCAAGTAGGAATCGCGTGTGAATCCTAGAGGTGCAACTTAAATTTATAGTTGAAATACAAAAATTCATAAGCTTCTAACAACCTTTGACAGTAAATAATATAATATACCTAATACAATATAGAAACAATAGGGATGTGTCCTGACATGTCAAATCAGCAATTCTTTATGAAATGTCAAAACGATCGAATGTATGGAGGTTTGTATGAAATAGCAAGTTGTGACGTCATAATTGTACAGCATCAAATAACATACTCTTTATGATTAGATCGGTACTGAAAAGTCACATTAATGATTTAATTTTGATCATATTTAATGTTTCGTATATTTTTGGATGTTCAATACACTGGTTAGTGTTTGATCATTTATATTTATCTAGCTGTCCCCCGCGGTTTTACCCGCGTTCCCGTGGGATGTCACATTTATTATACATAAAAGCCTTCATCTTCAATCACTCTATCTATTAAAAAAAAACACATCAAAATCCGTTGCGTAGTTGTAAAGATTTAAGCATACATAGGGATATAGGGACAGAGAAAGCGACTTTGTTTTATACTATGTAGTGATACAGGACACATCCCAATTCAGTTGGAGAACTTGGCGAGAACCCCACTTGTTGCGTATAAAAATAAATGAATTGAATAGCTTTTGTTCATATACATAATATGATTTACGTACGCTTTTAAAAGTGCAAGAGACAGGAGATGCAGGCGTGTCAAGATTTTGGAGCAGGACGAAGGACATTTGCAACACTAGGAGCATGGCCAATGCGTTGTCGACCTGAAGTTGTTAAGTCTCATTTGGGTGCAGAAAAAGTTTAAATAATAGAAAGATCATAGATTGTATTCTTCTTACCTTAGACATGCACTCGAGTGGTGTGAGCGAGATATATGTAAGTATGTGCTTCGGTGCATATAGGAATAAACCCCTTTCTCCTCCTTTCTTTCCTATCTTAGTACAATGCTCTATACAATTCTGCATTTTCGGTACTCAGCGACTACAGGATATCTTCTATGTCTATCTCGATGGGCCAGTTACCGTGGTGGTTGGAGACCCTGACTGCTTCGTCACAGATCGTGGGTGCGATTCCCATCCAGGGCAAATGTTTCTGAGCATGGATATATTTGTTCTGTACCTGGGTGTAAATATCTATTTTTGTATGTAATTACTTGTACCCGTAAGTACTTGTACACGTAATTACGGGCGTATTTACAAGCATTGTTATGATAGTTACGTTCAAAACCCTTTTAAAGGTACTCCTTTTTATATAAATACATACATAAATAGATATTAATGCAGCATTAGTAACAGTACCTGGATGGCCGAGCATTGCTCGGGATTTCTATACTAACGTGACTTTTACCGTATTCTCTTTTTTAAAGCACTGTCATATATACCTAGATACGGACTAGATGCGATAATAAAGGGCTCCCAGTATTTCTCACAAAAGATGTAACTTGAAAACCTTACCTTCTAATGACATTGTAGCAGTTTTCACTGCCTAAAAACATGGATAATACGACATTTTCTGAAAATTAATCCTAGCTAGATCGATTTAACGCCCCCGAAACCCCCTGCATACTAAATTTCATGAAAATGGTTGGAGCCGTTTCCGAGATCCTAATTATATATACAGTGCAATACAATATACTTATAATTATATATACAGTGCAATACAATATAATTATAATTATATATACAGTGCAATACAATATACTTATAATTATATATACAGTGCAATACAATATACTTATAATTATATATACAGTGCAATACAATATACTTATAATTATATATACAGTGCAATACAATATACTTATAATTATATATACAGTGCAATACAATATACTTATAATTATATATACAGTGCAATACAATATACTTATAATTATATATACAGTGCAATACAATATACTTATAATTATATATACAGTGCAATACAATATACTTATAATTATATATACAGTGCAATACAATATACTTATAATTATATATACAGTGCAATACAATATACTTATAATTATATATACAGTGCAATACAATATACTTATAATTATATATACAGTGCAATACAATATACTTATAATTATATACAAGAATTGCTCGTTTAGGGTATTAGATAGATAGATAGATTAGATTATATTATATAAAATAACATCAGAACCCTACATGCGTGGCTCGATTTTTCTAATACAATTTATTGCAATCAATTCAATGTATCATTTGGTATGCAAAGGTAATTGGTAATTCAAGATCTTGAGGATCAGTATTCATAGGGTCGACTCGGAAGGTAATTCAGCCAATTTTCCACTTATTGGCAGAGAATGTGATGTTGCTAGTAATGCTAAGTGGACGTGTAATGGCGCGAGGATGTAATGTATGCGTCGAGTGGATGTGGGCGTATTCCTATCTCACTTAACGATATCTACCCAATAAGGTAAGCTCGGTAAACAGCATACGAGGTGCCACAGCGTAGGCGATGCGGCGCAGCTCGTTCAGTTCGTTAGGTGTATTGTTTTGTATGGTATTTGTTGTCGCGATTTCACCCGCGTTCCCGAACGGTCTAATGTATCCTGGATTATAATACAGCATATATCACTCGGGAATTTGAACTTTCTATCAATGAAGATTGATTGAAATTTGATGAGTATTTTCGGAGATTACCTCCAATCAAACATATAAATGTTACCTCTTTATAATATTAGGTACTACCTGTTCCCCGCGGTTTCACCTACGTTCCCGGGATGAAAAGTAGCTTTTTATTTCATCCCTATTTGTCGCTCTCCATAGGCTATTTATGTGTGCCAAATTTCAGTATTACATTTTCAAAAAGAAATTCAAAATTTTGAATTAACTAAAAGGAATTGTATCCTTTTAGTTAATTCAAAATTCAAATTCAAATATTTTTATTCAAATAGGCCTTTACAAGCACTTATGAATAGTCAGACTCTAATACCGGTTCGGAAGGTTGTTTTTTACTGAGAAGAGCCGGCAATAAACTCAGCAATTACTCTTTTTAAAAACAATCTTAGATTTATTACAAAATATTTATTTAGCCTCACTGACAAAACCTTTGTTGTATTGCAAAAGTGAAGAATTATTAAACAATAATAATATGAATATCTAATAATAAAAAAAAAAGTTTTAGTTTAGTTTGCTTTGGTTCGGAAAGTTGTTTTTGGAACGTATGTAGTAACATATATATACGCCGCTCCGTTTCCCGGTGAACAAAAGTGATTAAGGTTCAATTTGACATTAATTGTATTAAACTATGACATGCTGTAACTTTAAAAAGGTTGGGAACATGTAGTATAGTGACCCATCTGTTATTTTCAAGCCTTTTTTTATGTCCCAGCCTATTGAAGCTTAGAAGCAATGTATCTATACCTATACTAGTATTAGAAAGAGGTAAAGTTTTTAAGGTTGAATATAGGAGGTAATCTCGGAAACTACTCATTTGATTTCAGTAATTCTTTCACTGGTAAAAAGCTAGACTATTGCTGAGTGATATAGTCTATGTTATAATAACAGTACAATAGCTCCCACAGGAGTGTGAGTGAAACTGCAGGATGGAAGCTAGTTTCAATTGCAAGTACAGAAGCTGCATTCAGCTGTGTCACACGGTGAGAACGGCTCACGTATTCCTACGGATGTAGATAATTACGCAATGCGGTCACGTGCACCCGCCAATTCTATCAACTGTGCGCGTGACGCGACAACCCCCTGCCTCGCGCCTCACCTCGCCTTGCCTCGCCTCGTCTCGCTAGTGAGATTGTCTACCAGAATAGGGCTGTTTGTGTCTTTCCTAAATCTATTTACACATATGCTATGGGTATTGTTTGATAAGATGCTGTATTGTATGTTTTATATAGATATAATATATGTATATGTGTAATATGTATATATATATATATCTTATTTATATAGTAAGTAGGTATATGTAATATTGTATTATTGTGTAAGTTTATTTAACTATTTTATTACAATATTGTAGATAGAATTATTATGTAGAATGTTTCCATAAGTTTTTTTAGTTTTTTTTTTTACAAGTACATTTATCTTGACCACCTTTAGTGCACCTGCCTCGCCTGTTTCTGCATCACCCCAAGGTAGACAGGTAGAAAATGCCTAAGGCATTATGTTCGCCTTTGTACTTTAGTGCATAAAGAGTTAATAAATAAATAAATATTGCAGTAAGTGCGCGTAGATGTTTGTATTTGTAACTGCTGAGTTTATTGCTGGCTTAGTTCAAAGCAGCCTTTTGAATCGGTGCAATATACATACATAATAGAATATACATGTTTGTTCTGGGTGTAGATATCTATACAAGTATGTACTTGACAGAAAAATAATAGAAAGCTATGTAGTATGTCGGTTATCTGGTTTCGATAGTACAAGCTCTGCATACTTTGGGACCAGATGGCCGTGTGTCAAGAATGTACCAGGATATTTAAAAGCATCGCAAAGTATTACAGTTTGACTGTACAGTATATAAATATATATAATAAATACCCATTTAAATGTACAATTACAATATTATATTTACAACAAACTGACCAATGATATTAAAAAAAGGAAGATGAATGGTCAATTTATGATAATGCAAACGCACCTTAATGTGAAGTAAATAGAGTTTATTTGTTGCCGATTTTTAATTACTGTCATTTGCCGCTCTCTAAACTGACCTGTAGGCCTACCATCAACTTTTACTTAACCATTCATTTCCGATGCAATTCAGTTTAGGTGCCTAAACTGAATCGCTAAGATTCGTACCATGAAGTGCCTTTTGCTGACTGGCGTTTGAATTGCTCACGGAGGAATGAACGAATGAAATTTGTCTCTGGTCCGCGGTGTGAGAAAGAAATGACGCTATACCGTCGTGGCATAAGGCAGTCTCTTTTACTCGCACCATATGCGTTGCGTTTCGAAACCTAGTTGATATGATTTACCGGTTTTTATGTGTATAAATAACAACAAATATATTTTAAAATTGCGCTCTTTATCATCAAATTAAATACCACTGAGGCTTTTTTAGTACTAAATTAATAAATAATAGTAATTTATATAATTCTTTACATTACAAATTAAAAGTGTGTTTAGTGTTGTCGTAAAAATAAATTGATTATGATTATGAGTTTAGAACGCACCTGGATCATGTTGGATTTGACAGGAGGCGGTTATTGTTGATTTGTTTTAAAAGTTTATCTAACTATTTTTGAAAGAAAATTACGTAAAAGTGTTTTTAACGTTGCTATGGCTCGAAATAATTGGTAATACGAATAATGGCGTAAGTATCCTTGTGTAGTTTATGTAATAATGTTATATATTCATAAAGTAAACTTACAAACTTCATTATCTCAAACGCGTACCTAACTTAAGTACCAAAGTATTTTAAGTGTTTGTTTTTACAGTGATGTATCGCGTCGAAGAGTAACGTATGGTCAACTTGAGCAGCTATGGGAGTTTCTGAATCAAAATAAAGCCATAGCAACGGGCTATAATAAAACTTCCCAAGCTAGGGAGTTTTCAAAGAATATGTGGGAGAATATAGCCCAGAATTTAAATTCCCATGGTAATGGTGCAATTAAAAATTGGAAAGGTTGGTGTAAAGTAAGTAAAAAGAATATACTAACAAAAAAATAATTTATATTTGTCAAATAAATATTTCTGTGCAACTTGTCTAGTCGACAACTTGAAAATGATCTAAAATAGAGATACTGCTCTTAAAATGATGTGTGATAGATAGCTGATTGGATCAGGAATAACGCCTAGAAAAATGTGCCAAAGGCATGTATTGGCACTTAAAAAATTGCAAAAGTTATAAATAATTAAAGGCATTTCGTTTTTCGCCAATATTTCACAAATAAAAAAAATATTTTTAAAGAGGAGGAAATTTTATTCTCTAATTTAGACCATTTTCAACTGATAAGATAATGTATATTTTTCAGTATTGGAATGATTATAAATCAAAATTAAAGAAATTGGCTGCAGCTACTAGAGCATCCCACCAGCAGACTGGAGGAGGTCCGTCAGAAATAAAAAAGATGACGGATATTGAAAAAAAATTTCTTCAGATTTTAGGAGATGACTTTGGTACCGGCCTGCCCGGTATGAGGGTGGACCCATTTGAACAAGTGAGTATTATTTTTTATACTTGCTCATTGGTTCATATTGTATAAAAATATTTGCACAGTGGCATGTAATTTTTCCCATCTTGTCCGTTAGCGTTGGCAGACGACCTTAAACTCACGGCAGGACATCAGTGGCGTAGGGTAGCACGGGACAGGTTCCAATGGAAAATATTAGAGGAAGCCTATGCGATGAGGCAAACTGAACTTCGGGACATTTTATAAAAAAAAACCAAGAACATGTATATGATATCTACATGAGTTTAGATTGAAAGGGCTTATTATTATTATGTAATTTTTAATGATGTAAATAAAGGAAGAAAATTAAATATGATTGCAGGATATGCAAGAAACAGAGAGTGGTTTGAATATTGGTACATGTACTGTCCCCACAGTTCTGGAAGTTGAAACGGATTCTGAGAGTATACTGACTCTCTGTCCAGTCCAACTTCATGAGGGGATCAGTACAGAAATCGTGCAACCAGGGCCATCAACCACAGTGGCACCCCCTCCACCTCCATCACCACCCACTCACGAGCATACTACCACTGGTGGACCAGTCATGCAGAGCACTCCTCGGCGCTCACCACGCCACCGACGACGACACATGCGACGAGAGCCACCAATGGGACACAGGACACGGCTCGTCGGGCTCTTATTCGCATATCTGAGATGAGAGCCAACATAGAAGAACAAAATAGTGTAACCCTCAGAAACTTGTTGCAAGAAATTAGGGAAATAAAAGAAATATTGCGGTTGAGGTAACTTTATATTTTTCATATACACAAATTATTATACTCATTAAAAATAGTACTCTTAACTCACACTAAATATTATGATTAATTACAAATACAGTACTAATAAAACTCTTATAAACAACCATAGCTAAGTATATAATACATAGAAATACTTATAAATTAAAATAAAATCATCTTCATTTGCTGGAGAACTTATATAAGTAATAGAAAGCAAAAAATTTTGATAATACTATACTATTATCACTCATCATGTGTCTTAGAATGTAATTATTCTATAATACCTACTAAATATATAATATAATATTATCATTTTAGGTCAGTCGGGCATCCCACAGATGGCGAATGAGGTTGTTTCTGATGGTCACACCATATTGAAGAGCTTGGTTGTTGCTGCTGACACATTCATTATGATTATCAGTCATGTTCACCTGCATCTGGGCTTCTTGAAGTATGTCTTCGCTACTTAAATCTGGCATGGGAATGTTAGCCCTATTGCAAATGTTATGCAGAATCACACAAGCATTTATAATAGAGGCGGAAGCTTTTGGACTGTAATGTAACACTCTGTGTACCAGAAGGCAACGAAAACGTGCCTTAAGAAGCCCAATTGTTCGCTCAACTATATTTCTAGTCTGGCCATGCATATTTGTGTAATAGCTCTCTGGTGTATCTGGATTTGCGTTGATAATAGGTGTCATCATGTAACTTCTTAATGGATACCCCGAGTCACCTGCAAATAGGAAAATTTAATTCATGTTAAAATACATATTGTTACTTTAGAATTTGTAAGCCAAATAATTATAAATATTTATTATAAGACTAAGACAATGCCAAGGTTTTATATTTTAGTGATTATTAATGTTAAATATATGACCATTTACAAAGTATTTAGATACCAAATTTTACATTTACTACACATTTATCATTAAGTACTTACTAAATTTATTTTATCAATAGTTGTAGAATTTTAGAATAAAGTGATTAAGTTTATAATTTGTTTTAATTTATTAAAAAAATATACTTCAAATCTTACCTAATAACCATGTAGACTCATTAATATTTTCAAGATATGATTTTAAAGGATGCACATTCCAAATAAATGAATCATGTGTTGCCCCACCATAACTAGCATCTACACTTGTTATTTGCATGTCAGCATCACAAATCTGTAATTCGTAACATGGTAAATTACATTATACAGTTGTAATTATTTACTACACATTCTGTATTGTATGTATTAACAATATAGTAACTAAAAATAAATTACCAACTGAACATTTAATGAATGATAGTGTTTTCTGCAAAAGTATCTGTCTTCATTTTCAGCTGGTCTAACTATTGCTACTTGTGTGCAGTCTATGCATCCCAGTACACCAGGGATGTTAAATTGTTGATAAAACCTAAAATAAAGTTTTTTTGTATGTAAATTACTGTTAAGCAAGTGGTAACACAATAGGCTTACCTTATTTATAGGAAGAAATAAAGATAACAAAATAAATTAACCTTGCCCTTATTTTATTTCTTTCTTCCACATTTTTGGGAAAAGTAATATATTTCCTTCTCATCTCGGGAGAATCTATGCATGCTGTTACTGTAGCTATTACAGAGGAAACAGTTTGTTGAGCTATCGAGTGAGCACTGATGTCTCCAATGGGTCTCTGATATGACCCTGTTGCATAGAAAGCCAGTGTAGTTAAAACCTAAAAAAATTATACTGTAGTATTTTTCAAATAGCATGAATTGGGTGACACAAAGTGTTTTATAAGATTCCTCAAGGGTTTATTTTTATTTCTACATAAGGGTATACATAACAGAGCAAGGTCTCATAAAGCATTTCATGTAGTATCTCAAAGTAATCAAATGATATTTCACGAGATAGAATAAACCTTCAACTGTCTAGACTATCCTATGTGAAAAAGTTTTTTTTAATTCACTTATGTTTTTGATACATTGTAAATATGGGTACTGGGTAGGTAGGTGCATGTATCCAGATAACTTAATTTAATGCGCCTTATAATGTTTTTGCTTTGTGAATAATTTGACTTCTACCTTTGTCTCTACTGATAAATCAGTTGATTTTTTTGGATTTTTCAACGATGGCCTCAGTTCATCACACAGTTCTAATACCAGTTGTTTGGACAACCGATATCTCTTAATAAACTCTGCATCTTCCAAATAAAAGGGGTCCGATTGTTCCCGTGTTAGACGTCTTTTTTGTCGCCGTGTGGTGTTTATTTCAGTATCATTTTCCATGAATTCAAAAAGTACTAATTCGTCAGACATCTACAATAAAAAAATGTTCTACAAATCACTTGTTTATATAAACACATAAGAAACACTAAATATTCAACTGAAATACCTTGAATTACGTATATTTTCACTATTTTTTAAAAGTTATTAACAAAACGATTCACTTCACGCCAAGAAAGAAGCAACTTTTATTGGATCGCTTAATTTGACACTTAAACTATCCAATTTAGGTTGATATGTCACCTCATGGTACGAAAAATGAACGAATGAAAACAGTTTGCCATCCAATTGCAGACTTGATTTGGCGTCAACCTAAACTGAATCGCGTTAATGACGTCGTGGTATGAAATAGCGGGGCAGTTTATTTTAGGTCGTCAAATGAATCGCAATAAGAGTTCATAGTAGGCCTGCTGACCTCGTCTCATCCCACCAAACACATAACGCAAACATAAATCCATCAAAATATTTCACAGAAATTCACATAAAATTTCATTAGAAACCTTTTTCGCAGCAAATTGATATATTCTCGGAGTTCACCGTGACCGCTGATCATAAAAGCACGAAGGTGCTTAAAAAATATTTCTGTTTTTGAAAGGCACGTAATGCATTGGCGTTGCCCGGTGTTGCAAATGTCTATAGGCGGCGGTGACCACTTACCATCAGGTGGCCCGTCTGCCTGTTGGTCTGCCTATATGTATATATAACATTTTAAAAATTAAATTCACAGTAATGTCATAACAATTATTTCCAAATATGAATTTCTTCTATGGTTATGGAACTCCCTTCCTCAGAAGATAAAACATGCGCAATCCTTGGATTCTTTTAAATCAATGTTTTTTTCACACTTTCACTCTCTTTAAGCTATGTCTTCCTTCTTTTCCTTGTTTCCATGCACTGTTATTATAGTTATTTTATTATTTTATTTCAAATATTAATTTATTGTAGGTATATATTTTGTTGTATGTATCATTAGTACATTAATATTTATTAGTTTATTAAAATATTTTACTATATGTATTAGGATTATCAAAATACTCATGAACTCTATGTAAGTATTTAACTAGCAACTCCAGCCATATTATTATTTGTTTCCTAATACCCTAGGTTGCCTGGAAGAAATTGCTTCAGCAATAAGGCCGCCTAAATTGTTTGCACTTATAATGTCTGTAAAATACTTTTTATTTAATTTTCTCTGTATGTGGTGTTGTTCACACCTAAATAACACATAAAGCATATTTGTATTGTATTCTTCACATCAATAAGGATAAATAAATCAGTTGGATGCAATTTATTAAAAAAAAAACGAAGAAAGAAGATACATATATTTATTGTGCACCTGGAAAATATTTCATTCAAATAGGCCTTTACAAGCACTTATAAATAGTCACATTATTATAATACCGGATGGGAAGGTTATTTTTCAACTGAGCAGAGACGGCAATAAATTCAGCACAATGTTTTTTTTAAACTTAGCTTTATAAATAATATTTATTTAGTCTCACTGACAATACTTGTGGGTTATCCGGGAAGTGAATAATTTTTAGCAAAATATTTTTTTCTTAATATTATAAAATAAAACACACAAATTTAAGCAGCACCTCTTCACAAGTATGATGCATGAGCACGGAAATCTCCCTTCTGGCCAAATTGTACAGGATATCTCAATTACATACCCATTCATTCATTTGTTTGAAAAATACGTTAACACAATTGATATAACAATTTAAAATAACCCTATCTCTGTGTTTTACAAGATCTGCGACACATACCTCGTGGTACCTGTGTCCCGCAGGTGCCATCCGTCATTGCGGCGGTGGACGGGTTAATTTCACCTTTTTTTATCTCATACTGGATCTAATTCCAGCAGTCGAGGGTTATTTTTAATTATTCTCTCAAAATGAAGTAGTGCGCCTTATGTATGACCTACTTTGGGCTAAATTAGCTTTTTATGCCTTTTGTTAAATTTTATGACTCATTCGCCTATTGCTCTTAAGGTTCAATTTGCTTTGCAGTTTTACCCGTTTTCAGTACCTCTACCATGAGTTGCTATCGAAACTTACTTTAGTCACTAGCAAGTAAACTACTATCGATACAGTATTTCTCGATAGCAACTGTCAAATTTGTGACTCATGGTACCGAATTTCTATAGCAAAGGCTAAAAAACGTTACTCGTTAGTGTTTACATTTCGATAGGTTTTTTACCTATCGACTCGTACTATCGATTTTAGTTCTTAAGGTGACCGCTAGTGGCGCTGTACAGATTTGCCATAGAAATGTTTTACGCCGTCGCTAGCGAGTACGTACGTTAATAACTCATGGTAAAGGCACAGAACTAAAATATCCCGAGGAAGGTTAACAGATGTAAATGGAAGCTCGTATTTGCCATGGTTATTGTAGAGACATCATTTTAAAACACTAGTTTCTTTTTATTTTTTCTACTTATGGATACCTGTAGTGTAACAAGTAGTTTGAAAATTTTCATCTCTTCCTATTATCAATATGCCTAGTGATATTATTAATGAGAACGTTCTTGAGGATAGATGGAAGTATGTCACTGTTTTACGCAAAAACTACTAAACGTTTTTATCCTGGAAAAATGTAACATTCCTCGTTAAACCTATCGATCTACGAAGCCATATCGGCATCAAACTTACCCTCGTTTTTCGACTTTCTTATCGCATTACTTACTTTCCCACCTTGATATTGAAATAGATGATCTGTATCGTTTCTGTTACTATCGAGTACCCACTGGCGACATGCCAGGTGCCAGGATTACATCTAAATTCTTCTCATACGTATTCCTTCAGTGCATAGTAATATAGCCTATAATGCCCTGTAGATTGAATTTATTTTCCAAATGATGATGATGATTGAAATTCTAGACGCAGGGTCATCTTACGCTATGCGGGGCCCTTTTAGAAAAGAAGAATGAAAATATCAGACTGTCCTTTAGTTTGGAAACTTAATTAGTGAAGGTAGTAATTTATCGTTAAGAAAATTTCCAAGTAATTAGGTATTTTGTTAATTATACACAACTAGCTTTTACTAAATAATTACTTCGCTACAAATATAATATATATTATATATCGGCATTTCAGGGCCCCTAATAAACTCGGGGCCCTGGGTGTGCCTCTATGAAGTAGACGAAACTGGTCTAGACACGTATTCTGTTACCTGCTCAATACAGATAAAACTTTGCTTACCTATAATTATTTTGTTGTTTTATATGAGACTAGCTACAGTTCCGCGGTATCACTCGAGATAATTGTTATTTTCCAGGGCAAAACTTAGTCTTTATCATAAGGGAATAATGTAACATTTTATCTGTGAAAAAATGGTGAAATTATTGTTAAAAACAACCCTATAGGTAATAGTAGATAATTAAATTCTATTAACAACCTTATAATCCCTCAATATTGGCGTTTATCTTTGCAACCCAACTTCCATACACATGGCAGAAGCAATGCCATTTGGCCAACATAGGTTACCATAGCAACGGGTATACTTCCGCTGCCGGCCTGAGATAAATGCTTAAAAGGGTGACCGGATGCGAGCTACGAGGGGGTGGGAGGGGCTGAAGTCAAACGATGTGCTAACGACATAGTACTATAACGACTAAAGGCCCATCTTTGAACCCTTTAGCTGGACTTATTGTCCAAACTTTGCTAGTTAATTTGAATAAGGGAAATAAATCAAAAGTTTTCAAACTTTCCTGACGACTCGGAGATAAAAAGTTTAATGTAATTAATAAAGCCCTTAATAGGTATATATATTTTTCTTTTTCTTGGAAGCGACGGAAGTTTTAGGCTCTAATGGTTACACCCTTACGCGGACAATTAACAAACTAGTGGTCGCCTACCGATCGAAAATCGATTCGATCATTGCAGAGATTTTTTTAAAATTTTCTGTTTGACATTGGCTGTATAGGCGTAAGCTATTTATATTGTAAACTATGTGTGTGTGTCAAACGTATGGTAGTGTGTGTAGTGTTTATTTTAATTAATTTAATGTGTCTGATAATATCCTCTAGTTTATTTTTATATATATAAGCTTCCTGTACTTTTTCTCCATATATATATATATATATATATATATATATATACCTATTCCAAATCTCACTTGCCTCCGTGTAAAATATTTTCAAATCCTTTGATATGATTTATGTCTAAACCTTCGCAGCGAGTACAAAGTAGAAGAAAGTGACATCTGATGCATTTTAGAGTTTTGGAAATTTACATTACAAAATCCCTACCTACAATAGGGATGTGTCCTAATATGTCAAATCAGCAATTCTTTATGAATAAATATCCCGGGACATTCTTTACACACGGCCATCTGATCCCAAACTAAGCAGAGCTTGTACTATGGAAACTAGAAAACAGATATACTGCATAAACTACATTTTTTCTAAATACATACTTATATAGATATTTACACCCAGACACAGAACAAACAGACATGTTCATGCACACAAATGTTTGTCCTGGGTGGGAATCGAACCCGCGACCTTTGGCTTGGCAGTCAGAGTAGTTAACCACCAAGCACAATGGATGGAGTTTTCTATGAAATAGCAAGTTGTGACGTCATAATTATACAGCATCAAATATCATACTCTTTGTGACTACTTACTACTTAAAAATCAGTTTTCGTATATTTTTGGATGTTCATTACACTTTCAAAAAATTCAATTCAAAATTCAAAATTCAAAACCATTTATTCAGTTTAGGCCTTCGGAGGGCACTTATGAAGGTCAAATTTAAAGTTACTGAAGCTGGTTAGTCAATTATTATTTATCTTTAATACAGGATAGTACCCTATTCTGTAGGTACACTAACTATTTCGACTATGTATCAGGGCGTCCAAACTCTGTTTCTTTCTAGAAAATAGCAAAATCCATTAACCATATAAGTTTTCTAACTCTATCATATTCAAGGTACACTACAAGAATAACTTATGTAACTCAATCAATACATAGTCAGAACAAAAACAAAACAATTCAAAAGCCGCATAACCATTTTAAAATGAACTCACACAACCTTATTTGAATTTATGACTTACCGAAACAATAAAAGCGAACTAACAATACCGACGCCACGGTACAATATTGTTTGTGGTGCGGTGTTCGGTGTAGTTCGGGTGAATTTCGGGCGTGTTCGGTTATTTTCTCATGGCAATAAGTTTACATAGGCAGTGCATAGCTGTTATGATCTCTATAGTTATAGTGGTATAGATAAAGGCTGACTTCCGAAGCTTCCGGAGGTTCAGGAACTTTGACCTGCTGAAGTGCCCTCCGCGGGCTTTAACTGAAAATAATGTTTTTATTTCTTCTTTATTCTCGATATAATATCATTTACTTGCTTCTGAGACGGATTTTTCCCGTGTTTTATATCCCTCTTAATGTGTTATGCACATTTAATATTAGTAAGGCTTTTTTAAATATCAGCAAAAATCATTTTACTGTTAGTTACATGGAGAGCATCCCCCGTTTTCTCTTCTCTCCCCTGTCTTCCAATCTATTTTTATTTTATTTATTAGCATTATTAACAATTGTTTCACAAATTTCGTTCATAAATTACGATTATTATAAAATTCTTAATCTATGATATACAACTAATTAAAAGTAAGCATAACATGTAAATATTAAAGACTATTAAAAATTATTTTAAAAAAGGGATATTAGATTATCAAGTTTACAGACAATGACTTTAAAATATTAAAATGAAATAAAAATCTATAAAAAGATGTTATTCTAAGAGTACTTAAGAAGATGAATTAAAAATCTATTTAGGTTGACATCAAGTTATTTCTAATTCGACTCGATTAGAGTCAGGCTATTTCATAAGTGAAGGCGTATTTGAATAAATATTTTTAATTTTAAGAAGAATAAGTATAGTATAGTGGTTTTAGAAGTAGTAGAGCTCTTCTTGCAGAGTTCGCCCGTGGAAGTACTACCACCTTATCCATTTCCGCTGTCAAGCAATAGTCTTGCGGCGTTTCGGTTCAAAAATTGGGCCATAATAAGTCTACATTAAAAACAAAGATAGCTCGTTCAATATACCTAAACCAGTCTTATAAAGGGAAGTTACAATATTTTAAATCACTTTAGCCTTCTTTAACGACACCCGGTCGATGCACATTAGCGCTATAAGAGCTGTATAACTCAATCCGGTTCGAGTCAAAGTGAGCTAGTCTTTGCATATTTTACTCGCTCCTTATAAAATGTGCCATGCATATTGATTAGTTTCCTCATTTCTTAAGGTGCTCTTGGAAATAGCTTATTTTATAGATTAGCTCGGAAAAGTTCAAGATGAAATAGTCAATTACGTGCCTGCCGTGTTTGTCATCATTTGAGGTCTTTACAATGTTTATGATTAGACTTTCGCCTTTCAGTGCACACATAAAGATTTGATAATGTTGTCGGCCATATAATGATTTCACAGTTCAATATTAAGATTTAAATTTTAATTACTAAAACCTATTTAGATGTCTAATGAACCGACATTAATGGGTCTGTTTTGGGACGGGATTGCGATTCAGCTCAATCTTAGGTTGGTGCGGCGCGGATTCCCTAACAAGCCAACATTGATCGTGGATCCGATTGTGTATGCATTTAAAGGGTAGTAGGTATATTCTCGTAGTACATTTTAGAGTCTGACCATTCATAAGTGCCTTTGAAGGTCTATTTGAATAAATATTTCATTTCATTTCATCAGTTATCTTTTCGCTAATAGAGGTTTCTGAGGGCCTTATGTAAAAATAAATGTCCCAAGCTATTTTGTTTATGTTACCCCAACCAACCGAATGGTCCATCCGAATGAAACCAGATAAGACCAGAACTGGCCTGGACTTGACTTTCGCGAGTTTCCCTCGAGGCTGAATATCAGCAACAAATAGAAACATGGTACCCGTAAATAGCTCCAAGCGTTTATCCCTTTCCTATTGGGACTCGGCGAAGCAACTAACTGGCAACTGGCGCGAGCTTGCTGCTAATGACGCAACTTTTAATCGAATAATCATTCGCATTTAGAACATCTATCCGGGAAATTGTTTTCTAAGTTCGGGTAGATCGACGGGGATTCTTGTACTGTCTTTGGATGCTTTTAGAATAATGGCCAGTGTTGCTGGATAATTATGGATGTTTACAAATGGGGTTAAGGGCCGTTGTTGTATCGGATTGCTGATTTTTCAGATATTGCCATTTCATTGCAATCATGGATTTCAAGGAATTTATAATATCGACGAGTAAAAAAGGGAAATATAACTATTACAATATCCTAAGAGCTCAATTATGACGTTGGAGTAGGTACAATAAATCGCTGTATACAGATATTTCACCAAAATTATAAGAAAGTATCGTTATAATTAAAAAATATCGACATAAAAACTAATTTTCATCCTCCTATTAGCTCTAGGGATTCATTTAATAAAATAGAAATGCTTTATTCAGTTTTTCTATTAGGTATGTGGTAGCGACGAAGTGTGGTAGCGGCGAAGTGTGGTAGCGGCGAAGTGTGGTAGCGGCGAAGCGTACCACCATACATAAGCAAGTACCATAATGTTCATGACGTCACTAACTAAAATACCCGTTTAGACACCTAAGAATGATAAAAAAAAAAATCAATTGTAAAGCCTTAAGATAAGGCTCATGGTCTCATAAAATTAACTTGCAAACAAAAGCCATCAAGCTATTTCTTTGACATTAGCAGTAGAACGGACCAAAGGTATGTTACTCATAATTAATGTGAATTGATGGTACTTTTGAATGATGTAATTTTCCTACTCTCATGTTTTACAATTCAGCGAACGATATGGTCAAATCTGCACAGGGCGAGTCATTGCGAGGCCGAGGTAGTACGCGCGCGTGTACTCGCCTGCTTAAAAAAGCAATCCATGGTCTAACAATTGTGAAAATAGCTCTCAAATAGCCTATTCTCCAATGTGGCCCTATCTCGATATGTGGTTAGTTCGCTTGTATTTTCGCCTATTGGAGAAAACGTGACATCAAGTTTTGCAAGGAATTTTATCAGTGAGTATCGCATGACCCGTTTCCGTCATGACTGTAGTTTGAACCCTAAGAATGTTATTGAAAATTTTACTTAATTTCTTCATACATAAGGTTATAGTTCAATTTGTACTTTGTTGTTAGTATGTTGTTACAAATGGACATTATGACAATGATTTAGGGTTCTTTTTTCTATGACAGTTTTTTTATTTCCGTGCATATATTATATCGAATTTCGTTGTTATTTATCATGTCTTTTAAAGGTTAGGTTACCCTGGAAGAATTAGAAGGAGAAGGATACCCTGATTGATAGCCTACTGTATATGGTTAGGTTAAGAGTAAGGACAAACATTTATGTGCATAAACGTATTTGTTTGCTCTTGAGTCGGAATATTTGAATGTGGACTCTGTAGACGGAATTCTTTTCACATGAGCCGGGCGGTATTTACAGTCAATTATGAAGTTCACTTCAGACGAACTGACGCTCAGTTTTTGTATGGGAAAATCGTATGGGTTCGCGCCACTGACATGCTATTGTTGTATGTTACGCTTCGCCAGCAGTAGGTACAAGTATATATTTATGTAAATATAAAACGTACAAAATATAATAAACGTAAAAATTACTTATAATTTTTTTATGACTGCCACGCCACTGTAGATCCGATTCTCACCCGGGACAAACATTTGTGTGCATGAACATGGCTGATTGTTCTCTCTCTGTGGGTTGTATTTGCCTGGTCATTTTTGGTTCACATTCCTTTTAAGTCAAAGAATGTGTTACAAAATGTCTCTTCGTAATCATAAAGTCAATTTTCATATAATTAACCATTGTCCCCATAAAAAACGCTTATGTCAAAATCCTCAAATTACTTTAGAAATAGTACCTTATTTCAAAACCTTTAAAGTACATTTAAAAATATATATAAAGTTATCAGTCAACTTCAGGGTGTCAGTTTTTCGTGACAGTGAACGCGCTCATCGTAAAAAAAATACTATCATAATTTTTCCCTAACGCGCAAAAGAAGTATAACTTAAAAAAAAATCAAAATATTTCGTTCTCATTTACTTCGTCAAATAATGTCTCTTTTCAAGTCAAACGTTCTAATTATTAAAATTATTACATAATTTAAATTTGGTGATAGGATCTTTTCAAGCCAGGGCATGCGGGCCGCCCTCACCTGTCAACAGTTACAATAAGATGATAGCGGTTATCTATCTGATCACAGGTAGCCTTGCCATCTTCACGAGCTCGTTACCGGTGTCAGAAACAAATGCTACAGTACGTATGATGATCTGAATTGGTGTTGACTTCAGTACCGTTCAGGTTCATAAGTTTCCTTTTAAATACCACAATCTGGTTGTGGCCAAAGGTGGTAACCACACAAAGGAACTTGCGCCCAAGTGCAGCTATTGCTCACCCACTGCAGCTTCACGAACCTTTCTTGCAGAATTAATGTGATCCTGGAGTAGAAACTTAGCAAATTATCACTCAAAAATAATGTTTTTTATCAGTAAAATATTTTTATTTAATTGGTTACGTAGTTTTTGATATTAAACTTCCTAAAACCGAACTTAAAAACATTGCTTCATTATCCTGGGACATTCTTTACACAGTTATACTTCTATAGATATTACACCCAGACACGGAACTAACAGACACAAAAGCACATAAAGGATGGTCCTGGGTGTGAATTGAATCTAAGGCTTTTGAGGTAGCAGTCAGTGTCCTTAACTACCATCCCAACCGGCCCGTCGATAATAGTGGTGTAGACTTGGGATTACATTGTATTCGCTCTCTTTCTATATCTATAACATTTCTACAGCCTTCTCTATTGTTTATCAATCTCTATTCAGTTCATGTTTCCACGCCCGAATATTATATTCAGAAAATATGGTCCTAAAAGAAAAATACATATCCATTTCCTGGTTTATTTGTAGCGCATATTTCGGGTATGAAACGTCCCATTCATCCATACACCGTTTGCGGATCTATACGCTTTCCCGCGCATATCGTAAAAATAAATCACGAAATGTATTAGAGGAATAAAAACGTGTTTTACGTGAGTGCTCGCCCTTTAAATGTCCCTGTTTTTTCTTTATTTCCGTTATGAAAGCTAATGAAACCGCGGAGTGGAACTGTGTGTTTTGTAAATTTTATTGTTTAATACATTATCGTATAAATAAGATATTTAACAGGATAAAAATTTTACTTTGTTGAGTTTATCTCAGAAAGCTGGGTTTCGGACCGGTGGTAATTTCGAATTTAACAAGTGCCCTTTAAGGGTCTAAATTAAATAAATGGCTTTAAATTTTAAAATATATTAAATATTAGAAAATCAAATAGTCTATCACGCAGTAAATGTAAAAAAAAATACTGTTAACTTATTAGATTCTTATGTTAATAAATAGACTGACTAATCTTCGAGCGGAACTCTCAGTAGGTAATTTTCCTACAATCTTTTTATTCACCTTTCTTTATATTAGCAATATTTTGTTGAAAAATAACGTAGCAAAATTAACATTTCCAATAAATTATGAGTTTCTTATTCTTTCTCTCGGCGGTAAGATAAGTAAACAAATTAATTAGTTCCAAGAGCAGATAGGCTCAATAATTTGTTTATAAAGCCAGGTTCCGCGAATGAATTAAGTGGCCATCTTGGTTTTAATTGCCTAATTAAATTTTCCGCTCCTGCAGCGGTCTCTGCCCACTTGGTAGATAAATGCATTTACATTATTTGAGCTTTAAGATAAGATTTTTTTTTCTTGGAAATTTATTTGTTTGCGTTGGGAAGTCTGTAATTGTTAAATTATGTTGATGCTTGTTTGAGGGAGCCGTTGTTATTGTTGTTTGGCCATTTACAAATGTTATGTTTAGGGTTCCGTACACAAAGTGCTGACGGGACCCTATTTATTTTATTACTAAGGCACCGTCCGTTGGTGGGTTGTATCTCATGAACCGTAATAGGTAGACTGTTTCAATTTTATAATAATCATAAATTAATTCACTTATTCAATAGCTCACTGACTAAACACGAAATCTTGTAGACGTATTAAGCTGATATTTTACAGGTAGGTAGTTATAGTTAAGGGATGTGAGAGAAATTTTGCTACACTAAGGGGATTCAAGGCTGTTGGTATTTTCATGTTGTTTTATACTGCCAAAGAATAATATAGACTACTTTTACCCCTGACGGGTACCACGGGTACAGGTAATTTGTATTTATAACAAACATTCTCTAAATCCTTCTTCTGTTTTAAGAAAGTTGATCTGATAACAAATAAGGAATAATCTGGATTTGTACAAATTCTTGAGAGATTCAAATCTCAACTGTAAACCTTACTTAGAAAGGTTTCTATTGATTAAATATGAATTTTAACTCGATAGTTATCGGTAAAGCATTCCAACACTTTATATTAATAGTTGCAAAACTCTGCCAGTGCATTTAAATGGCTTTTTAATAGTTTTGTACTCTGTACGAACAACGCTTTAGCTTAATTGCTCTGTGAAAATAAATAAAAGAACTGTTGCAGTAACTATCAAATTCTACATCTTTATTATCGGTGTGTTTATTAGTGGCTGTGAATTTCTGAATGACTTGACTGATTTAGGTAATTTATTCACACAGTAAATTTATTTTATCGAGTCGATGGAGAAATGAATTACATCGTTCGAGTCAGAAAGTAAGCAACTATATCCAATATTTTTATTTAATTAATATAAGCATGGTAAAACAAGTAACGCTAACATAAAAAAAAACATTATATAAATATCGATACTTAGATATTAGTGATAAGCCACGGTGAATGGACTTTTATTTTCACACGTTACTTAAATATTTAAATGTATGTACATATAATTATGAAAAGAGAAAACATTTAAAAAAAAAATCTTCACGCATCCATCAAAGATACAAGTCACAATCTGTATTGGACTCTATAAGTAACTACGCAGGTTCCATAGAATACTACTAAATACAACATTATTAAACTCAATGAAACCATTATTGCGCCACATAAAACCTTACCCCATATCCATTTCCACGCGACCCGTTGTTAGAAAGCCTTGTAAATCTTTTATAACGTCTCATAAGATCTTTGTTTCCAAGATGAATTCTCTGTGAGAATAAACCACATATTCGCGGAGAGGTCGCCAGGAATACACTCGTATTCTATACAAAGGATAACTATTCAAAGCCGGCTATGTTACGGGCTATGTGTAAATGCCGAGGTGTCTGAACCCTTCCCTCGGGTCTTGTCTCATATTTCATATGTTCAACTTCATAGTTATGTATACAGAGACAAATGCGTTGCCATATTTTTCGTGTGACGCAATTAGTTATGTTGCGGGAAGGTATTGGGGGTTTGGAAAGGTTTTTTACTAGCTTTCGACCCGCGGTTTTACATGCGTTCCTTTGGGATCTTAAGTTTCTCCAGGAGCTGTGTGGTAACGAATATATACACTAATATAGTATAGTATAGTATAGTATAGTATAGTATAGTATAGTATAGTATAGTATAGTATAGTATAGTATAGTATAGTATAGTATAGTATAGTATAGTATAGTATAGTATAGTATAGTATAGTATAGTATAGTATAGTATAGTATAGTATAGTATAGTATAGTATAGTATAGTATAGTATAGTATAATATATTTGCGTTTGTGGTACTATGAAATTTACTGACCTACTGTCGCAGTAAATATTTGGTAACTAGCTGTCACCCACGTTTCACCTGCGTTCCCAAATGGATCTTCCATTTTTACGGACTAAAAAGAATAATATTTCCCCTCCATACCATAGGCTATGTGTGTGCCACATTTCAGCTAGATCGGTTCAGTAATTTTGCTGTAAAAGCGTTACAAACAAACAATCTCACTTTCGCATTTATAATATTAGTTAAGATAAAGTAGTATTTAAATAATTGAAATGGGAGAAATAGTCTTCCCAGAATAATTACTCTCAGAGTTAAATAACACGAGACAATCATCTTAAATAAAAGCCTAGTAATGCCACGAGTATTTTGTAGGCAAATTTGTTAATAATCGAGACACATTTATTAGGGTACTCCGTAGAGACATCTTTTAGAAATTGTAGGAAAGTAAGTCATATTTAAGTCGCACAGAAGGCCTTTTTGAAAGGGGCAGTTTAGAAGCGATGTTATATTCGAGCTGAATTTACAATTTCTAACTAGCCGTTTAGTTATAAATATAATACAATGGGACCTTAATTTGTTTTCAAAATGAAATACCTAATAATGCTTTGAATTTGTCACCCGAAGTATTATGACGTTATTGTGTTGATATATAATGTTAACGTTATATCTTCCAGGACAAATAAGTTATGTTTCTAGACAGTGACAGTGATAGATATCTAGCTTAAAATAATCGCAGCTCGCAAAAACCTTGCAGAGATAATTTTATTATGCTCTCTGAGGCAGATGACATACCCATCAACAGCAGATATGAGCTGAACTATCCTTCATGCCATGTAGCCAAACAGACAGACGGTCCACCTGATGGTAAGTGGTCACCGCAGCCTATGGACATTTGCAACACCAGGGCCATCGCCAATGCCTTGTTGATCCTGAGACGTGAAGTTGTTAAATCTCATGTGCCTGTAATTTCGTTTGAGATTATAAAATAGTCAATTTGACTTCTGGATATAATAGCTTTCTAATAGTGAAAAGATTATTAAAATCGATCTAGTAGTATTGAAATGTATTCATTACTAACAAAAATACACATCTCTTCTTTTACGTAATTTCAGTATAGATTATTTTCGCATTTGAATCCGATTATCAAGTTAATTTTAATGGAGCCCATTGATTTAAATCAACCAAACAATTGAACATCTCAGCCTGTATCAGCAGATCACTTCGAAACTTTAGCTCCCGAGTTGGTGCAAGCAATATCGCCAGTTTGTCAAGTTCTGCGGCGGTCAGTTAGTAGTAGACAGGCTTAACAATACCCCCGGCTCCGGGCCGATTTACTGTGACAAATATCTCGGATTCGATCCAGAGCTCGCTTTGTGCCGGTCATTGCGTCGGGTGCCCTTGAGTGCTGTCCCGCCATGATAAGTTGGTCCTATTCCACTTTTGTTTTCTAAGTATTTCCGTAATTTGATATTTGTTTTTGCTGTGTAAGTAATGTCTGGTGAAGTTAGCAGACAAATATTTTAAGTAATTTAATAATTTAGTTACTAATGAAGGTTAAAGCGAAGAAGTCACCGCTGTTTGAAGTCAGCCTTCAATTGGGAAGAACCAGCAAGGTTTGTTATGTCTTATTTAGTTTTTATAGTTCACTCGGTGTTTTCGCCGTTTCTGGCGGATCATATCTGGAACATATTCTATCTGTGAGCCAAATTTCATTAAAACACCCATGAAGCTAACGTAAGGTAACAAACATATACACAATCTTTCAAATTCATAGCATTAGTAAGTTAAGGTACCATTTAAAAATACGATTAGGATATTTTTCTACAGGATACAATTTGTAATTTTAAAAGAGAGTTATAGTTCACACAAACTAACCTATTTTAGTTATATACCTACAATAAAATACAGTCTGCGAAGTTTGTCAGTTTATTTTGGACTACAATAACGCTCTGCCCACATAAAAACTTCACTTGTGTAACATTTTCGATAAAGCATTCATCAGACATTGGGAGAGTGGTTTATTTTTAGCAAGAATCACTTTCATAGATTATTTCGACGAATAAACAAGTCAGTTTATAAAAATACTGTCCTGTGGTTTCATTGTCGGAGGCTCTAATGCTGCAGAATTATAACATAGTCCATATGCCTATGGCTATGACAAATCTTTCGGGAATCGTGTAGCTCTTTATAATTAAAATCAGATGAGAGTTATAAACTCTTTTTAATTTATCTCTTTATTATATTAGTATAAATATAGACGTATCTTACTGAGTTTCTTGCCGGTTCTTCCCAGTTGCAGGCAGACTTACAATCCTGTTGTAGTTTCAGGAGGTTTTGTACCGTCTAGGGAGAAATGGCTTCGAATTCTGAGCAGGCTGCAGAGGTAAACTTTTTGGATGGAGTGTAATAATCCGTGAAATATAACTTTCGTGTATTGCGTGTTGTATTATTGATAAGTGAACATTCAGGGAAACGTGGCAAAGTGGTTGATTTTATTGAATGGTGTTAGGTTCTTGTCGATCCAAAGTATACTGAAGGAGAAACTTTTAAATGTTTTCCTTTAAAATTGCATTGTAGTAGTTAAGGATATGCCTGTTATAATATAAAGGGCTTCCACAAGGATAATTTTTGATGTGAAACATCTATAGCCGCACGTAAAACCGATTTCTGGCGTGGCGACGCATGAAATCGCACGCTATATGATGAGTTGTCAAAATTCGAATATTTTATTTTAATTTTGGATTTTTGAGTTTAATGAAAATAAATGTTTATTAAATTAACAGTTATTATTTTTGTGGAAAAAAATCGTAATATATTTTTTTTACATTACGCCATATTTAGTTCTATGGAGGAGCCACGTATGATACTCCTCCTTTTTAATGGAAAGATCTTCCGCCAAGCTGCCGCAGATCATGCCTGGAGACCGCGGTCCAGCTGTTGATGTTGGATGCTTGTATACTCGTATATGTCGAATCCTGAGAGAATCTCGATATAGCGATGTAGGCTTCTCGCGTGTTGCGTGGTGCGGCCGGTGAAGGATTGTATGCATGTTCATAGATGTCACCACAGTTCCTATCGTAATCTATATACATATTACTTGTACAAAATAATTTCGATGTTTCATATCTGCCAGGCGTCCCGTGACGGCTCACATTTTTTTTATAAAGTTTTGTATTTTTTAGGATTGAAATGATATGAATTGAAATATTTATTCAAATAGGCCTTCACAGGCACTTATGAATGGTCAGACTCTAACACCGGTTCGAAAGGTTGTTTTCACTGAAAAGAGTCGGTAATAAACTCGGCAATTACTCTATTCAAAATAAGATTTTGTACATAGAGATATGTCCTGCTGGAGCGAGCGCGTTTCAATGTCGATTTGAAAGATTTCACTTATAGAGAGTTCCACTATTTCCAAGAGACATAGGCTATGTTTTAATCCGCGGATATTTAAGATTCTTCGAAAATGCGGGTGGAACCGCAGGACTCTCCACAACCACTCTTCTGATTTATAAAAATCATTCTTTGATATGTGCATTACTTCCGAGTTATATAAGCTAGGGTACGTTTTCACCTCGGGAAATCTTTAATTATCTCGAGAATGTAGGACTCTCTGGAAACCCCAAGATGGAAGGTAGCTTATTTTATTATTGTAGCCTTAATACAATTAAGGTTCGACAACACAATCTTACGTCACAAAGACATGAGCTAATAGAGTTTGATCAACAACCGCAATATCTTCAATAACAATATTATTTCATTCCAACTTCACCTGAGACATGAGTAGTTGTTTGTTAACGTTGCAGACGTCTCACGTTGTAAGACAATATGTTTAATATTCTATACCATTTGTGTAGTCTTGGTAAAAGTCGTTCGCTGATAGAAAGCTACACTATTTATAAAAGACTTAGGGTATTTCGTATTTCGGGGATGAAACTGCGGAACGGTTAGTTATTATTATATAGATATATATAGTAAATATAAATACAGTTTGTTTTGTAAGTTTGGATGTAGGGGGCAGTCACTTGTGGCTACTCTGGTGTTGCGGGTGTCCATGGGCGGTGGTAATCGCTTACCATCAGGCGATACGTCTGCTCGTTTGCCTACCAAAACATAAAAAAGAACTACTCATTTGATTAGAAAATATTTCATAAATACAAATTACAAAAATAAGTTTTCGTTTACTTTATGGTTCTAATAAAATATGATTAAATAATATATAGAATAATCTATAAAAAAATATCTTTTTTATCTGAAAGGCCCACTGAATCTAGAAATACGGACTCTAAGAACCCTTAGAACTATTTAAGTTATGTAATGAAATTACATTTTATTTTACTTTCAAACAAAGAACAAATGCTGAAACGTTAAATTCTTTCAGGTTTTCCAAGTAACGTCAAACTTTTTTTGTTGTGTATATAAAACTTCGGGTATGACCCGAGAGACATAGCAAAGGTAGGGTTAGGATAAGGTTAGAGTAGTAACTCAAACCTTACGTTGTTAGTTAATATTACAGACGTCTCACTTTATAACGCAATTTGTTCAGTATTTGGACCTGGCAACTGACACTTGGACTGGCAATTGTGTAAGGTGATAAATTTATAACAAGGTACCGCTGAGCGCAGGCCGTCTCATGAATCAGTTACGGACTTATAGAATTAAGGGTAAACGCGGCCGATGAAATATTAACTTCGAGATTCGAGAGCAGAATTTTTACAAAAGTCTGGTATTGGTTAAGAAATTGGACACTCCGTTTAGTTGTTTAAAGCTGCATATAGTTTTTTATTTAAGTCTCTGCGCAGTAGTATTTTACCACATTTAAATTTTCTGTGAAACAAAAATTTATAGCAAATTTGTTACCGACCCGCGATTTCAGTCACTTTCTAAAATTATGTAATGTATTCTAGATTTATAACATAGCGTATGTCATTCGGGAATAGTGTGGATTTCTAACAGTGGAATATTGAAATAAAATTAAAAATATAAAATGAGGTTTATGTATTTATTACTTACGATTTGAGATAACACTTATGAATGGTCAGACTCTAACGTTATTTAGAAAATTAGCTGAATTCCGAACTGATTGTCACTTCAGTAGCTTTGATCTTCATAATTCCTTTTTAGACTCTCTTAACTGAATAAATGACTCTGAATTTTGACTTCCTACTTCAAATCTTACAAACTTTTACCTTACCAAATTTTATTATAAAAAAATTTAATGGATCCGATTTCAAAATATTTAAATTCAAAACTATCTCTGTTCCACAGACATTCCGTTTGTCAAACGTTCCATTTTTAAACCAACCATGCTTCGGAAGCAATTCCTTTGTAACGAATTGCGCAAAATATGCACTAAATCTTCAACTTTCTTTAGCAATTTTGTGTTAAAACAAAAACCACGGTAAAGTTAAAAGTGCGCATAACGACTGCAGACGCTGTAGGTCGATCTTGAAGTCGGGGTTTTGCAATAAAGAAAACTAAAGTAAATGCTTATTTATGATCCATAACGACACATATCTTCCTGTGAAAAACAATATTTATTAGTAGTAATATGTACCTAGTATTTTTACACCTGGGGACCTTTTTTTAATGTTTGGGCTTGTATTTGACCACAATTAATCTATCTGATGATGTGGCCGATTGAGGTAAGCACTTGTGTCCTTAGCCAAGAAGGGAATTGGCATAACATGCAGCTGGTGATATTTACCGATAACCTCACAATTTTCCCCACTGCTCAAAACTGAAGCTCATTTTAGGGTCCAAATTCCATGGTCCATGTTCCAGCATTTTACGTAACTACCAACTGAGCTATCCTCGCCTTAAAACAAGACCAGAATAGTCTCTCTTATGCCAGTTTTACATCCATTTTGGGACCAATAACTGTTCCAGTTTGCGATTGAGACAGAGCATAGAAACCGCGATGAAAGATCCACAAGCTAGTGTTATTTAGTATACAGAATTATGATAAATAAACCCCTGGTCAGTCAGTGGTGGCACTTCTTTTCTTCTTTCCTAAACTATGTGATATGCCCCTACTGTGAAATAAAGTTACTTTGGTTTTTGATCTTCACCGCCTTCCTTAATATTGAATCAATGGCGATGAAAAAAATCGAAAATCAGTCAGTTTTTTACTATGGAAATGTGAAAATTTAACCAGTTACGGAAAATACATGGAGCTATATCATCAGCTAGATCATCATGGTATAAATTTTAGGAGCAGGGTAAAAAATATGCAGTCCCATGGTTATTAAAGTAGACGAGGCCCAAAATCATCTTCGAGAGAAAATTACCAAAATAACGACTGACAGGGAGAAATGGGAGAGGGCGATATGTTGTACAAACTCGGTTAAGCCTGATAAGGGTCCGTGGATGATGATGAAACATGAAGAGCTAGAGCACTTGCAGCCTTCTCAATAAGGTTCAATTCTCTTTAAATGTGATTAACGTCTACATAACCGTGTATAGATCCTTAAGAGTAATTAGTGACTGCGAAACTGATAAAGGAAAGGTCCCAAAAAGGCACTCTCGACCGTCAAAAGCTACCATTGCTATAAATTAAGTAAACCATTTGCGAAGCCGTGGGCGGCGCTAATCGGTCGGGTAATTGCTGGGGCATCCCACCGTGGTTGTGTAGCCTCCTTTTATTATACAGCCTTTAAAGGACAATGTCTGAAAGAACATAGGAAGATAATTAAGCTTCTAATCATTGGTGCTATTAAATATGTGGTAGGTTTATCCTTCCTTCATGTGCTAACGGAGCTACGGCGGTACAGGACCAGCAGAAAACACAGAGAGTGACATAGTCTAAAACTCAGGTAAATCCGCCTGGTGGAAAAACTTTATTTCTTTTTTACATATTATACCAGCCCGTCTTTGGTCAAACAAGCTTTCCTTACAAAAACATTTCACAAATTTTGCATGCTTCCTGGTAACATTTCCAATTTTGTTTTACCCTGAAAACTTCTAACTATTAGAAACAATTAAAAATAAATTTGCCAAACCAGTCCTGCCGTTCTCAAGTGATACACTTACCTAAAACATATTTGTTTAACCTCCATATATATCTATCTCAAGGATGAAATAACTCTACATTTATGTTCTGACAATATAACATACGTTACGTGATTGAATCATTCAATACGACAGACGATATCGTATCGATACCAAATAACCCAAATGCAGAATTGACGTACTAATATGTCGCAGCAAAAGTGCGAAAATCCGCCAATTGAATTCAGGGCACGTATAACTCATAATGTCCGACGAGGAGCGTGCGGGAAATTTGGCAAATGTCCAGTTACATCCGGATACTATCGCGCACTAACTCATTCAGGACACTGAAGCCCGGTAGAGGGAGCCGCACATGCACCGATTTTGTAATTTTTTAATTTTTTTTTTAATTCATGTATTATATAATTTATTGGTTTTTACCCAGCTATTTATTTAACTATCTATTTTGAATGTAAATTCATTGTAGTATTGTTTCTTTTCAGGGTTCCGTAGCCAAATGGCAAAAAATGTATCCCTTATGTTTATGTCATGTAGGCTGACAAACTGAAAATGTAAAGTAAATGATAACCAGGGGCAAAGCATTTTCTAACGTGAAATGTGAGACGTGAATTCGCTATGTCACATGTCACATTTGAAAATACCATTTTAGATGCCAATAGGATTTTGTAATATTGTATTTTTTGGAACCAGAAAGATGAAACTTAAATGGTAACCATCATTAAAAAAAATAACATTTAGAATTGTAGTATATCAGTTATCTGGTTTCCATAGTACAAGCTCTGCTTAGTTTGGGACCAGATATTTATTTATTTATTTAATATGAACTTTATTGAATAAAATACATTAAAAAAATGTTCACAATTTGCTGCTTCAACAAAAGAACTGCTAACAAAAGTTTTAGAAATACCTTTAAGAATATTATTCTAATTTCCTTTTTTGTTTGAACCTACTGTACAAAAAACATGGAGAGATGAGCCAAAAGTGGTCAACAGCATTGATGTTTTTTTGTAATCTTTAAATTCGTCCGAATATCAGATAGTCACGTGTACAGCGTCCTTTACACTGCCAAATCAAATTGTCCTCCGCGCCTCGGAGCCGGATACGGACAGAGGTCGACACCAATCTATGTTTGTGGATTCATTCACACCAAATTCTAGCTGCACTTGCATTACACGCTTCCAACCATACCAGCTACAATACGCGCTATATCCGAAACTTTAAAATACATATCGAGTTGAGCGGGTGTTGGAACGAAAAAAAATAGATAGTGTTGTTTTATTCGGAATCGAAATACCAGTGGGCACGTTGACGGACACAAATATTGGTATGTTTGTTGGATGTCGGGATTAAAATAATAATTGGTTTGTCGAGTTAGTGCCTTTTCAAATGCAGTGTATTTTGTTTCGGATTAAAATGTCGGGATGAAAGTTTTATTGTTACTAACAACTAACAATTAAATAAGTATCTGAAACTCTATCCAAAAACTGTTTTTAATTTGTGTTAACCCCAATTTTCCCTCTTGAAGTAGTAGTGCACATGTATTCCTGTGTTTCAGCTAGAAAAGTAAAGGGCACATGAGACTTAACAATTTCAAGATGGCTGGTCAAGCCGATAGAATCCTATTTAGGCTTATAAATATTTAATTATTGACTTACGTTACTTTGAAAAAAAAAGCAGCCAAGTGTGAGTAAGACTTGCACACGAAGGGTTCCGAACTACCGTACAATATTTCTCTTTAATATAGAACTTTTTTTTATTAATTCCTAACGTTGTTTTATTTATATAATGTATAAATTATTTAGACCAGGTAACAATCCAGAAAGTGTCATTTATTTTATGGAAATTACGACATATTATTTAATATAGTAAAATAACTCTCTTTATTCCAACGGGTAAATCAAATTCCCCCATAGTATTTCGTGTCAGACACTCGTCCAGTTACGTTTAACAGCAATACAATGTAAATTAATTTATCATCATTGGACATTATTGAAAGTTGTCGAAACGCTATACGCATTGCGGAATTAAAATGGATTATTGGATGTGATATATTTAAAAACTAGCTGTCCCCTGCGGTTTCATCTGTTCCCGAAGGAAGTTACATTTTCCCGGGGTAAAAAGCCTAAATGGTATTTCAGAAGCTATTTCTGTGCCAAATTTCATTCAGATCAGTTCAGTTTATATTATTTTTTGAAGTGAAAACTTCTTTGGGCGCGTTGAGCATTTTTTGAGATAGGACAAAATCATAGAACTCTCGACACCGCAACCAACACTTCTGTTGACATTTAAGTGAAAATTTTTTACGTACATTGTTTTTGATTACTCATGAAAAAAAAATTGTTCATCTGGGACAAATGAATATCCAAGATGGCGGTGTGGAGTAAATCCTTTTTTTAACTATGTCATTAGGTTATTAGAGAAGAAAATGAATTGTCAAAAATTTTTTTTAATGTAAGAAAGTAAAATAAAGAATAAGTGCGTGGAAAAAATCTAATTTGTTTCCCCAAATTTATTAGAAATTCATAAATGTATTATTTTCTTATTTGATTTAGCCAGCTACAAATTTCAATAATGTATCATACTATTAACTTACTAATGTGAAGTGGCTGTAACTATTATATACATATATAAATTGTTTAAACAACATATATTGTACCTACTGCAATACTTTTAGTTTGGATGTAAATATGTATCTTTACTGACAAATTAATAAAACTGCTGCTCATCATTACGTAAGTAAACAATGATTTAACACTAATCATACCAACACTTACTAGGTACCTCTTTCTACTATAGGGGGTCAAATGTGACTTTATGTTTCCTGCTTGAACGTATCAAATATGGTTGTTAGGAAGGGAAATAAATAGTATAACTGTATATTAATTAGTAAGAAAAAGTCAAGTAGTCAAATGTGTAAAAGCAATAAGATGATACATTAATTTTCAATGCAAAGTTCAAAATGGGTCATTTGACCCGGTTATGGTATGTTTAGTGTTAAATAAATAAATAATTTTACGTACATTATTTTTAATTAGAAATAAAAAAAACTATCACTTGGATAAAAATGTGTATCACTATATAGTATAATTATTAAGTATAATGTATAATTTATTTATATAAATATGGTCAGTAAGAGTAAATAAATTGTATATAATAAAACTAAGTTAATTTTGAAAAGAATTATTGCTTAGCTGAGGCTGAGTAATTGTTAAGGCAGGTACATGGACAAGACTGGCCAGCGATAGAGAAAAATGTTCACAGATGGACGAGGCTTTGGCAAATGAGGCACACATTCAAAATGCCCAGGCAAAATTAGTATAAAGTAAACAAAAATCTTAAACTGTACGTAGGGTTCCATGTCTGATTAACTTATGATTATTTTAATTTTTAATTGCCAGATTTCTTTTAGCAAAAAACAACCTTCTGAACTAGTATTAGAGTCGAACTATTCATATGTGTTTCTTTAACACCTAGTTGAATTTTAAAAAAATCATTTAATTTCAAGGTGGGAAACAAAATTCAAAAAATAAAAAATCCATGGGCATATAACCCTCTATCTGTAAGGTAGCAGGGCATCTGACCGCACTTACCCCAGTAATGTTGATTCACACAAGCACATAACGCCTTTCAAGTGTAAGATTTCATAATTAAAATTGCCAGTGTTATCAGTTAACGGTAACTTTAGGGGTGTCATCAAGAAGGGAATTTAGGGTTGCGACCTCTTACCCCGTTAGGGTTGCCACACATCACATTAACGCCCTTCCTCATTTACTGTGGTAAACTATCTTTGACCATCTTTGTTAATCACTTTGGGTTATACAGGCTGTACATCATGCACTGATGCTTTGAAAAAAATCTATTATTTATTTATTTATAAGACTTACTAACAGTTCACATATTGCCACTTCCATTAGTAATTTTACAATATAATTTTGATTCTGATACGTAAACCTATAAGAGGCGTGTACAGCATTAGCCAAATAACAATAGATTCTAGTTAGAAAATTAAATTTATACATATCCAAAAAAAATTTTTTTTTTTTTTTTATGCCACTTGGGCCGACAAACAAGCAGACGGTCCACCTGATGGTAAGTGGTCACCGCCGCCTATGGACATTTGCAACACTAGGAGCATCGCCAATGCGTTGTCGACCCTGAGACGTGAAGTTGTTAAGTCTCATGTGCCTATAATTTCACCGGCCCCCTTACCTTTCTAACCGAAACACAGTAATACAATTGCACTACTGCTTCACGGCGGAAATGGGTATGGTGGTAGTACTTCCCCGGACGAACTCTGCACTAAGAGCTCTACTCCTCTAAAAAAAAGTTTGCTAAAATTAACGAAAAGCAAATAAATTAATTTACAAATTGAACCAACAAATATATAATATATATTACTATACCAACAATTTATACAGACAGAAATATGTAATATTATAGTTAAAACAAACTAAATAACACGCTATAGTCTCTCGTTACCAGGTATTATGTATCAGTCTCGTCGAAGTTAGCGAATGAGCCCAATCTTAAGGGGTTAGCTAGTGGCTGCTGAGGAGTTCTACTATCCTCCTCCTGGCTCCATCATCACATCCTCGCTACCAAACGTTATGTACCTATAGGTCTCATCGAGACGAATGAGACCATAGTCGAGGAGGTAACAAAGAGCAGCTGAAAAGTTTCACTATACCTCCGGGCTCCATCATTAGATCAGCATGATAGCATCAAATAATTGTATTGTCATCCGAATCCTACATACTTGCAAAGTTTGATATCGATACGACAATAAGAAGTAGGTTAAAATCGACGTCCAAGATTTTACTAGTATTACTTCTTATTTGTTGTAGCAAATCATATCTTATCATACTAATATAAATCTGAAAGTACTTTTCGTGCCGTGAAATGGATTGTTCCCATGGGATAGTAAACAAAACTCTTGTCCGAGTGTAAATATACATGTTATTATCGCGGGAATAAATATAGGATACCTTTTTCAACTTTACGGCGAGTGAATATCCAGTTTTTTTTTATACCACTTGGGCCGACAAACAAGCGGACGGTCCGTCCGATCGTAAGTGGTCACCGCCGCCTGTGGACTTTTGCAACACTAGGGGCATCGCCAATGCGTTGTCGACCCTGAGATGTGAAGTTGTTAAGTCTCATGTGCCTGTAATTTCACCGGCCCCCTTACCTTTCTAACCGAAACACAGTAATACAAGTGCACTACTGCTTCTTGGCAGAAATGGGTAAGGTACTTCCCCGGATGAACTCTGCGCTAAGAACTCTACTTCTCGATATATTTCGAATCCAAAAGGTAACTGTCTTAAAACACCTGATGCAATTGGCCACCACGCAATCGAGTTAGACACCGCGTACCTACAGATACGTAGAGAAGCCGCAGACTGTGGGCATCAGCTTGTTTGTTCACCTGCCAGTATTTATTCTTTCACACGAAGGAACAAGCAGCGAGCACCAAACACATAGGTATATAGCTACAGAAGGATTTCGTTATACGCACGCATACAAACAACAGAAAAGTTAGCATGACCTTAGAAAAACTAAAAAAATTAAAATTTTATTTTTAAGCATTTGTTCTTAATTTATAAATAAAACATAATATAAATTTATTTTGAACTCAAGCAAGATAGCTTAAATAACATTTATCTTTACTACTTATCATAACCATTAAATATCTTAAGTTTTCGAAGTGAGCGCAATCTTTTTTTGTTTTGTGTTCATACGAAAATAAGTGGCTGAAATGATTCTATGAAAATAATGCAAAGAAATATTGTACCGATTCCGTCTAACTGTCATGTTGAACGGAAAGTTAAAATGGTATCGCGTTTGACAGATGGTGTTGGTTTTAAACGCTGTCAAAAAGTTCCATCGATCGTTACCTGAACGTATCTTTCAGATAAAAGTTATATTGATTCCGTTTGAGCTGTGAGCATGAATGATGTGCTTTTGTATTATCTTTCAAAATTCCCAGGGTGCTGGTAGTAGCTCTGTATTGGCTTGCACCGTCAATTTGAAAAAATCTGTACTGAAATTCTTTGCCATATATTCTGTTGTCTGTTTTTAGGGTTCCGTAGCCAAATGGCAAAAACGGGACCCTTATAGATTCGTCATGTCTGTCTGTCTGTCCGTCCGTCCGTATGTCAGCCAGTTTATTCCGAAAATATAAGACCTACATTATTGAAATTTGGTGCGTAGATGTATTCTGTAAACCGCATTAAGATTTTAAAATAAAATCAGAAAAAAATCCAAAATTTTTGGTTCCCCATACATAGAACTGAAACTCAAAAATTTTTTTCATCAAACCTATACGTGTGGGGTATTTATGGATAGGTATTTTAAAATGGTGTTGAGGTTTCTAACATCATTTTTCTAAACTGAATAGTTTGCGCGAGAGACTCTTCCAAAGTGGTAAAATGTGTGCCCCCCCCCCCCCATAACTTCTAAAATATGGCCATGATAAAACTGAAAAAAATATATGATGTGTATTACTATGCAAACTACTAACGAAAAGTGGTTTGAATGAGATTTAGACAGTAGTTTTGTTTTTAAGCATCATAAATCAAATTACCTAATTTATTCATTTTACTCATCGATTAAAACAAGTTTGATTAAATAAAATAATTTTTATTTATAATAACACGTCGATCAAACTTACAACGAACTACAAAAACTTGTTGCTAGTGCTGCTACGGAACCCTTCATTGGCGAGTCCGACTCGCTCTTGGCCGGTTTTTATTTAGATTTTACTTACTTCATACTTTCGTTAGCTTCGTTTAGTCTAAAGGAAAGTATTTATTTTTCTTTCTATTTTTCTACTAACTAGACGTTAGCCTCGAATACCTTGAACACCCCCAACAACGTTTGTAGAAATATCATTTTGTAGATTTATTTATTAAGAACCTCTTTAAATTATCTTTCAATTACATATATCTTATAATTATAAAAACCCATATCATTTCATAAATTTGTAATCTGTCAAACACAAACTTATACGAAGTCTCTCGGGTTGAAGCTATATATGTACATAGACTTGAAATCTCGTGTAAGGTGTCTATGTGTGCGTGCAACATTACAAGAGCGGCGATACCACGCGAGTCCCTCGGTGATTGTGCGATATTTATTCGTTCAAATGGCGGAACAAACAACGGGTGCCGTGTTTTAATAAATTTCCCGCAATCTCACAGAGTTGGCTCTTTTCTCAGATTTATCTGTCGCAGTCACGCGTTGAGACAAACAGCTATCGTTATTAGTTTCAAGAAACACCGCTTTCTTAGATATATCTTGAAAAATATGTTTTAAGCTTATGGAATTTTTAAGTTATTATCGAATTTTACGACTGAAAATATCTTCGGCGAAATGTAGCTCTTATTTCTAAAACCATTGCATACCTCTGCAGGAATATTTGAAAAACCTGCCGACCTCTAAGATTATCAAAGTCAGTTAATCTTTAAAAATGCAATACAATATGATCTTACAATTTATTTTAAGTAAAATCTTTAAAAAGACTCCGTAGAACTTCTAAATAAATAATAATAATAAAAAATATACTTAAAGGTTCTCTTTTTCAAAATCAACTCTTTTTCAGATCCCTAGTTAAGTTTTACACGTTAGTTTCTCAATTTGAGATCCTGTTCCATCCAATTGAGATCCAATTACATTGGTGGTCGGTGCAATATGTACACATCTCCATTTCAACCCCTCTATCCATAATCTCACCACTCCATTCCAATACATAACATCTTTCATATATTACTCCACTTCGAATTTCTATATATTCGTCTTCATGCATAGAGGCACCCTAAATCCTTATTTTTCGTATATTTTCGACACCATTGTAAGGCGGTTCATGAAATACATCTACCGAATTTCATCTCTTAGCGTTAATAGATTTCTAGTAAAAAAATGACTGTGACAGACTACCAGGAGTTACTTACTATAGAACAATTTATTGCATACAACAGGACTAATATCTCACTCACTCTTTTCAACTTTAGGAAATGAAAGAGATAGGTATACGATTAGTTGACTATAGAGATGCAATTTTAGAGATAGTTGTCAAGTAGGTTATATTTTAACCGTACCGTCATAGTTCGATATCGAATCTTTGTTTTTTTTAATTTTATTTAAAATTTATCTATTATATATTAACATGTAAATATACAATATATGCAGTCGATAATAATGTCGTTATGTTCGAAATTCACATGACAGGCCAGTTGGCTTGGTGGTTAACGCTCTGACTACCAAACCGAAGGTCGCGGGTTCGATTCCCACCCAGGACAAACATTTTGTGTGCATGAACATGTCTGTTTGTTCTGTGTGTAAATATCTATATAAGTATGTATTTAGAAAAAAAAAGTAGTATATGTAGTATATCAGTTATCTGGTTTCCATAATACAAGCTCTGCTTAGTTTGGGACCAGGTGGCCGTGTGTAAAGAATGTCCCCGGGATATTTATTATTATTATTATTATTACATAATTTTCCAAAAAAATTGCACTTGCGTAACACTAGAAACAAGCACAACCTCGCTATAAAGAATATTTCTCAATAACTATTTCTATCCACCATTACATTTTAATATATACTATCATAAATTTAAGAGTTTGGATGGATGCATGGATATTTGTTAATCGATCACGCCAGAGCTGCTGAACGTATCTGGATGAAATTTGGCACACAAATAGGTAATAGTCTGGAAAAGCACATTTATTTATATTATTTATTTAATTAGATCACCAACAAGACACACTAATACATTAAAAAATACAGGTATCAAAATGTTAATCATAAATGGTGTCCCAATTAGAGGTGACGACCGCATGCATTAAAGAAAGACAAACAACATAACCAAAAAATATCTTAAAAAAAAAATCACAACCCAATAAATTCAAAGAAAAAAATGATATATACTCGTATATCTATATATATAAAAATGAATCCCTATTTCCCTTGGTCACGGCATCACGCATGGACGGCTGGACTGATTTCGCTTATTCTTTTTTTGTTGTGTTTGTTATTGTCAGGAGAAGGTTCTTATGAACGAAAAAATTCAAAAGTTGCGCGCAAAATTAGAAAATTTAAGGAAACTTAACCACATTACTAGCTTTTGACAATAAACTTTTTTAATGTAATCTGTTTCACATTATTGTCAGTCGTTTGTTGGCGCGATTGACAGAATGCGCTATCTAAATATCGTTTAAAACAGAGGGATGGGTCGGAATTATATTGATAAAATAATTAATTTACTCGTTGCATATTTCACAGTCGATTCAATCGGAAGATTCGAATTCAATATTCACAGTTAAGACAAGACAACGTCTGTCGGGTCAGCTAGTATAAAATAAAAATGCGATTTAATAAAAAACACAATGTTTTACAAATTGCTTACAAATATATCACATATACATTTTTATTTCGGGAATATATAACATCCCTCGGGAACACGGGTAAAACCGCGGCACTGTAACTGTTAAGAATATATCTATTTCCACTTAACATTACATCTAAAAATATATAACATAAAATCCAATTTACAGAGCGCACTTATAAACTACAATAAACGTCGTGCAGTACCACAAAGTATCATAAATACTGGCTGAAACCGTTCACCGTCATGTTGTGCGATGAGCCGAAATGGTTTCAGGATCTGCCGCAATATTATATCATTTGTATTTATGTCTCTAAGAGGGACAGTCAAGAGCATAAACAACGATCGACAGAGCGGAAACAATATCGTCACATAATTCAACAGCACTGTAACTTACTGCTTCAGATATTGGTTGGAGACCCTGACTGCAAGGTACAAGTCGAGCGTATACATTGTGTGCATGAATATGTATGTTTGTTCTGTCTCTGGGTGTAAATACTACTAATATTATAAACATAAATTGACAGGCCAGTTGGCTTGGTGGTTAACGACTCTGACTGCCAAGCCGAAGGTCGCGGGTTCGATTCCCACCCGGGACAAACATTTGTGTGCATGAACATGTCTGTTTGTTCTGTGTCTGGATATCAATATTTATATAAGTATATATTTAGAAAAAAAGTAGTATATGTAGTATATCAGTTATCTGGTTTCCATAGTACAAGCTCTGCTTAGTTTGGGATCAGATGGCCGTGTGTAAAGAATGTCCCAAGATATTTATTTTAATTATTGAACCGTCTACATATGAATTAATGAATCATAAAATCAGATATTATTTATTTATATAAGACACACCAACAATGTACATACAATCACAATTACCAAGAATAACAAAAAAAATACATAATTGGCAAGACATTATAATAATAATAATATAATAATAATAATATTTTTTTATTTCCTTTCTCCATACAAACTAGAGATTTTTGAACAAGGCTTACAAAATGACTTATAATATTAAAGTTTGCTGGAGAAACTGGTTAATTAACGTATATATATTCGTTAACATTAACGAGTATATGCACTAATTATAGGCATGTACAACATTTTAAGAATACATATTGAACAAAAAGAGAAAAGCATACGGTAAATTTGTTAAACAATGCAATTTATAATAAAAATATATATATATTAATAGAACACAACAATAAAGAGCAAACAATAATATTAGTTACAATTATAAGCCAGATGGGTTTCTGACTTCATGAGGAAAGCACAAATAAAGTGCCTAAATTGATAAAATTTTAAGTAAAAGACATCAATATCAGGATTATTGTTAAAATTATTATATAACCTAGCCATCCGCAAAAACTATTACAGAACTGTCCATGGTTGTATATTTATTTTCGTGAGTGTACAAGTTTGTTCCAATGTCCTTAAAATATCTAACATTTAATACCGCTGTGGTAACTTCTTTAGCTAGAAATGATCGATTTAAACTTAAGCATTACATTATAAGTTTCCGATTCAATTAGTAACATCATTTCACTGTTAAACTCTTTATGTCACAAATCAATCGATTTTGTAACTTATAAAACGCAGGACAAGGTGAATTTTGCAAATGGTCATAACTATGAACAGATATTATAAATTTGAATCTTTGGAGGCTGTATAAAGGCTTATTAATTCTTCACGCAAAAAAAAAATGTATATGGATTAAACTTGGTACTCCAAATACCGGGATACGTTACGATAACCGGGAATAACATATAGCATGCTTTTTATTCCGAGAAAATATATAGCAATAAGGATATCTATATAATAAGCTAAAATAGTCAGGTATTAAATAATAACTTATTTATCAACGGTTCTTTTTTAAATAATAAGTATCAAAATTCAAAACCATTTATTAAGTTTAAGCCCGCGGAATGCACTTATGGAGGAGCGAGGTATGGGACTCCTCCATTTAAAAGGGAAGATCTTCCGCAAGGCTAGGTGATCATGCCTGGGGACCGCGGTCCAACTGTTGATGTTGGATGCTTGTATATATGTCAAATCCTGAGAGAATCTCGATAGTGCGATGTAGGATTCTCGCGTGTTTCTACTCGTTCATAGATGTCGCCACATCCCTGTAGTGCGGGCGGTGAAGGATCGTAGGCGAGTTCATAGATGTCGCTACACTTTTATGAAGTTCAAATTTAACGTTACTGAAGCTACCACCCATGCGTTATTCAAGTTATTGGCTATCTATTTGTCAAGTTTATGCAAATCTATTTCGTTGTTTTAAAAAAAATAATAACGAACAACCACACATCCATCGTCACAAACATTCGCATTTATAATATTAGTAGGATTGCGGAGTTAAATTACATTTGTATTCACAGTGAACCTGCTGAAAAATAAACATGGTTAAGGTTAACAATATGTATTGTCTTTGACAATATTCAACGGATGATTGTCATGTTTTGAATTGCTCGTTTGGCAAATTGAAAATACTGATTAGAGGCCGAATGTGGGTTTTTTTCTTTTTTTGCGAAACAATTGCATTTTCTGGCAAAATTTTAATAATTTAATCAATATTTTTACCATTTCCATTCATCCATAAAATACATACGTAGGTTGTTTAAATCATAACCCTTTCGGTCCGCCGTAGTCGGACAAAGAGCAAGTTCAAGGCTGTCCTTACTTGATGTAGGTATAATGTATAAATTTAGATTAATATAACAAAATTTTAGTAAATTTTTAAGTTAACTTTATATGTATTTAAAAAAAGGAATATAATACTATATTAATTTAGCATAAACTCTATAAAGAGTCCGTAGAAAATATAAAAAGAAATAATATAAAAAAGGTCTTCCTTGGCCCACCTAATTTTAGTTTCCTTTTTCTTTAGTTTAGTTAAGAAACGATTTATACGAATTATTCCAACTAAAGAAACGAATTCTGTCACAAACAGACGTCGTTTAGGTCTTTGATATACAATACTACACTATATAATATACTATACTATAACTATATACTACTAATATTTTAATGCGAATGTTTGTGAGAATAGTTGGATGTATAAAAGTTTGTTACTCTTTAACTCTAAAACTTCTAAACAGATTTAAATGATACTTGGCACATAGATATTTTATAACCTGGATTAAAACATAAGATACTTTTTATTTCAGAAAACTGTCATATCCCTCGGGAACTCGGGTGAAACCGCAAATGATAGCTAGTATTATAATATTTTCATTTTGTGCTAACTTGTCTAAAATAGGTTCCTTGGTTAGAAATTATTTAAAACTACGCAACGGATTTTGTTGCGGTTTTTTTTAATAGATAGAGTGATTGAAGAGGAAGGTTTGTATGTATTATTATCTACATTGCACCTGAGCGATGCCGGGCGGGTCGCAAGTATAATAATAAATATAGCATTGGTATTTATTTTTTTCAGTTGGCGTGACGCTCTCTTGGAAAATGCTTCAGTTGTGGAGGTTTTAGTGCAGAGTTCATACGGGGAAGTACTATCACCTCACCCATTTCCGCCATGGAGCAGTAGTGCACTTGTATTACTGTTTCGGTTAGAAAGGTAAGGGGCCGGTGAAATTACAGGCACATGAGACTTAACAACTTCACGTCTCAGGGTCGACAACGCATTGGCGATGCCTCTAGTGTTGCAAAAGTTTATAGGCGACGGTGACCACTTCACATCAGGTGGACCGTCTGCTTGTTTGTGGCCCATGTGGCATATCTATAAAAAATGCTTTTGTCGCCCACTCGGTGCACGGTGTAAAGTGCCCGTGGTTATCGGTATAGTCTTTAGTCGCTTACAACTCTAGAGATGAGTTGTGGTAGTAATATTCGTCGACTCCACCACACACCTCAAATAAAGTAAAAGAAGTATATTTATCCTAAAACAATAACCTTTTAAGTCTCATTTTCATATTTAAGTAAAAAGGTTGTTTGTTCATAATTTTATAATGTGTACTTGCAATTAAATGTGAGTGTAATTACCCGACGTAACTAATATAATTAGGGGATTGTTTAGGTACTTTTGTTTGATTTCAGTGTGGACTGGGCATAATGAAGCGTAGGGTGCGACCACACTCGGCGGCGGCCGCACTTGCGGTCGTTTCCCAAAACCTTAGGCCTCGTACACGCTGGGCAATTTGAACTGTTGCTTGAAATTGCGGTAAGTTAAGGCTATTTAAAATGTTGCAACTATATGATTTTCCTGTTTCGTTTCGCCTGCTACATGCCACACACTCTTTAGATATTATCTTTATTATTTAACACTATGATAACATAATTATGATTCTAAACCTTATTTGTTTAGAAGTAGAGCTCTTAGTGCAGAATTCGTCCGGAGAAGAAATACCGCCACACCCATATCTACCGAGAAGCAAGAGTGCATGTATAATTGTTTCGGTTAGAAATGTAAGGGGACCCCTGAAATTACAGGCACAGACCTAACAACTTCACGTCTCTATCAGTAGTTGGTCTACCTGATGGTAAGTAGTTACCACCTATAGCCATTTGCAACACCAGGGCTGATGCGTCGTCGACCCTGAGACGTGAAGTTGTTATGTTTCATGTCCCTGTTATTTCACCGGCTCCCTTACCTAACTAACCGAAACAGGAATACAAGTGCACTAAGTGGTGCTCCATGACGGATTTGGGTGTAGATAGTGTTTGTATTTCACCAAGTGAGCTCTACACACTAAGAGCTCTACTACTTCTACACTACATTTATTACATAACTAGCTTCAGTGCCACGGTCACATATCTGTTGTCGAGGAATTTAATGTATTTTGGGTTTATAACATAACCTATGTCCATTCGGAATAATGTGTCTGTCGAAAGCTGATTTTTTTAGGTCCCGTGGTCCTAAAGATTACCATACATAAACTTATAAAATCCGCCCTTTCTCTTTATAATAGTAATAACCTAGCTGTCCGTCGTGGTTCTTTCATTCCGTGGTGATTCACATCCATAGCATAGGCTATGTGTCTAAAAAAATTCAGCAAGATCGGTTTAAACGTTTAGCCGTGTAAGCGTAATAAACTCAGATTTGTATCTATAACATTAGTAAGGATTAGCTGTCCGCCGCGGCTTGCCCCGTACTCCCGAGGGATATTCAATTTTTTCGGGATAAGAAGTATTTCAGAACTTAAAATTGAATGAATTTGAAGTTTGCCAACCTTCATAAAATCCGGTAGTTTTGGCATGGAATACTAAAAAACATCCATAGATTATATTATAGATAGGTTACCTAGAATGAATTGATTCTCGAACTTTTAATGATTGTAGTGTTCTTTTATTTTCTTTTCATGTGATGTGAACAATAGAGAATGTTTGTATTGTATTGTATCCATCCCCACAAACTTGCGCCTTTATAAATATTAATGGAATAGTATAGATAAACCTTTACCATTTGAACTTTATAGCTCTACAAAAATTCAAAAGCTTAATAGTAACAAGTAGAACAGAAAGTTTGTATGGGACCAATCTCCACCCGCACACATTACCGAGTATAACACAAATAAAAACTGCCTACGGCCGGAATATTCCGGTTATTACCGCTTTTCGGGAGTTTTAAAACGAGGCCGCACCAAATGTTTACCGGATTGCGTTTTCGCAAGCAGTCCTTACTTGTTTATGAACTTCCAAAAGCCTTCAATGTTATTTGTTGTTACAAATTATAATGATCGTTTTATTGCAGTTGTTGAAATAGTTAGAATAATAAAAAACTTTATTACTTTAGTTTGAGTTAAAGATTAGTAAAGCTTTCAAAGTTTGTAAAATTATTATGAGATTTCTTTTATATTTGAGTTTTATTTTTAATTTTGTCATGAATATAATTTGAATATAATTATATTTAAACAAGAAGGTAGTATTAAAAAGCCTTTTAATATATTTTATCATTACCATAAATCTTAAGTTTTCCAAATGAAAGCAAACCTTTTTGTTGTGTAGAATTACGAGCATAAACATGTAGAGACGGAGAGTTCTGCAATAATATCTGATTTCATGATTAACTCATTTATTTTTGAGCTTTCATTTGTAGACGGTTCTACTATTACAACAACTCTGTCGCTGTAAGTACTAACAGTGCTGTTGATTTATTGAGAAAGGTGTCACATATTAGGTACTATTAGAAAACTTTAAATTTGACCTTCATAAGTACCCTCCGCTGGCCTAAACTGAATAAATGGTTTTGAATTTTGAAAACTCCTTAGATTTTTTTTTTATTTATCCAAAATTTGTTAAACATTAAAATTATACATGAAATCTGCCAAACTGCATAGCAGTTTGTCGGCTTATAATGGATATACATAATAGCGGCACTTTTGGTAAAAAATATATAAAAAACGTTATCAACCAATCAAACACCTGGCCATGCACATCGACAATCGTTATTGCATTTTTATAGCTTTTCTATGTGATTAATGATTTTTCAATGTAGCAATTTGTTGTCACCAATACACCGTTACAAAGTCATCAATATAATCGCCATCGCACGACGCATATTGACGTCATGTCACGTCATTCAAAATGAGCGATGGAGCAAACATCCCCACCATAATAAGACCCATCATAAACCTCTCTACGCTATTAAATAGCAGTTGTTCTAGAGTTCATGTGAATATGGTTGCAGTCGCACAGTGTCTTTTTTTGACATGATCCCATATTTGAACCAATATTGGATATGTCGATGATTTGATGACACGGAATGTAGAACAATGAATGTGTCGAAAGAATTAAATATGTCAGGGATTTCACGATTAATGAGAGTTCGCAACAAAAATAATTAATAAAATATATTATAATACTTAGTTAGTAGAAACGTGGATGAAACTAGTGTTTCATCCACGTTTCAGAGGGAATACTTGGATTCTGGGGTTGAAGCATATGTCACTCGGGAATAGTGTAAGAATGATTGAAATCGGATGTCTGTCTAGCTTCGGAGTTTACCTCCTACATCCAACCAGACCAACTAACAAACTTTACCTTTATTCAATACTAACTGTGCCGCGCAGTTTCACCCGCATACCCAAGTAATGTTGTTTCTGTCCTCAGAGATAGTGTTGATAACGAAAAACGAAGAATGGTTAATAAATTCATTTTCCGAAAAAATTTTTTTTTTTCTTTTAGTTACTTCGACAGGACGGAGATAAATCCAACAAATCAAAAATCGTTGAAACCCGAGCCGTAGGCTGGTGAAATTACAGTCACATGAGACTTAACAACTTCACGTCTCAGGGTAGACAACGAATCTCTGCCCCTGGTATTATTGCAAATGCAGGCGTACGGCCTTAGGCGGCGGTGTTCACTTACCTGGTGGCCCGTCGGCCTGCTCAAGGGATTTTTTCACACAAAATTAACAAGATAAAAATCGTAAACTCCATCTCCACAATCTTCGTTGTACTGTGCCCGGAACCTTAAGCTTTTATAACCGTGTAACGGTATATCTACCCTCATTGTAGCCCGCGATAAAAGATAAATATATCCCTCGCCGCTCCTTTGCACGAAATATTAGAAATTCCTTGAGCGTAGACAAGATCACGGATATCTAAATGTAGTGTAGAAGTGGCATAATGCGACAAGTGACGATATGTAGTATACTATCTTGGATGTGAATCTTTGTCGCGTAGGCGTTTGTTCTTTGTTTGTTTTTGGTGTTTTTCTTTTTGCTTTCATCTCGTGAATAAAATGTTTTTTGTAATTTTATACATTAGCAATAACGAAATATAAAATAAAGAAGTGTAAAATAAAATAAATGGATGTGTCCTTACAACCATTATTTTTATATAAACTAGCTTTTCATGACGCGCTTTCACCCATGTTCCCAAGAGATCTTAACATAGGTCAAGTTATAGATTGTATACCTGGACATTCTTCACATATAGTTACCTGATCCCAAATTAAACAGAGTGTACTGCTTAGTAATGGCTACCAGGTTACTGATAATCTACGTATTCTACTTTTTAAATGCATACTTATATAGATATTTACACCCAGACACTGAACAGACATGTTCATGCACACAATGTTTGTCCTGGGTGGGAATCAAACCTACAACCTGCGGCTTGGCAGTCAGAGTCTCTAACCACCAAGCCAACTGGTTCATCAAACGTTATAATTGTAAATCATAGAATAAAATACTAGAATGGGGAAATGATGAACGATTTTGCGTGTAATAAGTATTTTCGTTTATTAAATTTCTATTTCATAATTTATATATATATATCATTTATATAATAATTCTATTTCATCAGATTTCTATGTCCACTTCGTTTTCATTTCCTTATCAGGTTTACATTTAATTTCTTTGTCATATAGCTCGGGAGCCAATTGAGTGTTATTTAATGATCCAACAGCGTTACGTTGAGCAAATATTAATGTTACCCATCGAGGTAACTTTGACTCTTCAGCCCCCTTATTCAGCTAATACAAACTTCGTCGACGACCCGCCGCACGGAGGCTTCTGAGAGCTTACCTCTCACGTGATTGTGTAGTTAGCGAAAGAGACAGAGCATAGAGGCCACGAAACATCCTCGAGCTAGTGTAATTTTCCTTTCGGAATCGAGCCCCAGGACTCTTGCTATACCAGAAATACATTATAAGGAGATCTAAGCTAACATACGTATGCGTGTAAATATCTATGTAAGAATCCATTTAGAAAAAAGTACTACTTAAGGTTAAGTTTTATTTAATATCTACTAGCTGTCTTCTGCGGTTTCACCTGCGTTACCGAGGGATGTAACATTTTCCCGCCACAAAAAGTCCGTTCGGTAGTATATGGGTGAAAGAGTAACAAACATCCATACATACAATCATTCGCATTTATGATATTAGTAAGATATCACCTCCCTTATTCAGCTAATACAAACTTCGTCGACGAGCCAGCGCATGGAGAGCTTACCTCTCACGTGATTGCGTAGTTAGCGAATGAGACAGAGCATAGAGGCCGCAACGAAACATACTCGAGCTAGTGTCATTTGCCTTACAGAATTGAAGCCCTGTTATTTTGTTTCCATGGTACAAGCTCTACTTAGTGTGGGATCAAATGGCCGAGTGTAAAGCATGTTCTGCGGTTACTGCCGTATTCCAGAGCAATCTTATGTTGTCCCAGGATAAAAAGTATACTGTGTGTTAATTCAAGATATATATTATCTATGTGATTTTTTTTATTGAAATCAGTTCAGCGGTTATGGCAAACTTAGCAACACATACTGACTTGCGTATCTATACCAACTCGTGGTCGCCCAGAGATCGAAACTCGACTGGCCACGCGCAATACAAAGCTTTCTTTTCACGTATTAACATAGGTATAGATAGGCTAAAGTGAATAGGCTCTTAATAAACTAGTGAGCCTCAACATCTAAGATTGCATCACTGCTTACCATCAGGTGGGATCACAGTTTAAAGTTATTTTTGTCAGTCTGTCGGTCCGTCTGAAAGTTTATTTCGAATTGGCTACTAAATGACAAATGGGCTTTAAAGGAAATTTGGCGTGTAGATAAATTATTATTTGTACAGAATACATTTATACAGAATTTAAGATACTTTGGGAACGCGGCTGAAACCGCGGGCCGAAACCAGTCTATAATCCTTCTAATAAATGCAAAAGTTTGTATGCAAAAACCAAACGGATTTGAATGAAACTTGGCACATATTATACATATGCCCACATAGAATACTTTTTTGCCGGGAAAATTTTACATCACGAGGGTGAAACCGCGGGGGACAGCTAGTATGATTGTAGTCTGAAAAAAGCACAGAAGCATTACGTTTAAACACAAGGTTAAAATATATATACATAGTATACAATGAGTATTTGACAGAGATAAACCTAACCGTAACCTTGCAGACTTTCTTCTCGGTTCTTCTCAGTTGAAGTTACCTTTCGAACTGATGGCAACGTAAGCTTTGATCTTTAGTAGTAACCCTTCGCAGGCCTAAACTGAATTAATGACATCAATTTTTGCAATGAACATGAAAGCAAAAGGCCGTATCTGCTGAATAAAACATAAATTATTTATTAGTATATTAGAATACTCAGAAGTAAATGTACCTAATCTTTCAGAGTTTCTTCTCGGTTCTTCTCAGTCGAAGGTTACCTATCGAACTGATGGTAACGTAAGCTTTGATCTTTAGTAGTAACCCTTCGCAGGCCTAAACTGAATTAATGACACCAATTTTTGCAATGATCATGAAAGATGAAAGCAAAAGGCCGTATCTGCTGATTAAAACATAAATTATTTATTAGTATATTAGAATACTCAGAAGTAAATGTACCTAATCTTTCAGAGTTTCTTCTCGGTTCTTCTCAGTTGAAAGTCAACATCCGAACCGATAATAACTTCAGTAGTTGACTGTCACAAATGCGTCGGTAAACAGAATTCGCTTTATCATTTTGAGTCAACCGATAGAACACAAAAGATAAGATCGAATATCTGTACTATATATTACAGCAATGCAATAAGTCAAGAATCGAGACGTATGCATACTAACGCCAGACACGCCATCTAGACAAATTGATTGATCCATATTAAACTACAGCTTCTGAATTTAATCAAACAAACCTAATACTCAGCTTAATAACATTATTAATTCATGAGCATTGCATACGCCGTCTTGTTCGCACAATAACTTCTGGTGTAATTACATTCCAGTGACGTCATGATGATTTCATTCTAATTAGAAAGGGAGGTGCGTTTGAATTAACCTCATTTAATATGCCTTTTGACCTTCACTAATTGTGGATTGGTACGAGGTGGGACAGGGACGGATGATTAGATCTATTTGGGACCATTTATACGCTACGTCAATGTTTAGATATAAACTGTTATATGTTTGGATATTTAAACAATCGGATTATGAAAAATATGTAAACAAGATATTGTTGAGTTTCTTGCCGGCTCTTCTCAGTTGAGGGTGACTTCCGTACTGGTAACTTCGATAGCTATAACCTTTGTCCTTCTAATATAAATAAATTGGTTTGTATTCGTGTTGTTGTGAAGATCGATCGATGTTTGAACTACTAAACGAATATTGACCAAACTTTGCACTTACATAGTTGATAGCCTCAATTAATATCAATAATACTTTTTTCCAGGGAAATTATAACATCCTTCAGTAACATGGGAAACCGCGGGGGACAGCGCAGGGTTTATACACCAACTTGAATACTCCTGGCGTTGCAATTCGAAACCCCACGGTGACCGTTTACCATCAGGCAGGCGGTCAGCTTATTTGTCACTTTAGTGACATACAACTTTATGTATGTAACATAAAGTTATATTTACATGGATCCGAACATCACCACAAAGCTATAATTCAGCTAACTTTGCAATTAATTCATCATTGCTAAACACTGTCGTGGCATTTTGGTATCCAATGCCGTTATGACAGCGATTCTGACTACAACATAACGAATCAACCCGAACACTGTAATATAGACTCTATTCCTTCGTGAAAAGGGTGGTGCCATATGTATTGTGCAAGGTTGTTATTGGGTAGGCCCGAGGCAGGATTAGCAGCGGATTATCGCCAAATACCTCTGTCAGCGCACATATTCACATCGATGGACTGTGATGTAATCAATAGTTGATTTGAAAACTTTTAGCGTCATAAAGCTTTTGATATGGTATATAAACCATTTTTGCCGTGAAGCAGTAATACGCTTGTAATACTGTGTTGCGGTTAGAAAAGAAAGGGGGTCGGTCTAATTACAGGCACATGAGACTCCAGAATTTCATGTCTCAGGGTCAACAACGCATACGCTATGCTCTTAGTGTTGCAAATGTCCATAGGTGGCGGTGATAAATAAATGGGTTATTAAATCGTTGTCGGTTGATTTTTCTTTAAATTGTTGACTGTATACTTAGCATAATTGTATTTTACTTTGAAGTTACCCGCCTGATTAGCTTGATCATCCTCGTGTAGAAACAGAAGCACTTAAGAGCCAGCACCTAAGCTTTGTTTATCAGTAACTTCAAAAAATACAAAATTCAAAACCATTTACTCAGTTTTGGCCAGCTGAGGGCACTTATGAAGGTCTAATTTAGAGTTACTGAAGCTACTACCGTTGGAATTCCCACTGTTATTGCTAATGCTTATAGGCGACGGTGACCGCGTACCATCTGGTGGATTATACGCCTTCTGATTATGACATACTGATTACATCGATGTGATATTGATAGTCATCATTATTCTGATTCAAATTTCGTCATCGTAGAAAGAGAGCCCGTGATGAAACAAAGTCGAGCTAGTGTTATTTACTTTACTGAATCCTACCCCAGGCACACATCATCACAAAGACAAAACATCAAAAGCATGATCGACAACTTCCTTTCTCTTTTCATCTCATTGAAACACAAAGCTATGTAGGTACATAGTTTAGCGATGAACAACAGAAACGTCCGATATCTATTTAAACGTCTAAATTGTAATTAATAACCCACCTTCCCTTCCCTTAGCAACTGAAAAGATTAAGAGCGTCAGCTCTGATCTACCGTCTTAAAGGCTCGCCCATAAATTATTTGATTACCGGCACCTACATAAAGGCTATGCAAACGCGGTAGTGACTCGGCGGAACTATTGTCAGGGTGGGTGAATAGACCTTTAGTCGTGCTCTGGGATCACGTCGACGACTGGCGGATTAGCGCTGTCATCGTTCCGCACACACCCTGCGTTGCACTGTACCCGGAAGAAAATGCTACCCGAAAATAATATGAAAAAGTCCCATCGAATATTATAAATGCCATAGGTTGTGGAAATGGATATATGGATCTTTGGACTCTGTCACGCAAAAAATTGCTGGACAAATTTTGATAACTCTTGGCATATCTAGGATCTTCTGGGAAAATATAACCTCCCTCGGGGATGCGGGGGATAGTTAGTAAATATTAGACAAATGGAATTAAAGTTATAAAAGTAGAAGAGCTCTTATATCTCCATAATTCGTCCGGGGAAGCACTACCGTGCCCATTTTTACTGTGATGCAAGTGCATTTGTATTACTGTGCTAGAAAGGTAAGGTGGCCGGTGAAATTACAGGCTCATGAAACTTAACTTCAAATCTCAGGGTTAATAACGTAGCGATGTGCCTGGTGTTGCAAATGTTCATATGTGGCGGTGACCACTTACTATCAGATATACCGTCATTGTGTTTGTCGGGTTTCTGAGCTAGGTCTATACCTATGTTATATTTGGGAAGTTATATAACCCTTTTTGCAATGTGTTCTCATTTGCCTGACCTGTTGCATGTCACAAGGCTCTTGATTTCTTCGATTCAGCCCTCCCACTTCACACAGTCCATCCATTTTTTTTCTAGTCTTCCTCTACCCTTATCGACTTTCATATTCATCACTTTTAGTCACATAACACTGCCAAACCCATAGCATTTTTCTCCAATAAAGCTCAAAATCGGATTTAAACATGTGACGTAACAGAAAATGCAAAAAGTATCAAACAATAACATGGTAATCTGTAAAAGTGTTCAATATGTGTGTAAAATAGTTCTCTATGTGTAATCTATCCAGCGCAAAGGATTTAGTATTGTGACGTACGCGCGTGAATTCAATGCGTTTCATAATCCTACGTTACAAGGATTACGAATGTCACCGAAAGGACTGCTGACTTTATTGGAAGTTTATAAAGGATTTCGTACTATATTCAACAATAATACACGTTTTACAAAAATGGCATCTCTAAGCGCTAGTGGCTCTGTGTATTTTTCACTTTGCCCCTTTTTTATTTTTAGTAAGTCTATAGTTTTCAAAATAAGAACGTACGTTAGCACCGTCAAATGAAAATCTTTAAAATTGGGACTGCAATCCGAAATGAAACAAACGTCCTTCATTCAAATCGGAAAGCTAGAAACATTCACGAATTTCCCATTAGCAATATCTCTCCGACCCCGCGCCGCGCCGCTCTGCAATATAAAGAGCATTTTCCGCAAAATGTTTTGGGTGCTTTATGACGAGACCGGTGCATTTTTATTTAGTCTTGCATTTGTGCGGTGCATGTCAGAATTTACACTATAAAAGAGCCTGAAAAACTCTCGTTTCCATTATTCAAGAATGCTCGGTCGAGTGTGTTTTGTTTCGTAGATTGCTTGAAGGTGCTTCAATTGTATTTATTTTATTGCTCAACTAGCTGTCCCCCGCGGTTTCACCCGCGTTCCCGAGGGATGTTAGGTACATTATTTTATTATTTTTATCATCAATAGTTTTCGCAGCGCACGCGATGTAAGGAATTTTTTGCTTGGGTTACATTTTTGGAGTTTTTGTAGGGACCCCATTTAAAAAAAAAAATAATATAACCTATGTCACCCAGAGATGGTATAGTTTCACAGTTTGACAGTGAAGCAAATCCAAGTATGCTGGATTTTTTTTTAATACACGCGACCTTCACACACCTTGCTAAATCTATTCCAATTTTTATATTCATATTATTTATTTGCATTCCACAATATTAAAATGAAATCTTAGGTGGTAAGTAATATTTAATTAACATTGGGACCCTGCTGGGCACAGCAAAATACATAGTAAGTAACATGTAGGAGAGAGGAGATCATGGATATATCGCAATTTAATTATTCTGTCGGAGGTTATTTTTGTATTGACTATATTTATTTATTAGTTTAATATTATTTATGTAAGATTTCTATCACTCATGTAATCATCAACTGTATAATATGCTTTTTTTACCAGTGACTCACACACACATAGGTACAATATATTATATTATAATAATATATTAGAATAGGCATAATTAACGTTTTTATAGAGAAGTGCAGAAAGCTTAAATCTATTAGGTTGGGGAAAAAGTCTTTTCGCATTATAGTATGTATGAACTTGTAATAAAATCTCTTTGTATCTGGCTGGTTTTGGTATCATTCAAAGTTCAAATTTTAAAGGACATAATTCCAAATTCAAATTAGGAAAATGTGGGATTTGCATTTGTTTTTCGTACCGCCAAGATGAGTTAATCTAATGAAGAAATTCGATTCATTTTAGAATTTTACTACAAAAAAGGCGCGAAAAAAAATTGCGATGTTTATGGACCTAGTGCAGTGTCTGTGAGAGTAGCACAAATTTGGTTTAAGCGTTTTCAATCCGGAAATTTTGATGTCAAAGATGCACGTCGCTCTGGTCGCCCCATTACGGATAAAATGGATGCCATTTTTGAAAAAGTGGAGCAAGATCGGCATATCAGTAGTTACGACGTAGCTGAAGAACTGGAAATTGACCACAAAACAGTTTTGGCGCATTTGAAAAAAACAGGGTACACAAAAAAGCTAGATATTTGGGTACCTCACAAGCACACTGAAAGAAACCTAATGAACCGTGTACTCATTTGTGATTCTTTATTACGACGTCATGAAATCGAACCATTTTTGAAGAAGCTGATAACTGGTGATGACAAGTGGATCACGTACGACAAGAACGTGCGAAAAAAGTCGTGGTCAAAGGCCGGTCAGGCTTTACAGACTGTGGCGAAACCCGGATAACTCGCAACAAGGTGATGCTGTGTGTGTGGTGGGATTGGAAGGGCATTATTCATTATGAGCTGTTACCACCATCGATTCTGAACTCTACTGCGAACAACTGATGAGATTAAAGCAAGAAGTTGAGAGAAAGCGGCCGGAATTAATCAACAGAAGGGGTGTGGTTTTTCATCATGATAACGCTAGACCTCACACATCTTTAGCCACTCAGCAAAAATTAAGAGAGTTTGACTGGGAGGTATTAATGCATCCGCCGTATAGTCCTGACTTTGCACCTTCAGATTTCCACCTGTTTCGGTCTCTTCAGAATTCTTTAGGCAGTGTCAGGTTAACATCACCAGAGGACTGTCAAAACCACTTGTCGCATTATTTTGATCAGAAGTCCCAAAATTTCTATAGCAAAGGGATCATGTCCCTACCTACAAGATGGCAAAAAGTTATCGAACAAAATGGTACCTACATACTTTAGTTAAATGTAAATAAACTATATTAAAAATGTTTTGAATTTTCTTAAAAAATGCGAAGCAACTTTTTCCCCAACCTATTATATAACATCAATGATACAATTACATGAAACGAAACTTTTAAAAATATGCTCTAGTTTCAATCATTGGACGATCACTAGTTATTTGTTTATCGGCTAAAGTACTTACTTTTAGATATACATTTGTATGGAGGATAAATTACCATGCTTCTACAATGCCGTACGCCCTATGCACAGTCATAACCGCTATAATCGTGTAATGTTTGCAAACAACCCAAAAATAAGTTATGTAGTCAAATGAATAATAATTCGCGTCCGCGTCAAAAGCACTCGCATTATAATAAATCCACTCAGAAATTAAGCAGCATTTCAATATGTCGACACATTAAACTGCAGTGGAGAGTTGGCAACTCATTAAAATCAGCGCTGCATCCAGCGCGGCCCTTTATTACGTCCCCAATTTGAAAGCACTACCGTATTTTAAATTCACACTAAATGCAACATCAAACGTGAACAAAATAAACCGCCAGAAGTTCGGCCGCTCATCGCCTTTTGAAGTGGTAATTTGCTGAACGCAGATACTCTTTGCGAGTAAATGGAGCTTATAAACATAGTGGCCGCTGCTCGCCGCTCCTACATCGCTACAGGCGCTACTAACGTGATAGAATACAGATTAAAGTCCCATTGGGGCTACGTGGTCGCTTCTGTGGGAAGTTAAAGGGGTATAATAGACTACTGCCTGTTTAAGTACAACAAAATCTATGACTAATTATTGCGTAATTTAATCCCCTTAACTATGACTTATATAATTCAATACCTATTTAATATTTTAATATTATAATATTATTAATGTGAAAGTTTGTGATGGGTGCATAGATGTTTGTTACTCTTTCATGCATAGTCTCCTCAACAGATTGTGTTCTATGTTCCCTGAAACTTATACCTTCTGCCTCTTTAATAAAAGAGTGAATATGCTACTAACGGGAAAGCGAGCTCCATCTTCGGCCTTTTCTTCACTTACCATCAGGTGACTGAGGTCGATCGCAATCCCGTCATAAATATTCGTTCCAAATGTGGTAGAATGCAAATGCTGTACATATCTATAATTGGTGTATATATCAGAATACTATTATATAACATTACCTTATTATAAAATGCAAATGCTTAATATTATATGTATACTGTTGATGTGTCATATCCAATAAATAAATAAATAAAAAAAGGATTCGAATGAACCTTGGCACGTACGTAATATAGCATACTTTAATCCTCATTTTGATAGGGAACCCTAAACTTAGGTATATCTATGTATTGTATCTAGGTGAATTCATACCGAGTTCTGTATTTTAATCAAACTTCTCAGTTCATCTTTGGTATGTAAGCCAATACAGCTGCTTTGAGCTTAGACTTTGATAACGTTTACAGTAATATGGGAAAATATTATGAGTTCGTGTCAGTGGTTTCTGTAAATACTGGAGTTTACTTACTTAATCTAAAATATAATATGTAATCAGTTATGCCGTAACTTTTTTATAATATCAAATTGTTTTCCCGGAACTGAATTTTTCCCGGGATAAATAGCATCATATATCTTTCTCCTTGTCAGAGGCCACTGGTATTTCAAATTTCATCACGATTGGTTGTGCCACTAACCCATAAAGTAACCACAAACAAATAAATGCTTTCTGAAGAATCTAAAATTGTCGCGAAATTAAAAGTTGCCTATGTGTTAATCCATGTTATAAACTATGCATTCGTTAAGTTTCACTTTCGCATTTATAACATACTAGCTATCCCCCGCGGTTTTACCCGCATTCCCGAGGGATAACACATTTTCCCGGGATAAAAAGTAGCCTATATGTTATTCCAGTTATGCTGTATCTATGTGCCAAGTTTCATCCATATCCGTTTAGTAGTTTTTGCGTTCAAACATACTTACATATAAATCTTTCCGATTTATAATATTAGCAATTAGATAAGATTAGTATGATAGATGGGGAGTTGTAATCTGAATAATAGTTAATATATGTAAAGTTAGAATAAAACGAAACTTAACAAAACATTTTTTTTTATAATTTTATCTGATGGCCAAAAGTTATATTGAACCACGTATTAGAAATAAAATATCGCTGGTTGATCAATTCACGATTTTATTCCATACAAATTTAAGCTGTTTTTATTATTATTGTCAAAAAAGACTGACAGAAAGAATATTTTGTTTATCAGAAAAGAATTACCATTTCTGGAGTTTATGGGGACATGATTAAGTATAAATTTGCCTAAAATATGGTAAATATTAATGTAAGAAAATATATTGTTTCGTGTACTGTGAAGCAGTAGTGCACTTGTACTACTGTGTTTCGGTTAATGTATGGAGCCTAGTGAAATTACAGGCACTTGAGACTTTTTTTATACCACTTTGGCCGACAAACAAGCAGACGGTCCACCTGATGGTAAGTGGTCACCGCCACCTGTGGACATTTGCAACACTAGGGGCATCGCCAATGCGTTGTCGACCCTGAGACGTGAAGTTGTTAAGTCTCATGTGCCTGTAATTTCACCGGCCCCCTTACCTTTCTAACCGAAACACAGTAATACAAGTGCACTACTGCTTCACGGCGGAAATGGGTAAGGTGGTAGTACTTCCCCGGACGAACTCTGCACTAAGAGCTCTACTACTCTAAAAAGAGCTAACAACTTCACGTCTCAGGGTCCACAACGGACTGACGATGCCCCTGGTGTTGGAAATGTCTATAGGCGGTGGTGACTACTTCGGTGGACTGTCATTCTGTTAGTCAGCGGAACTTGCCATTTGTTTTTTTTATAGTTAAATTTACTTAAATTCATTCAAGTTTTATAACATCAATGTTTTGCAATACGAAGCGACTTCGCAACATTCCGCTCGGCTCTCGTGCCGCTGGCAACCACTCTTTACTATAATGACACTCATAAACACTCCACGCTTAAATGAAACGAATATTATTTCCCTTTTCACAGATGCTGTAAATGAAATGTATTTTTATTTGGGTATTTTATACATTCACATGAATGAGCGTCAAATGTTCGCCGCTAATGTGTTTTTATACCTAGTTTAACTGTTACAGCAAAAATCAAGAAAAAAAATACAGTATTTTTATTGCTAGGTGTTGACGCAATCTCACTATAATAGCGATATTATGGTTGTAGTTTGAAAGAACAAAAATATTACAACGGAACTGGCTCTCAAGTGTCGAAACGCACCGGTTGATACTCGGCGATATATTTTCAACATGAGCAAGCCAAGAGGGTACTCCAAAGTACCCTACCACCGTTCTATAGTTTTCTCATAACATTTTTCTTCCACTTTTTTTTTTATTATGGTATATGGCATTTATTTCCACCCTGCCTCGAACTCGTTCGGGTGATGGCTGGTTAGCAAACAGCGCTTCTCTGTTCACCGCCACTCCACGAGGGCTAAACCTTACCTACGGTCATTATCCATTAAGCTACTTTGTACACGCCAACTCATCCCCTGAGTGTCTGCGACTAAAGAGTACACCGATGACCACGTTTGCTTTACACCTCGCAATGAGTGGACGGCCAATGCGGCTAAATAGGGTATGCGTCAGGCAGTATTACTGCGATTTGATAGAACCATACAAACTGCTCTGTGTGACACTATTGTTTTAATTTGGTTTAATAAGAACAAATGTGAAAAGGCTCTTTGTTTCAACGTGGAAAGTAAACGGTATTGTGTGATCACCGCCTAAATCAACAAAATCCATTAGAATTTGATACATAGTGGTTTACTTAGAAATAGACTTGAAGTGTTAACCCTGGCTTAGGGCTGCCAAAACTCCAAATTTCTAAATTTTTTACCTCTTATAGAGGTCATATAAATTTCAACAACGAAAATTAGTATAGCTTAAATAGTTTTAGTTTTTTTAATTTATTATATCTTGAGAATAGTGGGTACACAAAGCCTCATACTTTATAAGAGATGTTTTAAATAATAAATGTACCTTTATAATGGCAAAGTTCAATGTTTCAACACAGGTTAGACATTTTAAAGTCTTTTGAAGTAGAAATAAAGTTCCAATTACAGATGGCAACCCTAGCCACCTTTGTGGCTAATCAATCAAAGTGACGGGGTACAATACACCCCACTATTGAGCGAACAAACTAATTAGAGTCAGGGGCGGGCGCAGCCGAGTGCGGCTACATGTTTGCACGAGGCTATGTACTCGGCGACCTAGATAAGCGATTTTTGTAACGTCAACGCTAGGTCTCTGTTCTTTTATTTCTGAAGGAATTTGTTTTACGCGTTTTGTATTTTAGATTCCCGAACGTAAACCTATATATCCGTCGATTGGTAAACTAGTTATTCTCGATAAGCCATGTTTGAAATGAAACTTCTCATGGGAGGGTTTGAAATTTTGATCCACAACCTTTTTGTGTGACGTAAAATAAATGAATAATAAACACAATTTATGCTTTTCAAAAGTGATTGATGAATAATTACAATGTTTCCTTGTAATACAAAAGTTTCACTTCTATCGTAAGTCTTTATTTTACATCCTGCTTTTTAGTAAATCGATGGTATAAAAACGAAACCAATAATGTCAAAATAGTGACTGAAAAAAATTATTAAAAAAGAAATAAGGGATTCATAGTGACTTTTGATACAAGTAAGAACATAAAACTACGAAATAGCAGCGGCAGTACGTTATACTCATAGCTACAGATATAATGTTAACAAGAGCATGTCTTTGACGCGAACCCATAAGACCAAACATCGGTCAACGCGACTAAACAAGTTTTCTAAAAAAAAAGTATGAAGTAAAAAGTTTGTGAAGAGTTGATTCAAGCCTGTTGAACGCTGACTTCCAAACCTTCAAGAGCTTTGACCCTCATTAGTGCCCTGCGCCGGCCTAAAGTGAATAAATAGCTTTGATTCAGATTTTTTTTAAATCTGGAATCCTAACACAATTCAATACAACAAAATATCAATGACATATAAACTGTAGATACGTTGTCCGCGTCCAGCAACAAAAAATGTTGGTAATTGACCTAATTCCATTTAGTCCCGCTTAATCTTAACGTAACTAACTATGTATATACATCTCTTTCTAACAACACACACCGTAAGGAGGCACGTCTTTACTATTTTATTATTAGTATTTTTTTCCCATTCTTCGCGCGAATAAGCTATCAAGCATTTGCGTTGTTTTTAAGAGCCATGATGTTAGTGAATAACGTGTCTATATTAGAATACGTGATAGGGTTATATATTATTCATTTAAGCTTGCTTTCTATGCTTTGACATAATCCAGAGCCAGGGAGTGGACAGGCTATTGTAAAACTGATAGCGTTGTGTTTGAACGGGAACCAGTAAATAGAGGCACAAAGGAAATGGGATGAAGTGGTTTAACGACTATGGCAATATAGAGACAGAAGATAAAATAAAGTGAACTTACATCTTTGTTTCAATATTCAGAACCATACTAAAGACTAAGTGGAAGCGATGTAAAGAGATTATGTGAATATAGATAATTCTGTGTAATATTGTTGTTAACTAAACATGATGATCTCTAAAACCATCGTAAAGTGAAGCTTTAGCTGGAAATCATTAAATTCACCTTTGTAAATAAGTTTAACCACGAAATTTATATAGCAATTTAAAATATTAAAAATTCTACACCTGTCTATGGTTTACATCTTCGCATATGACATCAGGGGCTCGATTCTGTAAGGAAAATGACACTAACTCGAGGATGTTTCGTCGCGGCCTCTATGCTCTGTCTCTGTCGCTTACTACGCTAATATTACTGATCACGTTAGAGGTAAGCTCTCCGAGGCTCGTCGACGAAGTTTGTATTAGTTGAATGAGGGGGCTGGTTGTAGTAACAAAACACAGAAAAGGATCTTATGTTGTATTTGTGCACGATTGCAACTAACTTACCTAATAGAACCAAATTCTAAAAAGTTCTATGCAATGACTAAAGAGGCTATACTGTCATAAAAATCTCAATAGCGTTAAAACTTAAAAAATAATGAATAACAGTCAAATTTCGAACACTAAACGACCACTAGTTCACATTAAAATCATTGCATACGTTTGGTAACTACGAACCCTCAAAATGACAGATTAGTCGGGGAGTTACGCGTATACGCGCAAATCAAATTCCCTCAAAACAGATAAACATCCGCCCAAAGCTGTTGATGTGTCTGGTTTCAGTTTCACAACAACCCCGGAGCCTTCTGGGATCAATAGAGGCGCGTTACGATACGACGTCGTTCGGTCGTTCCAATGTAACCGAAAACTGAAATCTGTGCGAACCGCTTATTTCTGTTTTCGCACCATCACTCAAAACCCGTGAAAGAGAGGTTCTGAGATTTTTGTGGCGATGTATCATTAAATGATATTGCAAAGGCGGGTACTATAAAGCTACGCTACTGCTTCGCTACTCACCGTGGTGTGTTGAAGTGGCCGCAAGGTTAAAACTAATATAATACTAATAATAAATACAATAATCTATAAATTTAGATTAATAATTGTAACTAAATTTAAGTAATTTTTTATATATTTTTTTTTAATCATGCAAATCTACAATAGAATAAATAATGAAATGTAATACTATATATGTATTAAGGAATCACAGCCTCAGATCGAAACATCGAGCTTAGTAAGCGCGGAAAGATGTCAATCTATAAAAGTGTAATTCTACATAATTTACTTAATACAAAGTTCATATTTATTCCTTTATACTATAATACAATTTACATTTCTGTTATAAAATAATACAATTTTTTTTTCTCCGGATTCAATATCCAAGTTGCGTAGAATTTTTATGAAAATGTATCTATCCAATTTTTTTATCACATAAAAATCGACCATACCGTTCTATAGAACTCTTTCCCCACCCACCGCTTTGATTCTAACTATTCCGTAAAGAAATATAAGTCATTCAACCCGCTTCAACACAATTTTAACAAAAATAAGCGGAAATACTTCAAGCGTTGCCATATTCTGCCGTATTGAATAAACACAAAACCCTTTTGCCTTTAAGTTATCCGACATTAGGCTAAGTTATGGCATATGATCGGTGTGTCCGAGGGGTAAGGCCGGATGGGGGGCGCGGAGGGGTATAAGCGAATAAAAGGCAATAAGTTATTGCAAATGGCGAGCGCCGGTCCGGTATAGTGTTGTAACTGAATGACTATTTATATCTATTATTTTTTGTTAGAAAAAGTACTACGGCATATTTACCTTTAAAACGAAATAAATTTGTGTGAATGTTGAGGCGGTATTTATGGCCAGTGTTATTTTTCTCTTTTTTTCTGAGACTCATTAAAATCTATTTATTCAGTTTGAGCCCAAGAATTTATGAAACTGACTAAAAAAGGTGCATTAGGGTTAAAAGTGCACCAAAATAATAGTTCCTACTTGCGTGAGTATTATTTCAGTTATCAGGTTAGCATAGTACAAGCTCTGCTTAGTTTTGGATAAAAAAATCGTGTGCTGCCAAACAAGTCCTTTGAAAAATTATGATCCTACTCTGTTCTAACAACTAACAAAACAAATGCACTATTTCTGCCTGTCTGTTTGTTCGCTTATATCTTTTAAGCTACGCAAAAGATTTTGATATACAACCTTTAAGAAAATTTAATCCGGATGTCCCTTATGAATATATTTGTATTGTTCTATTCAGGCAAAGCCGGGGCGGATCGCTAGTATCGTGTGCTCCAAGACGAGGATTTTATCGCTTATGAATATAAAATCAAAAAATCTAGAACAAAATAGGTTCGATTCGATAACTCTGAGCTATGCTCCATCACTAAAAACACTCAGTACGCATAACGATATGTAAAACGTCCAGACTCAGAGGCTCCCCCCACCCCTCCGTCACGTGTATTTAACCAGAACAAGCCAGGGTGCCTTGGGTGTGAAGAGGAGGTCAAACTAATTTGGGCATGATATTTGAATAGAAGGTATAAAAGCGGAACATTGGTGAAAAAACTTTACAGACCCGGGATCGGGTTTGTTTAAACGGAGAATATTATTCAGAGCTTATATTTAGAATCACTTTCTATTGCAAGTGATTTTTTTACCTTATTTCCTATCTTTTAGATGTACTAGCAGCATCGTATACTACCATTTAACCCATCTATAGGGCATCTTAAAATTGCCTGAGGAGTATACCGATGACCATCATTGGCGCATCTATTGTTATTTTAGGTCCCTGAGATGCCATGGCCGATGTGGTTATCTTATTTTGTCATGCCAAAATATAATGTTGATGTTCATACATATACCTAGAAAGATAACGAGTTAAGCCGTCTCTATCGCACAAAGCTTGCAAACTAACCAATTAGCTGACTTGCTATGCCCCGCGGCTTCACCCGCGGTCTCGAAGGACGTTTAATAATCCCGACATAAAAAAGTAACCTACATATTATTTCAGGGCATGCTAAGTGTCATTCAAAACCGTTTGGTAGTTTTTGCGTAAAAGAGTAAGAAAAATATAGATCCTCACGAACTTTCACTTTTGTAATAGGTATTAGTAGGACAGGATAATCGTTATATAAACTTACAACATGTATAATTAAATTAAACAACTGTTGTAAAGCCCTGTACTACAAGTTGGTGGATACTTCACAATGCAATCATCGAGGTTGTCGAGTCAAACAAAACAAAACATAACAACACATTTATCGAAAAAAATATCAATGTTTTAACAACAATCCATTATCAGCAACGTGAGTCGTTCCAGTAATACCCTTTGCCTTATCACTGGCTAAGAACATAATAAATTCCCCAATTTCTTCTGGTTCTGATACTCTACGGAGGGGTGTAACAGATTCGAAGAGATCCCAATCGCTTTCATACCCAGCCTTATCCAGAATCTCCGTTCTTGTCGGTCCCGGGTTGACCGCGTTCACTCGGACTCCGGCTGTCGCCAACTCCAACGCAGCCCCCCGCGTGAAATGATCCAGTCCAGCTTTGGACACACAGTATGCCATAAATTTGGGATCAAATATCGTCATGCTAATAACGCTGGATACGTTGACGATATTGCCTTTAGTTGCAACTAGGTACGGCGCAGTCAAGCTTGTCATGTATATCGCAGCACGCAAATTCGTTTTCATCACTGCATCGTATGACTCCATGATATTTCCCTCTAGGATTGTTCCTAATTTACCGATTCCCGCGTTGTTGACTAAGACGTCGATCTTCCCGTGTGTGTCGACGGTCTGCTTGATGATGGATTTGGCTTCGTCGTCAATGGAAATATCAGCGATGACGACGAGCGGTGCACTGCTGGCGCCGGCTCGCTGGCAGCGCGCGGCCACGGCGGCCAGCTTGTCCCGGTTGCGGGCGACCAGCACCACGGCGGCGCCTTCCTTGGCGAACAGCTCGGCGGTGGCCGCGCCGATGCCGGAGCTCGCGCCCGTCACTATCACCACCTTGTTCGCGAAGCTCATTTCGATATTATATCGTGAATGATTATAAGAAAATCGTGTGATGTCTTATATACAAAAGTTATGGCTATTGTTCACGTGCACACAGGCGCGTCGTTTCTCAGCAGTGCAAATGCCATTTATGGTAATATAAATTATTATAATGACCATGTTTGTGACATAACTATTAAAAGCGAATCAATATTCTAGGACATCAGGATGTGTCTACATCGATTTGGTACCGGTACAATTAAATGCGCCGCAACCTTGACTAGGATGTATCAGTAAAGATGCTTTTTATTTAAGCAAGAAATCGTTATCCTTATATCCTCTTTTAACTGACTTCCAAAAGTGTACAATATCATTCAATATTATTTATGGCGTGTTACAAAGTAAAAGACATGATTACGCAAAAGTAAACTCAGCACGAATAATAAAATTGCAATCATGGGCTGGTGGCCTTATCGTTGCAATTATATCTGCCGAAAAGATTTTGAATAAATAATAAAAAAGTTACTAGGTATTTCGTAAAATAACATAAATACTATATGGATGGTCAATAAAACTTAACACATAAAATAATCTGTAAAAAGAGTGCCTACAACATAACTTTATTGATGATATTGATAAACGCGGGTGAAACCGCTGGGGACAGCTACCTTTTATAATCTTACAGCGGTTTGGCATTATGCACCGGTGAACGCAAAACAGAATATTATAATGTAAACTTTTGATCCAACCCAAAATAAACAATCGTTATCCACGCTTGTTTTTTTTTTATTAATTATTTTGCTGGTTCGTTTATAATATTAAGTGGTGGTATCACGTTATAATGAAGTTATACCTCACAAAAAATATACCAGTTTTTTATTTGCCTACTGGAGAGTTCCGGCAGTTCATTTAAGCCTTCTTTTGTTTTGGTTGGCAGCAGTTTAGCAATCTTCTTGATATTGCTAATTGCCGTGTATAGATGGTGGTGACTTAACATAGACACTTAGATGGTGTAGAGTTCTTAGTGCAGAGTTCGACCGGGAACTACCACCATACCCTCTCCGCCGTGAAGCAGTATTGCACTTGTATTACTCTGTTTATAGATCGTATACTAGAGAGCATACTGTTCGTTAGGGATAGAAATGACGATAGCTAAAGAACGGAAGAAACAGGTGTTTTAGGGAAAACAGGAAAGACGAGTGTTGTTGCTAACAGTTTATATTTAACCCCATTTTTATGAGAACTAGAAAAACAAAAAAAAATAAACAAAACTAACAGAAAAAGCATTGTTGAAAGAAGGAACTTTTAGACAAAAAATGTACAATTATGACTCCAAAAATATATGAGTATAATTAGAACATTATATAATATACTCATAGCAACTTAATAAAAAAACACGTGTAAGTTGAATTTGAAAACCCTCCTTTTTTATAGTCGGTAAGCAAGAAACGATCCGTTTGATAGTGAGTAAGTAAGATTGACCTTGAATTTTTCGGTACCACTTTGAAGATAATGTTTGTTATTATTGCCAATCAATGATAAACACATAATGTTAAGACATGTTATATATTTATTATAATGGCCCATAAAAAAATCGTCGAATTTAAAACACAAATTACTTTTATTTCTTCAACAGAATTCCGTTATCGGTTACATAAATTGATCCCGTGATACCCTTAGCTTTATCACTGGCCAGAAACAGGATCAGTTCACCTATCTCTTCAGCGTCTGACACTCTACCAAGAGCTGTCATCACCTCCATATCATCCCACGAGCCTTGAAACCCTGCTACGTTCAAGATGTCAGTTCTCACCGGCCCAGGGTTCACTGAATTGACTCTTACGCCAGACGGGGCCAGTTCTAGCGCAGCACCGCGGGTAAAATGATCCATAGCAGCTTTTGACATACTGTATGGCGTGTACCGAGGCTCGTGAATAGTCAAGCTTGATACGCTCGATACGTTTACAATATTGCCTTTGCTGTTAATGAGATGGGGTACTGCCAAGCTAGTCAACAGCGCAGTGGCTCTCATGTTAGTCAGCATCACCGCATCGTACGCTTCAACGAAATTGCCTTGTAATAACGAACCGAATGTAACTATTCCAGCGTTGTTTACTAGGACGTGTAATTTTCCGTACTTATTAATTGTTTGCTCGATGATAGTTTCCGTGTCGTCGTCCTTGGAAACATCAGCTTGTATAATGAATGGTGCGCTGCCGGCGCCGGCTTGCTGGCAGCGCGCGGCCACGGCGGCCAGCTTGTCCCGGTTGCGGGCGACCAGCACCACGGCGGCGCCCTCCTTGGCGAACAGCTCGGCGGTGGCCGCGCCGATGCCGGAGCTCGCGCCCGTCACTATCACCACCTTGTTTGCGAAACTCATTTTCCAAAGCACTTTTTTCAATTAGCAGTCAATTAATATTATTGTTTTTAATATTATTAACTAAACTATTTATGCAGTGGGATGCATTGATAAGTTACTATTTATCAAAACAATCTAGCAATTCAGATAAGGGACTGGGTTGGTGTAAGTCGGTATCAACCAAAGAAGGTTCCGTCCGCATATTTTCGGCGTCTTTTACAATAGTTGCGTCATTCTTTAGCGGTAGTGTCGTCTATTGAAATAATTCTTATTAGACTTTAAAAAAAGTATATCCCATTACAAGTGTATATTTTTTTATGTAACGCCATTTTTTTGGCAAAGCGAATATTTTTTTTTTCTATTAGTTTTTAGAACTACTAATGAATGTCCTTGAACTTGAGGTTAATAGCACGAGTACCGTGATTTGAATATTTCTTTCTTTTTGATATTATTACCATTTTTTATAAATTCAAATTTAAAATCCATAACAAGTTTATAACCCCTACATAAGTACCTACCAGCGTCATTAATTAATGCTTCTTAGAGATTTTGGAGTAGTTTCTTTTTATAAACCATTTACTGATGAACAAAAATATAGACATAATATACCTATAAAATTTCGTTCTTAAAACCACCTTGATTTTAAAATGTTTATTCTTCAAGCTAAAGAAACCAAATACCGTGCTCCGCTGTAACACCAAAATGTTCTCAATGTAACCAGATCTAGCTGATTTTAGAACTAAACTTTGAAACCCTACTGCGTTGTACCCACTTGTCTAACATTACTTGCAATAATTTTCTGTGAGATTACAGTGAAGAATCAGATACTTGACACTTTCAAGTAGGCACTTGAAAGTGGCAAGTAAGGCTACTTGCCGTCACGTAGGTTTTCCTATGTGAAGTTAAAAATATAATATGAATTTACAACCAGCCCCGTTATTCAGCTAATACAAACTTCGTCGGCGAGCAGGCGCAACTAGGCCTCTGAGAGCGTACCTCTCGCTTGATTGTGTCGTTACCGAAAGAGACAGAACACAGAGGATGCGATCCATTCAAAAATACAGATATCAAAATGTTAATCATAAATGGTGTCCCAATTTAGAGGTGACGACCGCATTTAAGAAAGACAAACAATAAAACTAAAAAATATTGATTTGATTATAATAGATTGATGATTATGTACGTAATATTTATTTTTAATTGTAGTTAGATAATTTGACTATCAAGACTCAGGTAAATATTTGCATGGACATGTTAGTTCTCTGGTTAAAAATACATATTTAATAAATCGCCTCGGGGGGCGAGTAAAATAAAACTTGGGGAGAGACCAGGAGGATCTTGGTTTAAATCCGAGCTCGTGCAAGGCAATATTAAATAAATGTCCCATGACCCTTCTCCCCCCTTCTTCGAATCCCATTCTTCTCACATGGTTACCTGATCCCAAGTTAAGCAGAGTGTACTGCTTGTGGTATGGCTATCAGGTAATTGATATACTACATATACAACTTTTAAATACATACTTATATAGATATTTACACCCAGACACAGAACACACAAATGTTTGTCCTGGGTGGGAATCGAACCCGCGACCTTCGGTTTGGCAGTCAGGGTCTCTAACCACCAAGCCAGCTGGCCCGTCAAATATATTATTAAATATTATATTAACGTTTCTTTGCTTAGAAATGATTACCAACTGCCCGAGATTAGTAATGTGGCCGAGAGACGGTTATAATGCCCACCACAAGTAACGTTGCGACTAACAATATCTTCAGTGAAATGTGGGTTTAGTTACTGTGACCTCTGTCTACCTTTTCGGGAATAATTGGCGTGAAGATTGGTATATGTAGTATATGAATTATCTAGTTGGATATAATACCAGCTCTGCTTAGCTTAGGATCAGATGGCCGTGTGTAAAATAATCGATTAGATGTCGTGTCTTCTAATAATTCATAAACTAAGAAAATCATGCTTCGATGCAAACATATCTAGATATATTCAGAGAGACAAATTGAATAAAAATAAAAAATATTCAGGGACATTCTTTTACACACGGCCATCTGATCCCAAACTAAGCAGAGCTTGTACTATGGAAATCAGATAGCTGATATAGTACATATACTATATTTTTTTAATATATACTTATATAGATATTTACACTCAGATACAGATAAAGAAGACAGAATCGAACCCACGACCCGCGGCGTGGCAGTCAGGGTCTCTAACCACCAAACCAACTGGCCCGTCAAATTGTATACATAATAATGGTATTATATCTAAGTATAACATTATCGTAAAAAATCGCATACTAAATGAAATTGCTTGCTTTGTTAGCCACTCGGTGCTAGGTGTAAAGTGCACGTGGTCATCTGTGTACTATTACAACGCCCTAGAGATGAGTTGGGGTGTAGTATTTGTCGCTACCACGTACTAATTAACAGCAGTGTACGCGGCTTATCAACGGTAATACGAGCGTATCGATACGCTGCGTACACAAGACAATACGCGATATCTCTGGAGATGTGCCTTCATGAATACGTGACGCAATTGGCTCGTATCGTGTAATTGCATGCATTCTAGAATGTAGCTCGGTGAAATAATAGTGTCTTTTTATCTTTAAAACAAAAGAACTGAATAGTTAATTTAGCTTTTATTGATATAGGAAGAAGGTTGATAGTTCTACAATTAAATATACTCTTTTGTTTCATAAAATTATGCACCTATATTTGCATTATATTATTTTACTCCGGGGTTCCTATAACGCTACCTTAGCTGCGACCGCCCACATTGATAAAATGTATTTCGTAGGGTTCCTTAGTCAAGAAGGAGTCAAGTGTCCCCGTCCATAAACTAAACCGATGTTTTTGGATATTAGTGTAATATTAGCCTAATGATATAAAATATACTTGAATACTACAGAACCCCATACTGCATGTGGGCCGATTCGCACTCCGTCGGGCTTTTTATTCCAAATACAAAACTATTTTGAATTAGTAGCCCTAATAATTTTATGAAAACCAAAACTCTCCAAAGAGCAACCCTTAACTTCTATTCAATACTTACAATATGTAAATTTGTCATAAAATTACAGGCATTTAATGAATAATTTGCAAAACTAAGTTGTAATAACATTGCCATTAGATATTGTTACATGGTAAATAAATTCAAAATGACTTTTATTACCCTATAAATAAATTTAATGTAAAGCACCGCTGTCTCAAAGCGTTTAGTCGAGCATTCGAGCGGAAATGTACGGAAATGTACGAATCACATTTGCGTCTTCATAAAATTATTATTCAAATCGTGTAGGTACCTCAACTTGCTTTTTACTGTAATAAATTATTCAGACATGTCTGTTTTTCATTTGATTCGATTTATGTGACCTTCGGAGGTGTTCGGAGGTGTTCGGCGGCGATTCGGGTGACGATTGGGTTATTTATACAATCGAATGTCATCTATTCAAAATTTCTGTGATTTTGCATGAAGAGTAACAAAAATCCATGCATCTGTCTATTCTCATACACTTTTTCATTTATAATATCAGTAGGACTCTAGAGATGTCGCCAATGTGCTCCCAATCTGTACAAAGGCTATAATCTATCCAATATTAGAAGTCCCATTTGATGTATAAGAATGTCATAGAGAAATGTACCCTTTTGCTTTGAGAGAAGGCTCATTTAGATAATCATGCTTTTTCTAAACAAATAAAGATGATTTTACAATGACGTTCCTAAACGTTAAAAGGGACTTCTTATAGTAGACAGACTATAACTAGGTAATAGTCCCTCAAGTGCAATTTCGGTACAAACTAAAAGATGTGTTGAGGAAGTAACCTAAGTTTGTTCTGAAAAGAGCATTTGCTAAGTTTATTGTTGACTTTTCTCAGTACTCATGAGAGCTTCTAAAAACATATTGGAATGAATTTATAAAAAAATTAATAATCATTAAAATCTTCGGACATTCTTTACACACGGCCTTGACAACTGAACCCCAAACTAAGCGGAGCTTATACTAAGGTGACGGTGACCAGATAACTGATATACTAATTATATTAAAACCATGACACAGAACAAACAGTCATGATCATGCACACAAATGTTTGCCCTGGGAATCAAACCCTGTCGGGCATACCAGTGAGTTCGTAACCATCGAGCCAAGCCTTTCCAATGAAACTGCCCGCAATACTAGAATATGCAAATTTTTCATCTTGCAAATTTCATGCCATGAACTTTACTACGGTCCTAGTTTTATATCCTCTTTTGTTTACAAACTCAATTAAAAGTTGTTGGAATAGACGGTAGTTGGCAATTATCGTAACTTGTCCCACTTCCCCACCTCTACTCCAGTGACAAAGTGAAACGTTGTGTTACAGAGCAAAACGATTGCAATATACTAGATGCAGAAATAAAACTATGAAGCTCATAAATATGGCCAAAAATAAAAGTAGGCGTGAAACGATAGCAAGTTGTAAGGGTGACATGAGAAAGATATGGTATAATATAAATAGCTGGCTTGGCAGATCTAAAATGGGAGTAGACTCTGTAATAGAAAAACACTTATTAAAAAACGAATCACTGCAAACTGTGTGTAATAAATTCTGTGAAACTTTTACGAAAGAAATTGATATGATCAAGCATAATTGTCAACATAATTTTTTGGACAGATCGAGCTACGTTAAGGATTGTAATGTAAGTTTCAGATTTAAAAAAGTGTTACCTAGAGACGTTAAAGCTGTTATAGATAAATTAGACTGCAACAAGTCGCCGGGGTCAGATGGTATCAGAATTAAAGACTTAAAACAAATCAAAGAACACATTAGTCCAGTAATAGCTTATTTTATTAATAATAGTGTTAAAAATTGTCAATATCCGGATGAACTTAAAAAATCGATTGTCAGGCCTATATATAAACAGGGATCTCATCAAGATTATGGTAATTACAGACCGATAGCAATTCTCAATACAGTAAATAAAATAGTCGAAAAAATTATAGTTAAACAACTCACAAGTTTCTTGGAAAACAATAATATTTTAAACGATGTCCAACACGGTTTTAGGTTAAATAGAAGTACTGCAACGGCACTAGCAAAATTCACGGATGAAGTTAATAATCGTCTTGATGAAAAAAAGATAGTTATGGTTATTTTTATAGACTTCAAAAAAGCCTTCGATACTCTGGACCACGACGGCTTGTTGCAGGCTATGAATGAATGTGGCATTAGGGGCCCAATGAATGCATGGTTTAGCAAGTATCTGGAAAACAGATCACTCAGCGTCCGAGTCAGTGGAACAGAAAGTATGCGGGGTGACATTAAATACGGAGTGCCGACCGGTTCAGTATACGGCCCATTAGGATACATAATGCATGTCAACAGTATGTCGAATGTACTAAAAGAATGTAAGGCATTTATGTACGCTGATGACACTTGCCTGCTTTATAGTCACAATAATATCAACCACATACAACAAACTATGCAAAACGATTTTGACAGAGTAGTTCAGTGGGCACATGATAACGGCATTATTATAAATACAAGCAAAACTAAGTGCATGGTTATTCACTCTCCGTATCTTAAAAGTAAAAATAGTTTAATAGTGCAAGTAAAAGGCCATTCGTATGAATGTTTGCATAGCAACAAACAACTTTGTCAATGCCTGTGTTTAGAAACAGTTGCCTCTTATAAATACCTAGGACTAGTAATAGATAACACATTCTCATGGAATCTACATGTTAACAACGTATGTAATAAGCTACGCTCCATTCTGGGTAAATTAAAAAATTTAAAATATGTTGTAAGCAGGAAGATATTGTATACCCTATATTATGCACTGGCTGACTCAATAATTAATTATGGCTTGGGTGGATATGGTCTTACGTTCCCCACACACTTAAATAAAATTAAAATCCTGCAGATAAGGTTACTAAAAATACTTGTAGATAAAAAAACGAAGGAAAACCTAAATAAGAATTATGAAAAGCTGTTTAAAATTTGTGAAGTACTTCCAATTCATTATAAAAGTAAATCTAATATATTGACTGAACAATTTAATAATGACAAATATAAAATAGAACGTAGACATAACTACCCAACCCGGTCATCTAATAAGAAAACGCTTGTTGCTCCAATAGTAACTAATTACTTTGGTAAGCGCACAAGAAGGTACTTGGTGCCAACGCTGATGAATGAATTGCCCGAAGAATTGACACAGGTAAAGTCTGGAGATCGACTTGGAAGACTTCTGCAAAAACACTATCTGTCATTGTGTCCATAGACACTGAAATTTTAGTTTTAAACTGGAAGTTAAAGTAGCATAATAATTATTATTAAATTTACACAACTTAGTATTGAAACTGTAACTTAAATTAACTATAATTTAACTTAGCATAATTACTTATTAATAAGTAATTTAAAAATATCAAAATTTGTAAATAGTGTTGGACGAGAACAACTGCCGACAAACTGCTATGCAGTTTGGCAGATTTCATGTATAATTTTAGTGTTTAACAAATTTTGGACAAATAAAAAAAAAAAAAAAAAAAAAAAAACATTCGAGCGGGAGGTCGTAAGTAATTGGATTCTTAATTAATATGAGTCATTTGCAAAACAGCGCTGAGTTCATTTAACTATTGTCCTCGGGATTAAATATCTGATGGCCTCTTGTCAGTAGGTTCTTCCACTCTATTCTGCCATGTGCGTCGTATCTTTGTCTCTTTCTCAATGTCATCGTCTCCCTCCCCCTTATTTAGTATTCTTTTCCAAATGGGTATAAAACCAGGGCTTCGATTCTGTAATGAAAATGACACTAGCTCATCGATGTTTCGTCGCGGCCTCTATGCTCTGTCTTTTTCGATAACTAAGCAAACACGCGAGAGGTAATAGTTACTGAATTGGAGGACAGTAGCGGTACTTTTTTATAAAGTTGTTTTCTAAATTCGTTTTTTTGAAATGCCGCTGTCGCATTTTATTATATTTATTATTAAGTAGGTACTGGTAACTGGAGAAAACGTGCAATTCATCCCAGTAGAAAATTTAATTTCCCTTTAAGACAATAGTAGCCAATGACTTAGATTTTCGATTGAAGATTTATCAGAGTTTTTTACAAACTGCAGAACAGGCTAGACCCACGAAGGACTTATGAAGGTCAAAGCTACAGAAATTATCGATGGTGACTGGAATTTTCAGAAAATAGTGTTTTTGTCAATAGTTTTATTATCTTCATCTATTAAAAATTAATACAGTATAGCCATGTAATAAAACGAAATAAATGTATTTACTTCGATTTTTTTATAATTTAAAAATTGGCTACTATATTGTGTCGATAGTGACTAAGACTCGTTCTTTAAAGTGTAAATAAAATGCGACTTAGAGGTTATAAATACAACCACTAATGTTGCTTGAACAAACCGGTATGTGTGCAGAGGTCACCTGTCAGATTTATAATGATTTGTTTTCCAATTATTAATAGTTTTTAGGATTCCGTACCTACAATTCATACCCAACGGGTGCTAATGTTACTTTATTCTAAGGCATTGCTGTCTCTCTGTCCGTCTGTCATTGGCTATACCTTTTGTACTATAATATTTAGCACAGACATATTTTATAGCTGCCATAAATGAATAGTAATAAGTAAATAATTTAAGGACGTGTACTTTTTCGGTATTTGGTTAAACATTGTACGGTGATACGGAACCCTTTGTAAACGAATCCAACTCACACTTGGCTATTTTTTTAATATTTTAATTGGCACTCGGTCCACCTGACAGTACCAGTAATTGTTCTGCAAAATTTCCAAGGACATTTAATCAAATCACAACTTTCCATGAATATCAAAAGCCTTATTAAATTTCAAGTGAAATCCTTGTACGGAACCACAGCCTTTTGACGACTATTGTTGTAGGGCTGTCCACACCAAATTCAGGAGGTGCTTCGTAATTCTATTCAACACAAGTACAATGACACAGATATTCGGGGCGCGTACGAAAAGCGAAGCCTTAAGTGAAGACGCATCATTAAAAGGCGTTCCAATTAGGTCTCTAAACTATCGTGGGGTGACCCTTAATTTGTATTCACTAGGGGTGTGCGAGTCGGGATGTCGGCTGTACATACATTACGGCAGACGCGGGCGGCACACGAAACAATTGAGGGCGTTGTAACGTGATAGGCGGAGCGTGGGGAGGTAGCGGGTAAAGCTTGGCTGAGTTATTAGCTCGTTTTAATTAGTGAACAGTATAATATAGGTTGAGTGTCTGTATGATTACAATGATGATTACTGGAAGAAAAGTATGTCAATATTACGGTCTTGGGTCCTTTTTTATCGTGAGAAAATCTGCATGGAACCCAGTTGCATTGGGGAAGCGGCCAGGTTATGCTAGAATCATACCGGCTAAAACACACCACCAAAGGGGGTCGCAATCTGGACTGTAGAAGGTTCAAATCGCGTACCAGCGACCCATAGTTACTGGAGTTTGGAATCAGAATTCATTTATTTAACTCCACTTTATTTATCTTCCATTTTAACCGATGACCATACTTTATCTGAAAAACGCTATTCGCGAATGAGCAAGCCCTCACCCCATCGCCCACGCTAAGTGTCGTATCGCAAACAGCTTATTGACGGATTGTGGATATAATCCATCCTTTTTGCCAACCCTGTTTACAGCAACCCGATTGTGTCCGTGGGGCGTAAGGTCCCGGTTGTCCAGTAAATGCGTGGGCATCATTGTTGCGCATTTAGAGGAACCTTGGCCTTTTTATTAATGAAAATACGCTATTAATATAACTTTTTAGTAGTTGTTTGTGGGCGGTGCGAAATTTGATTGATCTGAAATAAATATTTTTTTAATACCTACACTATAGTGATTAGACAACAGATAATATGTGTATCTTCATGCCCATTTTTACTGAAGAGATAAGTTCCATTCCATCGAAGATATAAATTAATTAAGAAAATAAATATCGTGGGACATTCTTTCCACGCGACCATTACAAACTAAGCAGAGTTTAGCTTTTTTCAAAATACTTACTTCTATAGATATTTACACTCAGAATGAACAGTAATTTTTATACCATAAATGTTTGACCTAGGTGGGAATCGAACTCATGACTTGTGGCTTCGTGATCAAACCACCAAAGCCAAATGGCCTGTCAAAGTATTTTAGGTCCTAACGTGACATGTGGTAGGCATTACCTTGCCCCACCCGAGAATAGAATCAAGGACTCCCGGCATCTAGCTTTGATTTATACCACTCGACCACCGCTGTTATCTCGGAAAAAAACTTAACTATCTTATCTTTGCCCATTTATATAATAATATTTCAATTTACGTCACTGCCAGCTAACTTTTTAAATAAATTTCAAAAACTTCTCGCATGCCTGTATTATGACGCGTCTCATTTGTAAGCGCTTTAAAATGTTGATGAAAACTTAGAACCCTAGTTCCAACACTAAGGTCTTTGAGAAACTCTTCAATTTCGTTCTCAAATTTTTAAATTAAGTACTATGCTCTCCGATGCGAGGCGCTAAGTACGCTAAGTTTTCAAGTTAAGCCGCCGGGAGTGTAGGCACTAAGTAAATTTGGAAGGAATTCATCTTTTGTTCATCGCGAGCAGGTGTTGTTTCGTGTATGGTGTAGCTAATTGTTCATTTGTGGGGTTTTAGGTTACATTTAAGCTTAGACTCAGTGTTATTTATAGAGTTCCGTACCCTATCGGTGTCAACGAGATCCTGTTACTAAAACTCTGGGGTCCGTTCGTCTGTCTCAGGGCTATAACTTTTGAACCGTACTACTTAACAACAAATCATAGAAATAAAATACAGTTCAAAATTAAGGGGCAACAATTTTCGGCGTTGCGTTAATATTGTACGATAGTATGTAACCCTTCAACCGGCAGTTTTTCTTTTTTTTAAGTAAATACATATTTTTAAGTTGGTTGGGATATTTTTGTTTGGGGAAAATCTTATAGATTCGCGTCACCGACATGCTAACATAACAGTATATTTGTAAATATGAAAATGACGCCACGCAAAGAAGGCGTGGGTAGCAAAAGAAGTATTTAATAATAATTATATTTTTTTTGTTTATTAAAAAGGTGCCTCATTTTAGCATGCAATGCCTGTAGGAGACTCCGCTCTTCCTTATCAGTTTAAATTACATTTACATAAGTAAACAGTTTAGACATTTGCTACTGCTTTACTATGATCTTTATTTCTTAATGCCAACTAGATCGATAAACAGGCAGTCGGTCTATCTGATGGTAAGTGGTCACCGCCTATAGACATTTACAGCACCAGGGGCATCGCCAATGCATTGTCGACCCTGAGATGTGAAGTTATCGCTTGTGCTTGTAATCCGGCACCCTTACTTAGCGGGTTGGAAGGTAGTTATTGAGTAATATCATGTCAGGTAACAAATTTATGTAAATTGACAATCAAATTATAGCCAATTACCTGCAGAGTAATTATAATCTATTCAAAAATGTTACATAGTATAATATACAAAATATATTATTATATTAACCATACCGAGATGCCATGGTATCAAATACCGGAATATTTTGATACCGTTTCTTTCAACTCTTGTAATAATTTCATAAATAATAATAATAAATATTCTGGGACATTCTTTACACACGGACTGATACATAGATCTGATCCTAAACCAAGCAGTGCTCGTACTATGGAAACCAGATAACTGATATACCAATGAAACTATTATACTTTTTTGTTTTATAAATGCATCAGAACAATCAGACATATTCACGCAGACCAATGTTTGTCATGTGTGAGAATCGAACCCACGACCTGCTACGGGGCAGTTTTTAACCACCAAGCCAACTAGCCGTATACATTTATAGGGTTCCAAAGTAAAACTGATATTTTTGTCATGGCCAATTTTTTTTATTCATTGTAGAATTTCTTACCTCCAGCAAAATATGCTACTTCCAAAAATCCTACAATATTCACAGTAGTAGCATATTATTAAGAATTTAAATGGTCAAGCAATCATCCTTTCCAATTGGTAATAGTACACACATTTGATCGGTTTTATACTATAGATGGAGTCGGTTAGCTCCACGCTTTCCCGGGAACTGGCTCTGAGCTGCAGCTACCACAACGCACTATGGTTAGTGAAGATATAGCCAAAGGTTATTAGCAAGCTGGGAACTCCTTTTAAGTACAGCTGTATCTCACTAGCATCCTAATTATAAGCTGATTTCATAATAGATTTATGGTATAGCACGCGAGCAGTATAGTGAAACAGTTGTAACGCCATAAATGTAATACAAAATTGACGGTACCGGTGATTCCAACAGCATTACACAATCGCCTTGTGGTAGGATTCTTAAATATCGGGAGGTATCTGTGTCGCATAGCCGGAAGGGAGCCGACCGCCGAGTGCCACCACTGTGATGGATGCCTCGAGGAAGAGGCCCAGCACACGCTGGAGGCATGCACAGCTTGAACAAGCGAGCGCAGATAGTGGGGAGTGACCACTCGTTGCCGAGCGTGGTTCGCGCTATCGTCGACCACGAGAGGTCCTGGGGTGCATTCCATGCGAGACAATCATGCTCGGAAAGGAGGCGGCGGAAAGGGTCAGGGAGGAAACAGCCACCCTGGCCATCCGCTGCAAGAGAACCGGGCGCCGGAGGGTGGTATTTTTACGCCACCTTCCCCTCACTTGAGCCCAAGGGCGGCAGACTCGGGGGAGTCCGCCGCCCAGCACAATCGGGTTCGGGAAGTAGTGCGTGTGTTCCCGCACACTACTTAAGGCGAAGCGGTGAGGACGAGAGCTCCGGTCCTCACTGCCACAGACGTCTTCGTCGCCGACGAAAATGCCACCGAGACGTGGCCTCTACCAGGCCGTCGCTGCTGGGTACGCGGACCAATTCCTCGGTGCCCCCGTATACCCAGCCAGCAGCGACAGATAGGAACACTGGGGGGTTTTAGTCAGTAGGAGTCTGACATAACCCGGCCGCTCCCCCCGGAACCGCCGGGTATCCGATGGAGGATATCCCCACATAAAAATATAAAAACAAAAAAACTATTCTTAAATTTAAATTAAACTTCGCTACAAACTCAGCAGTGCATGAGTAGGTACTCGTAGGTCGAAGAGTCAATAAGAAACCCTTGCAGTGTCCAGTAATCCGGTATTGCCGTGTTTGTCGCTTTTGGCGCTTTGTCTCCTTGACAACTACAAAAAGCGGCTTACGATAGTCAACCCTGTTATTCAGTTAATAAAACCTCCGTCGGGTCGTAGCGGCGGGCCCCCGGAGAGCGGACCTCTCACGTGACACCGCAGTTAGTGAAAGAGACAGAACATCCAGACTGCGACTTCTAGTGCCATTTATTTTACAGAATCAGACCCAGGACAGGAATGGGAAGTCACATTCTCTGTACGGTGACTTGGGCTTGTTCATAGAAATCTGAATAAATGTATAGAGTTGAATAATTTTAATAAAGTATGTATTTTACTAGCATTTTTAATCTCGATTACTTATGTAGTTGTAATTACTTATTGTTATAAATTATAAGTCTACATACTAAAAGATTGTTCTCCTGATGGTGGTCACCGCCGCCTATGCACATTTGCAACACCAGGGGCATCGCCAATGCGTTGTCGACCCTGAGACGTGAAGTTGTTAAGTCTCACGTACCTGTAATTTTACCGGCTCCCTTAGCTTTCTAACCAAATCACTATTGTGACATCACACATAAACTTTTGGTGACCCGAACGAAAGAAAATCTGAACAGCACCGAAAATGTCCAGGGAGAACAAGATTACCGGAACCATCGCCGAATCACCTGTTGATCTCGCTGCCGTCTCAGTCCAGTCAAGACTTATACCATTCTGGCAAAATTATCCAGTACACTGGTTTATCCAGTTCGAAGCTGTCATCGAGCCGCTGAAGACAAGCGATGAAAACAAGTACCGCTACGTTCGCCTCCGGAGGCTGGAAAATATGAAGTCATCAAAAAACGCCTGCTTTCGGTATATGAGCAATCAGACATCAAGAACTTCAAACATCTCATCAGTGGTTTAGAACTAGGTGACCAAAAGCCATCTCATCTTCTACGTCGTATGCGTGAACTTGGAGGCACCATGATTACTGAAGAAGGAATCAAGATCGAATGGTTGAACCAATTACCAACCCAAGTACGAGTCGTCCTGTCAGTAAACACCGATTCATCACTCGACACGCTAGCCATCATGGTTGACAAAATGCTCGAGTACTCGGAAGCGACTCCCATCGCGACTATCTCAAGAGTTGAACCGTTTACCACTGCCAGCACGTGTCAGCAACAACCAGCACCGCCCACTCATCTCGACGTTCTTGCGAAACAAATGGAGAAACTCACACTTGAAATTGCAGAACTGCGAAGCAGAGCAAGAACGAACTATCGTCCTCCCTTTCACTCGCGAGCCCGTTCAAGATCAAGTTCAGTGAGGAGACACTACAGATTCGGTGATAAAGCGAAGCGCTGCGTGTCTCCGTGCGCAAAAAAAGTTTTATTCGAAATAAAAATTGTTGTGCAGGCAACTTTTCGAAGGCATTCTGTTAATTAGGAGTGTACTTAGTCCTAAATATACTACATTTACCATAGTCAAGCTCTGCTTAGTTTGGGATCAGATGGCCTTGTGCTAAAAATGTCCCATTATTTAAGATTTCTATGACCTTTCCATATATCCTTTCATCTATTATATATACATGTAAAGCTTTGTCAAATAGGAGTACTGTGTGTGGTGTAAATTCTATTGTTTATCGTTGTTCTAAAGTATTAAAATGTATTGTTCTAGATCATACATAAATGTATAATGTGTGAAATATAAATAAGTACTCGCTATCTCCCCCGGTTTTACCCGAGTTTTCCGAATGATATGACATTTCCCGGGAAAAATGTTCAATCTATTAATCCAGATTATAAATTTATCTATTATTATATTTATTATTAATATATATATTATTATTATATATATATTTAAGTTTCATTAAAATCCTTATCTTATTTGGTTTGTATAAATTTACAAAATGTTATTTGTTTGATTTAAAACATCATCGCTAAAATTTGAGATTCAGTTCGCCTGATGGTTAAAGACCATGACCGCCACGGTCGTGGGTTGATTCCCACCTAGGACAAAACCATTGTGTCCATATAGTATCTCTATCTATCAGTTATATGGTTTTCATAGTATAAGCTCTGCTAGTTTTTTGGGTTCAAACGGCTGTCTAAAGAATGTCCCAGGATATTAATATTTCATTTTAACATAGAAAATATCTTATTTTTAATGGTATCTACAAAATTTTGGAAAACACATTAACTTTTAATTAAATCGCATGGAAAAGAGCTAAAATTCCTGTACACGGGACGAGGCGTGAAATTCTGACACATTCCGGGATTTTCCGGAGGCCCGGCAGCCTTCGAACTGACGACCCCGGTGCGGGTTGCATTCCGAAATACCGGTACTGTTTAGCGCTAACACATTTTTATAACACGAACTAGCTGTCCCCGCGGTCATACGCGCGTTCCCGAGGGAAATCACATTTTCCCGAGATACAAAGTAGTCTATATTTTATCCCTGGATATGCTCTATCTTTGTGCCCAGTTTCATCCGAATCTGTCAAGTAGAAAATTTTTAAATTTATGTTAAATCAAATTCTGAAATGAAGTTTAAAGTAGGGAAAACGGGGGTAAAGCCGGGGCAAAAGCTTGTTGTTTTCTTTAAGGCCCCCCCAAACGAATTTTGGACATAAATATGCTATCTTGTCTGTCTCAGCATTGCTTTGTACTTTATTTTTCCTTTTTTTACTTTTTTGTTTTAGATTATGTTGTCCTCAGTTGGGTAAGTGATTTTTAACACACTTTTATTACTACAGTTTTATGTTATGTAAATTTTTTTACGATAGTTAACCTTTAATTAGGCGCGCGGGGTCGCCGCGACCCCAAGTGATCTTCAAGTTAAGTTATTTTTATACCTATTAACGCTGTCAACCCGAATTTCTTGCTAGCTTCATAACTCTCTAGTCCCCTAGTTCTAGGTCTAGTTTCTAATTTCATACCTATCAATTTGGTAACTGCAGACCCCGCGCGACTAACAATGTTAGTTTGTTGGCGCAGCTAATTAAAGGTTATTTAATTTTAGTGCTCCATACATTGTGTTTACATTTATCTTCTTCCAGCTCGGTTTCATACTCTTACCATAGATTCCGCAACACTATTATTCAATGTGTTTTAAAAAATATAATACTTTTCAACGAGCAATTCTTCTATATATTATACATTGGTATGCTCGATTTGTACGCACATTTAAATTAGTATTGTATACACGTACCTATGACAAAAAATGCCTTTTTATATCTACACAATTGATTCGAAACAATTTATTCTTTTTTACATGTAAATTCATCGACGTACTACATATTTGTCTATGAATAATGATTCTAAGGTTTCGTATAATAAATACTTAAGGTAAAATCTGGGTTCAATTCTTAGGCAAAGTTCACTACCTGTCACGTTGGAACTTAAAATGTCTTCTGTGGAATGTATTATTATTATTTTTTTATGCTTCTTGGGCCGACAAACAAGATGGTAAGTGGTCGCCGCCGCCTATGGACATTTGCAACACTGGGAGCATCGCCAATGCCTTGTCGACCCTGAGACGTGAAGTTGTTAAGTCTCATGTGCCTGTAATTTCACCGGCCCCCTTACCTTTCTAACCGAAACACAGTAATACAAGTGGACTACTGCTTCACGGCGGAAGGAAGGAATAAGGTAGTACTTCCCCGGACGAACTCTGCGCTAAGAGCTTTACTACTCATGTAAAGATAATTAATAAATGTGACCACTGAAGTAACGGCAATGAACATTTACACCCACACTATTACCAAACTTAAAGCAAATGTTATGTAATGAACATACTTTCCTCATAAACATCGAATGATCCATTCCAAAGCTATGAGGAAAAGATGAGGGCTTCAGTGTAACTGGCTGTGCAACAGTGATAAGTAAGGGAAAACATATTTTTTTACATATACTGTCAGAAATACCAACCTTATATTGTATATTTTTTTCCTCTTCCGTTACAGTACGTGATATCTTAAATTATGGAAAACATTATTCGTATACATTATGTCAGGAGTATTTCTATTTTTCTTCTAGTTTTTTAGCAACGGCATCCGGTTCTTTGCTGGTTATCAATCTTGTTAAATTGTGCCATAGTATGAATTTATGAGTTGAAAAATATTTTAACATAACGTAAAATATCTTTACACCCATAATATGTACCTTAAGAGGCAGAGGTCTCAGTAATGAGTCTAGTCTATTTTTAGAGTAGTAGAGCTCTTAGTGCAGAGTTCGTCCGAGGAAGTACTACCACCTTACCCATTTCCGCCGTGAAGCAGTAGTGCACTTGTATTACTGTGTTTTGGTTAGAAAGAAAGGTAAGGGGGCCGGTGAAAGGTGAAATTACAGGCACATGAGACTTAACAACTTCACGTCTCAGGGTCGACAACGCATTGGCGATGCCCCTAGTGTTGCAAATGTGAATAGGCGGCGGCGACCACTTACCATCTTGTTTGTCGGCCCAAGAAGCATAAAAAAAAAAAATAATACATTCCACAGAAGACATTTTAAGTTCCAACGTGACAGGTAGTGAACTTTGCCTGAGAATTGAACCCAGATTTTACCTTAAGTATTTATTATACGAAACCTTAGAATCATTTGATTTTTTTGTTTGTCAATTAGTCAGTAATCCGGAACTACAGTACACATTTTTCATAAAAAAAAACAATGGCATTTATTTCGTTTTTAATTGGCACAAAAGTAGCTAAAACGTAAAACGCATAAAGGCGTAAGTGCAAAAAGCATGAATGTGAGTGATTACTGGGTACAAATAAAGCGGACTAAACTCAAAGACCTACATTCGTCGCGGCACTGAAGCGGAAAAGAAATGTGTTTGCTCGGCAAAAACTGAGGATTTAGCATAATGTACGTTCTCAGCCGAATTTCACTTTAATGTTATGAGTTTTTTTTAGGATTCAGCGCGTTGGAGCGTAAAAACAGCTGTTCCTTTGTATAATCATACAATGATCATTACACGCCTTTTTCATTTCCAGTGCTCGGATATAGTTATGGCTTTTCATGCAAAAAGGTTTTTAGGCCGTATACTGCCGAAACATCCATATTCTTCAGCTAAATCTAATGATCGTACACTAGCTTGTTTTGAAGGCCAGTTGGCTTGGTGGTTAGAGGCCTTGCATGCCAGCCCATGGGTCAATTCGACTATGGAGTCGAATTGACCCATGGGCCTATTTCTTCTCTGTCTGGGAGTAAACCGTATTTCGTGTTCCCATAGTAAAAGCTCTTCTTATCTGAGTTCAGATAAATGTGTGTGAAGAATGTCTCAGGATATTTATATGAGCCTGTGGTGATGTTTTGTTGTTATGATGTCCGCAACTTGGTTCGCTTGATAACTTTAGAATAACCTATTTTTTCTTCGTGAGCCAATTTCGTTTAGATAAAGCCGATAGGTAACATAAGTAGAAACATACATTGTAAAAAAAAGTTACAAAAAATATTCTATTTAATCACAAACATTGAGCCTTACTTATTGTTGCGTGTTTAATTGATTTTTTGTTTCGTTTACTTGTGGCCCCAAACTAAGTGAGCTTGTCTTATGGGGTTACAATAATCTTATTGTTAACCGACTTCATTTTCTGTTGCGCTCCCTACATCGTGATACACGGAGTTTTTCTAGTTTTAATAAAATATAGACAGGAGAAAATATAACTGCACAAAATTACAACAAAATTCAACCGTCAATTATTACGTAACTTTATAGAGTTTAGTAAATACCAAATCCACGCGAGTTAAGGACCAACTACGTTCCCAGTCCGACGCAGTGGTTACCAACAATACCAACTATAATTTCAATTCACCAAATTGCATTCCATTTAATATCAGAACGCGCCAACTTGACGCGAATAAATATCAATTTAAAATGTATATTATTTGAGTTGGTTTTGGAAAACCGCCGCGGCTTTTAAAGATATTGCAATTGGAGTGTTTTATGTCTTGTGTCCTACGGTAGGTTTAAAAGTGAATAATGTTTTATTTTTCTATCGTTGAATTATCTGCAGACTTTAGATTTTTTTAAATCTAGGTATTGAATGTGAACAGATTAAATTACATTTATTTGAACAGAATTGGCATCGATTTTATACAGGTGGAATTAAATAAAATAAATAAATAAATATCCTGGGACATTCTTTTACACACGGCCATCTGATCCCAAACTAAGCAGAGCTTGTACTATGGAAACTAGATAACTGATATACTACATATACTACTTTTTTTTCTAAATACATATTTATACTGATATTTACACCCAGACACAGAACAAACAGACATGTTCATGCACACAAATGTTTGTCCTGGGTGGGAATTGAACCCGCGACCTTCGACTTGGCAGTCAGGGTCGCTAACCACCAAGCCAATTGGCCTAGCAATTAGTTTTTCACAGTCTATTAAAAATGCTGTTTTGTTAATTCTTCGTGGGCCGTCATGTAAGCAGATGGTCCACCTGATAGTAGGTGGTCACCGCCGCCTATGGACATTTGCTACATCTGGGAATGCGTTTGTGAGTGTTTACGAGACGTGAAGTTGTTAAGTCTCATGTGCTTATAATTTCAACAGCATCCTTACCTTTCAAACTCTACATTTTGAAATCTTTTAGTCGGATACCAGCGGTGATTGATTCTTTACCTCAAACATTTCTACGTCTGAAACGATGACCTGTTTCCTATGATTGGTAATGTCCTCGCCGACGCTCACGACATGTTACATTGGGACCTTATATATCTTTAGTGGAATTTATGTTTCAGTACTCAAGCCTTACTTGTTCACTGGTGTACACCGTTTCATTGTTGAATTGTTTCAAAGCCCATGGTCTCTCCCTGTACCATAGACTACGGTTGTACCGAATTTCAGCAAAGTTGGAACAAACATAAAAATATTAAGATTATCATAGCTTTAGCTTTAAAAAAATGTTTTAATAATAAAAGTATGTACAGTACCGACATAAAAGTATCCCCCTTCCCCCACTCCGTCTGTAACCACAGCTGACTCCATTAACTCGGTCATTATACGGGGAGCGCCTATTAGCCGAATTCGGGGCGTGACCACTTGATGCATGTCGCTAATCTTCTAAATTATTTGGGGCTTTTTTCAAATCGCCTTTATTTTTATTACTCTAGTCGTTAGTGAAGGTGGTTTATTATGAGTCAAACGAGTTCTTACTATTATTAATTCTAACTAATTATGAATTGCGAACTATAGTTTGCTTTCAGGAGTAGTAGTGCACTTGTATCACTGTTTTAGTTAGAAAGGTGAAATTAGACGCTCATGAGACTTTACAACTTCATGTCTCAGGTTCGACAACACAATGGCGATGCCCCTGCAAATGTCCATAGGCAACGATGACCACTAACCATTAGGGCACCGTATGCCAGTTTGTCAGCCTTATTGACATTAAAAATTACTCTACTTAACAGTAGAATCAATTTTGACGAAGAGGGAAAATATAAGCCTCTTGATAACGCAGGAACACCCGTGGGGCGGAGGCTAGTGAATAATAAATATCAGTAGTTCAGATACTGAGTACTGAGAACTAACTTCCCGATATTTTAGGTCACAACGTGGCATGTGGTGAGCAATTGTTGCCGCCTCTCGGGAACATTATCAATATCGGGCTACGGGTCAACATTTTTCATTGTTAATAATGATGCCCTTGTCCGACGGGGAAATTGAATACCTCAAATCACTAACTGAGCATCTAAATAATGTTTCATCAACCTATGAAACTTTAAAATTAAAATCAACTGTAAATATTGAAAAGCTCTTAAATTCAAGCATTTTGATGCACTGGAAACAACGTATAAAAATGAGTAATTACCCATTTCTTATGCATCGCCTCAATTTATTAATTCTTGTCTATCTCTTGCCTTTTTGATTAGATAGAAGGAGAATTCATATCTTTTTGCTTTTATCCTGCCAAATTCAATTATTCTGTAGTGTTTCAGTCAGTGGTGACATTAGCTGTAGTTCATTAAATCGTGAACTAAAAAGGATTTGTTCAAACTCTCAAAACAAAAATCTCCCTCAATCTTTTCAACGGTAGGATACGAAAAAAAGGATCAGAGATTTAAGTAATGTTTGGTTTGATGCACGACTGAATTGGCACCAATATCATCTCAAAACGAAACGAAGTTAACTTCATTTGACACGACATGTAGGTCGCGAACCCACGACCCTTTGACGTGAATCAACCGCCACAATCTACCGCTCGACTCATTCAATTTCATTTTATTTTCCTTCAAAGAAAATCCACTTTGTCTTTGATACGCAAACAAATGATATTAGACCGCTAAATTCGAAAGGCCCGCTCGAGAGCTGTGCGCTGACCGCCTGAATATTACATTTTCAATTCTGCAGCATTACCACGGGGAGCACTAAAGGCGATTGAATACGAATTGCGAAATGACGTGTTTGAATCGATAAATTCTGTAAAATATTGGAGCACAACGACTTTAGCATACAAACCCTTATTCGGACCCACTCGGCTGCCATTCGAGTGATATCGGTAGGAACTATTTTATTGTAGTTTTCAGTAACTTCAAACGCAAGATAACTTTAAATGCTTCTTTCATGAGCCAGTTAGTTTCCTGTAAAAATCCCATACGAAATCTTCTAGTAATGTCTATGATTACCGATTTAAAGCAGACAAAGTCTACAAAAATGGTCATATTGTCTAGTATTTTTCAAATAGCATGAGTTGAACACATGGTGTTTTAAAAGACTGCTCAATGGTTTATGTTTATTTCGACATAATAACTAAATACTGTAACAGAGCAAGGTCTCATGAACCGTTTAGTGTACCTAGTATCTCAGAGTAATTAAGTGCTATTTCAAAAGATATGGGTAAGAAACTTTCAACTGTCACAACTCATCCTATGTGTAATAGATGATAGTCTGTTTGACTCCCACATCAACCCGCAATCAGTTATTGGCAAATATTTTCAATGTACAAATACAACGATTCTACAGTTACAGTTTAGCATAGATAGTCATTTATACTGAGGTTGTCTAAGTCGCAGAACTTTTGAATTGCTAAAGTGTAAATAATAATCGATGTGTCATGTTTGTGGTAAGTGATAATAGCACTGAAGGCGGTAATCACACAAAGCCTAAATGGGAACTAGCTCTCAAGTGCAGCTGCGGTACACCGATTGTTTCTTGGTGACAGGTTTTCAACTTGAAGGAGCTACCCAGCTAGGCGGGTACTAAATAGTTCCCTACCACCGTGGTTTCTTTAACCGACATTTGGCATTGTTGTATGTGAGGAATTGATTTTATACAATTTAATAAAAAAAAAGCATTTTTATAAAACTGATCATTTCAACTACAATATCATGAATTTTGGGCTAATGAGCCCAAAATTATGTATAAATAAAATAAAGTCGTAATACTTTTTTTTACACACGGCCGTCTGATCGCAAACTAAGCAGAGCTTGTACTATGGATACCAGATAACTGATATATCATATATGTATGTTTTTAAATACATACATATATAGATATTTACACCCAGACACAGAACAAACAGACATGTTCATGCACACAAATGTTTGTCCTAGGTGGAAATCGAACCAGCGACCTGCGACTTGGCAGTCAGTTCGCTAACCACCAAGCTAACTGGCTTGTATTGAATTGTAACTGTACATCATAATTTTAAATTAAAACTAAACATGAATCTCGCAACAAAACGTCAGAAAAATCCGTTCGAGAACATACAGTACAGACGTGCATGAAATGCGATGAACATTTTGTAAATTTTCATCCTCACGTGAGCACAAATATCTAACGAAGCTTATTTGGCTTAAATCGTAATACGTATTCAACGGACTTAAGCGCACGACCAATTCCAAGATTTTCAATTAAGTGCGCTTTTGAAAAATAAAAGAACCAGTCGAGTGTTTTAATTTATTGCTCGTAGAGTCGGGAGCCCTTTATTTCGTAAGTATATTTTTATGAAATTAACGTGGAGTTTTTTGCTTTAATATTTTGCTATTTCAATTGAGCTTTATGGTGAAAAAGTTTATTGTAAAGAATACATTTATTTTTAGAAATTTAACAAAACATTTGCCAGACCTACTGGTGTGGTGATTAGCTACCCTGATTAAAGGTCGTGGGTTTGATTCTGACCCAGGACAAGTATATAGGGCGTATAGACGTTTGCTTTATATACATCTAACATCCCGTAGCTTTACCTGCTTTTCAGAGGGATCTAATGTATCTTGGGACTATAACATGTCGCTCAGGAATAGTATAGCTTACTATCAGTGGAAGATATGTTTTAATTGATGCTTTAGTTTTGCAAAATTGACATCCACTAAATTCGCACTCCCTCAAATGATTTTACTTATTTATTTTTTTTTTATACCACGTGGGCCGATAAACAAGCGGACGGTCCACCTGATGGTAAGTGGTCACCGCCGCCTATGGACATTTGCAACACTAGGGGCATCGCCAATGCGTTGTCGACCCTGAGACGTGAAGTTGTTAAGTCTCATGTGCCTGTAATTTCACCGGCCCCCTTACCTTTCTAACCGAAACACAGTAATACAATTGCACTACTGCTTCACGGCGGAAATGGGTAAGGTGGTAGTACTTCCCCGGACGAACTCTGCACTAAGAGCTCTACTACTCTAAAACAAAACTTAACTTATTCCCAATACTGAGAATTCTTCTATTAATAATGATTAGTTAAATGAAATGAAATATTTATTCAAATAGGCCTTCACAGGCACTTATGAATGGTCAGACTCTAACACCGGTTCGGAAGGTTGCTTTTACTGAAAGGAGCCGGCAATAAACTCAGTAATTACTCTTTTCGTTAAGAATCTGTTACTGATTATTTACTACTATTCTACAATTATTCTATATATATGGAAACTAGCTGTCTTCCGCGGTTTCACCCTCATATATCGATATCATAATATAGACTAAAACCATAAAGGAAAAATTCCGCATCGAATGGTAGCAGTCCAATTTCGATATGTTCTGTAGTTTTGAGGTGATGGTCAAAAAAACCCTATTTTGCTTATATTTGTAGTATAGATAGAAGATATATGTTTATTCGATAGCGATGAGATTTGAGTAAGTTGATCTACGCACGCATGTAAAGGTACCTGACAAAAAAGGTTACACAACAAGACATGACGATAACAGCTAGTTGATAATAAATATCCTTGGACATTGTTCACACGCGACTATCTGATCCCAAATGAAGCAGAGCTTGTAACACCTAGACAAAGAACAAACAGACATGTTTATCCACACAAATATTTGGGGGGGAACTGATCCTAGGACCAGCGTCATCTTAATCAGTGAATTTACAATTTAATATACGATTTTCCACTAGTAAATTCTGCATGTTAAATATTTCAGTTTGGTTCAGTTGATAAATGTGCAGTTTGTAGTTTATCAACAAATTGATTATCTCTGTGTACTCAGCCTGCACTGAGTTGCGGGAACTATTGTATGGGAGTGAGTGAGACAGCAGGAAGCATTGCTTGGGAAATGCAACTCGTTAAATTAGTTGTATTAACACTTTTCACTTGACTGGAGGTGGGTGGGACCAGCACGTACATTATATAATGCTTTTGGAATCGTCGTTACAGTCAATTTTGTATTATATTATATTGACGGTGCTATGACTGTTGTCTTAAACTGCTCGCGCGCCGAGACATCAATATATAATATTATAAAATAGGCTTCCACATTGAATCAAAGAGAGTTACACAATTCGGATGCAGATTGGTAAAAAGGTACAGTTGACATTCTTTGTTAGCAATGATAACCTATAGCCTCTCTGGTAATGTGCCCGAAAAACGGCAACAAATATTAATAAATCTTATTCTCAAAAACTTAGCTTAGGTTGTGTCACAAATGTGTCACCACATGTCACGTTGGCACTTTGATCTTTGGTCGAAAGTGGGTCTCAGTGGAGACACTGGAAGCAGGCCACACTACTGAGAGTAGTGTGGCCTGCTTCTTTGGGGATAGTATAGGAAATTAAAACCATGTTTTTTTCTAATTTCCGTTGGTTGCCTACTTTGGCTATGTATAACGCTGTATGGCAGGGAACGACCATTATCAATAATAATAATTGGCTCGAGTCAACTAAATAATACCGATGACCACATGCACTTTGTACCTTACACCCAGTAGTCAACAAAAGTCTTACCAAAGAGACATGACGTCAGACAGTAAAACTTCTCCCAAATCTCTTGAAGTATTATGCTATATTAGCTTACGGATGTCCACCACTACTGAACATAGGCCTCCCCTATGAATTTCCACCTTGGTCGCCTGCATCTGGTGGCTCCCAGCGACTCTGACCAGGTCTTTTTAGCGCCTCTTATCCGCGAAAGCAATCTATGTGTTTTCCGGCCTATAAAATTTGTCCATGCAAAATAGGCGTACACCGGCGCTCTTATTTCGTTTTCTCTTAGAGTTCTTTCAGTTATGTTTTCATGAAATGGGCAATTAGATACAATTTTTTTTAAATCCATCTGATAGCCGCAGAGAGTAGTAGAGCTCTTAGTGCAGAGTTCGTCCGGGGAAGTACTACCACCTTACCCATTTCCACCGTGAAGCAGTAGTGCACTTGTATTACTGTGTTTCGGTTAGAAAGGTAAAGGGGCCGGTGAAATTACAGACACATGAGACTTAAAAACTTCACGTCTCAGGGTCGACAACGCATTGGCGATGCTCCTAGTGTTGCAAATGTCCATAGGCGGCGGTGACCACTTACCATCAGGTGGACCGTCTGCTTGTTTGTCGGCCCAAGTGGCATAAAAAAAAAAAGAGATAAGCGCGCTCTAACAAACAAGCTCTTTAGTGTCATTACATAAAATTATACAATTTTCACTTCACATCTGTTTGTGAAACCTAATTTAAATTAATTGAAAACTATTCCAACCTAACAATGAATAACAAATACAAATACACGTAATGATGTTTTAATGTATTATGCACTCGTGCTGTCAGCAAATAATAACATTACCCATAATGTACCCCACTCACGGTGTGATCTGCCCAATTTGTAATAAATGTCCTGGGATATTCTCCACACATGGTTATTTGATTCTAAATAATAGCTTATACTATGGTAACTGTTTTTCAGGGCCGGCAAACAGGCATAAATCAATCTGATGGTAAGTAGACATTTGCTATACCAGGGTCATCGCCAATGCGTTGCCAACCTATAAACGTGAAGTTGTGAGTCTCGAGTGCCTGCAATTTCAGCGGCCCTTTATATTTACTCTACTCCTTCTTACTTTTTTAATTTCAGAATATATTAATTGATGATTGACAGAGAGTGAACCGGTTCAAACGCGTAAGATCATCAATACTTCTTAAAGGAACAGCTGCTCTTGCTAATTTAAACCACATCAGCGCGAACCGAGACCTCTCACGTCATTGCTAAGTTAAAAAAAGAGACAAGGCTAATTTTAATTACCTTACAGGATAACATACCAGTACACACCTCACGCTGCACGCATGAGCCAATAAAGCGCCGAGAACTAACTCTGAATAATTGACTGACTGATAAGGGTTGAATATGTCTGGAGGTTACTAAGGATTGTGCGTATTGGTAATCCCATGCCTTTTAAGAATGCATGATGTATCTTACGTATCGATCTTTGCTAACGCCTCCCACAGACTTTTCATTAAGTAGGCAATCCTAAGAGAAGATTGGAAGATTTATTATGAAACTTAAAAAGAGACGTTTATAAGTTTTCTGTCCTGCGTTTTATTAAATTTCGAAAAAACGTAATGAACCTTTTGGGTACGGGTATGATTTGCATACTTTTTAGAAGCACTAAAGCTCTTAGTGCTTTGTTAATCCGGTGATGTACTGCCACCATAACTATTCCAATCGTGAAGCTATGGTGCACTTGTAACCACTGTGCTTCAGTTAAAATAGTAAAGGGGCCGCTGAAGTTACAGGCACATGAGACCTAGCAACTTCATGTCTCAGAGTCAACAACGCGATGCTCCTAGTATAGCAAATGTCCCTAGGTAGCGATGGCCTTGCACATTGATCTTCTGCCTGATTATCGGCTTACATGACTTATAATACTGCCCAAGAAACTATAATGCTCTCGGATCCTTATGTAAGCGTTTATTTTATTACATTGGCGGCATTACAAGTTCTTCCACTCTATGTGCACATGCTGAGCCATCAATATATTCAAAAATCTGCTTCAACATCGTCTCAGATAGAGTTACACGACTCGGGTGCCGATTGCGGCGTGAGAGAAGCCCGTTAGCTCCATGGGATGGGCGACAGGGTTGGTTATGGCACATTTTGATAGGCAATTAGTTTATGTAAATCGTTGTGTGGCGGTGTCGGCCGGCCTATCATAACATAACATTGTTCTACACAATGTTCGATTACAATAACATGGCCAATGCCCAACATTTATTAGTTGTTTGGCGCTTTTTGTTGGCCTGGGCTGTGGGCCATTTGATTTATGAGGCAGTTTGTTTGAAACATTTTAGTACTGTGATTATAATGAGAATGTATTGGTTAAATTTTCATATATATTGCTGCGATTTAGGTCATGGACGTAGCATCCCTACTTATATTATAAATGGGAAAGAGGGCGAGGATGGATGTATGAATGTATATTCTCTTTTTCAAAAAAACTACCTAACGGATTTGGAGCCGTCAAGGAAATCGAATAAACTTTTTATTCCGGGAGGATGTACAGGGTGCGCCAGAGAAACTTACTTATTTGAAAGGTCAATAAAAAAAAAGTACTTCAGTTATTGTTTTAAAAAATTTTTTATTTGAGAATACAATATCCCAATTTTTTTTTATGCAGTCTTAAAAATGACATCGGATAAATGGCGACCCCCATTGCGCATACACTGATGAAGTCGATTTTTGAAATTCATATCCACTCTTCGCAGCATATCAATCGGTATGTTGGCAATGGCGTCGCGAATGTTGTTCTTGAGGTGTGCTATGGTCCGTGGTCGATCGACATAAACCAGGGATTTCAAATAACCCCATAAAAAGAAATCGCATGGTGTCAAATCTGGAGAGCGTGCCGGCCATTGGAGATCGCCTCTGAGAGAGATGAGGCGGTCGGGGAAATGTTGTCGCAACAAATTCATTGAGTCTCGTGCTGTGTGTGCTGTGGCTCCATCTTGCTGAAACCACACGTTCCTAACGTTCATTTCTTCGAGTCTTGGAAGAAAAAATTCCTCGATCATGTTCCTGTAACGAGCTCCATTCACGGTAACTGCGCGTTCGTTTTCTTCAAAAAAATAAGGACCAATTATTCCCATTACCGACACCGCACACCAGACAGTAACTCGCTCACAATTAAGTGGCTTCTGGTGAAGCTCACGCAGATTTACATCACACCAATAACGCATGTTTTGCTTGTTGACGCAGCCGGAAATGTGGAAGTGAGCCTCGTCACTGAAAAAAACGACCGCGTCTTCAGGCAGGTTGCCAATCAGCATTTCACATGCATTTAAACGGGCAACAAAATCGCGTTCAGTTAATTCTTGCACAACAGCCAATTTATAGGGATGAAATTGAAGGTCTTCATGGAGAATTCGTCGAACCATAGCAGCTGCGTGTTTGCGAGCCGAACGCCGGGGAGAACGCACAACTGACTGCCTCACTCTTTCGATATTTTCCGGAGTTCTGATGGTCCGTTGAAGTCCATTTCTGGGTTTAGCGACACTTCCACACTCCCGAAATGAGTTAACCCACGACAGAATCGAATTACGGCCAGGAACGAGTCTGTGAGGAGGAATTTCAAAGCGAGCGCGGAAGGCACGTTGCGTAGCAACAAGTGAGCGACCGTTAGAAAAGAAGCTCTCAACTGCGAAGGCCCGCTGCTCTCTAGACCAGAGCATGATGGCAACTGACTGGAGGGAGAAACAAACTTGGGAACTTCCCCCTCCAGATGCGCCCCCTCTTGCCCCTCTACCCGCCCAACTCACCGCGCGGGAATTTTTTCAAATAAGTAAGTTTCTCTGGCGCACCCTGTATTATATAGGTGTGAGACAGCTAGCTTATTGAAAGCTCTGTTTTAATAGAGAAATAACAGAAACTTTCGAAGTAAGATATCAAACAAAAAAGTAGGATATGTATATCAGTTATCTGGTTTCCACAGTACAAGTACTGCTTATTATGGGATCAGATGGCGGTGTGAAAAGACTGGGACATAACTGTGGGATACTACAATACAAACCAATGCTATGTCTTTATAGTAACGGATCAGAGGTTAAATAAATAATGTTAACAGTATATAGACTTGCGTCGTTGTATATGAAATTACCAACCATTAGAGAAAGTACTATTTTCCTGAAATCAATTCTGCTTTCTTCTGTAAATAGTTAAGAAATATATTGTCTTTTAATCTGATTATGAAAAATACTTTACTTTATTTTTCGTGGCATCCCTAATAATTTACCCACGCCTTGTTCTTCGCGAGGCAGCAAATCGGACAAATAGATGTTTTTATCGAGTCCGGGCTTATACCAGGCCCCTTTTACCCTCTTCTCTTTTTACCCCTTGACAAATAATGTAGGACAATATCCCTATTACTTAAGTAATAATGTATGCAACATTAACACTAAACATACCATAACCGGGTCAAATTACCCATTTTGAACTTTGCATTGAAAATGCACGTATCATCTTATTGCTTTTGCACATTTGACTTCATGACTTTTTCTTACTAATTAATATACAGTTATACTATTTATTTCCCTTCCTAACAGCCATATTTCATACATTCAAGCAGGAAACATAAAGTCACATTTGACCCGCTATGGTAGAAATAGGTACCTAGTAAGTGTTGGTATGATTAGTGTTAATGGAAAAAAACCTTGGCTTTCTTATTTTATATGGACTTTAATTAGGTCTGAGTTTTATTTACTACTTGCTGTTCCCGGCATGCGTTGCTAAGCGTATTTTTGTGTTAGGAACCTTTACAAGTGTACGTAGAACGACTCACAAAAGTTTTATCGCTATTAGATAAACAGTAAGAGTAGGCATAGATTACAAACATATAAACAATCATTTTTACATGCATATATATTTAATTTAATTTCAATCTAAATCAATTTAAATTTAATCAGCGGATTTTTATTATTTAAGCGCATATTATAATATATTTAGATTTTTTAACACATCAGGTTTTAAGTCATCATGCATTCGGAAAAGGATGTTGTAGGGCAGGTATGGGCAACCTTTGACTTGTTGAGGGCCAAACTACAGCGTGCAAATACGTTCGCAGTCCGCGTTTAAAAGTACTTAGTGCATTTACTACTGCAGTACTTTGCGAGTATAAGTACCTAATGTAATATTTTTTACAAAATGTCTCGCGGGCCGGGTCATATCTTACAACCGGCCGGTTGTTGCCCATATATGTTGTGTACCAGGAGTAGGTGTATATATGGTGATGCTGTAAAGTAAATTATAGTCAACGATGAATCAGCTCGGCTTGTATGCACTGTCTCTCTCGTTAACTACGCTATCACACCAGAGGTCCGCTCTCCGGAGCCCTCATCACGTTGGCTCGCCGACAATGTTTGTAGTATATATATACATGTACAGTATATATATAGATATATGTATATTGTATAGTTCTCTATATACTATATATATATATATGTATATGTATATACTTTATCTATAGAATCCAGTAGCTTCCAATAGTGGTAGATGAAAAAAAGCTCTGTTGTTATAAATGGGGTTTTAGCCATTCACACGTTTTTTCATTCTATTTTGTGAAATGGCCTTGTCTCTTTTTACACTAGTCTTTAAGAGCAGCAAATGCTGAACTTGTACCCTTTTGATATACCTTCCGTTTACGATGCGAGCGATGTTGTTATATGTTGTTTATTTCATCTACCTTGGCCCGGTACGCGTTTTTTATTACCTAGTGTACATTTTATTTCGTACCTTCGCAAGTACGCATGTGACAACTCGCTAAAGTTTCGTGAATGGTATAAGAAGGTATACTCATTCTGATGTAAGAGAAATGAATTAACGATAAAGACATACATTTAGATACAGGAGACATACATAGGCTCTTAATAAACTAGTGCGCCTCAACATCTTAGATTGCATCACTGCTTACCATCAGGTGGGATCGCAGTCAAGCACTAGTTTATATTATTAAAAAAAAAAAAAAATAATAATAATAATTTTTGTGTAAATTCTATTATACTTTTCATCCTTCCAATCGTTAATTTCTCCCTCTTAATTTATTTATGTTTTAATACTTATACTGTTTCTTGTTTTCGATATCACTACATAGTAGTTGAGTAGTAGAGCTCTTAGTGCAGAGTTCGTCCGGAGAAAACACCACATTACCCATATCCGCCGTGAAACAGTAACGCACATGTATTACTGTGTTTCGGTTAAATGAAATGAAATGAAGTATTTTATTTCGCCAGGAATTTCGTACAGATTGGTGGTATTTCAAAATAAGGTCAACACATTTCGCTATAGAATAGCATGCAAAATTACAAGTTTAAATTGATTTTAATAAAATGTCATTATTTCAGTACAATATAATAATAATTAAATATAATGTCCTATTCTTGATTTATCTATCTAAGTTTTACGTTATATTGAAAGTATTCGTCTAAGGTATAAAAAACATCTCTCAGTAAGCCACTTAAATAATTTGGTCTTAAATAGATTTAAAGGAAGGCTTTTATAAGTAACTGGTAATTTATTAAATATTTTAATCGCCATGGGATAACAGCTCCTATGATATAAGTGGCTTCTTATTTTTGGTAGGAGTAATTTATCCTGGTACCTTGTATTCTGTTTTATGTCCCCATATTTGCGGAATAGACCGGAATGTGTTTTTGCAAATTTACAATATTCAAATATATATAGTGATGGTACAGTCAAAAGTTTCAATTTAATAAAAAGTGGTCGGCACGATGTTAAGGGTGGCACATCACAGAGAGCCCGAACACATTGTTTTTGAGCGATAAAGACCTTGTTTACTAGAATTGAGTTGCCCCATAAAATAATGCCATATCTGAGCTGAGAAGCCACGTACCCATGATACGCCAATAGGGCTCTCTTTTGATTTGTTATCTTTGACAGTCTCCATAAGGCATATACGAAACGATTTATTTTATTGGTGACCTTATTGATTTGAGATTTCCACGTGCAGCTACTATCTAACGTTATACCAAGAAATTTCGTTAATGGTCTGACCCAAAAACATATCCATGGATACAATTAGTTTATTTTTGCATTTTCTATTATAGAATCGAACAGTGGTACAGTGGTTACAGGCATATAAGACTTCCCGCTGTCTGTCTGCCCCTATGTTTGTTTAGATCTTTAAAACTACGCAACGGATTATGATGCAGATTTTATTAATAGATACAGTGATTCAAGAGGAAGGTTTATATGTATAATACGTGTGACATCCCACGGAAACGCAGCAAAATCGCGGGGGACAGCTAGTTTTTGTATAAAATTCATATCATGTTTAATCAACAAGAAGTTCGCTTTAACAAAATAATCCTGTTCTAAGTAAGATATAAGCGCCAAGCCGAGCATTAAAACACACGACTCTGTCAGGAGCAGTTGTCTATTACATGAGATAAGCTTATGTGTTTTGTTTTGCGTTCATCGATTGTATATAAGGGATGAAAATATATAAAAAATGCGGCCTTAATCCTCATAAAAATACTTTCATGATGAATGATAAATCACGTTGGCCTTTATATTTGGAAACTATGAAGAATTGCTGTGCTGGTAAACAGGCAGACATTCCACTTGATGGTAAGTGGTCACCGCCGCCGAAGTTTCACCCGCGTTCCCGAGATATTTTCTATATTCTCGAGATAAAAATCCTATTTGCTATTCCGTTCAGCCGTTCGGGCGTGATTGACTAACAAACATCCACCCAAACTTTCGTATTTATAATAGTAATAATCGGATTTCCACCCAGAAACAAAACCAATGTACATTACACATTCAAATATATATAATTTTGATTCGTTTTTAATGATTCGGTTACATATAACCCTCCAAAGCACCTCTACGGTCGCATAAAGCGAACGAGTGTCAATAAACGTTGACCGCGTACCACGAATACAAACTAGGGGCTAACGGACAAGGGTCACTTGTACCCGGACACACAGATAAATACCGCGCGCCCGGAATTATAATCAAGGGTTTAGTATTGATTATAACGCTAGCTCAAAGATCTAAAAGATCAGAGTGTGCTCTGTCTCTATCGGTAACTATGCTGTAGCACGAGAGGTCCGCTCTCGTTGTGACAAAGTTTGAATTAGCTGAATAAGGGAGAACCACGGGTGAGTTTAATCAATGATTTTGTTACGCCTGTAATGACTTTAGATCGTTTGTTTTTCTATACAAGGTGCCATTTTGGGTAAGTTACTTTGAGTAAATAAGAAAATATTGTTAATTTTTTATGTTAGCTCCGCTATACACACATATACAAAAGTTTTTGAAAAGAGTAATATCTGAGTTGATTGCCGGTTCTTCTCAGTAAAAATTATCTTCCAACCTGATATTAGAGTCAGAAGATTCATAACTATATGCTTTTGGTATAATATTTTTAACTGGCTATCCTCCGCGGGCTTAAAGGCGTTACCGAATAAAAGTCGAGTAGTTTCTGTCCCTCTCCGTACCATAGGATATGTGTGCAACTTTCAGCATGATCAGGAACATCTATCGCCAGGCGCACACGATACGATGACGCTACGGTTGCTAGAGGCACAGTTCAGTCGTTTTGCGACGAAATATTATTAGTTCGGATTCACCTCTACGGATGTTAGAAACAGCGTTACAATCGGCTAAAGGAGACAAGAGGTATCGATTTTCAGGGCCCATACAATTGACGTTTGTAACATATAAATGATCAACCGTAGATACCCCAGGGTTGGCAATATATATATGTGTGATGTGTACTTGATCTGTATACCTCTCTGAAGATAACTGAATAATAGGTATAGTCATTTATTTGATTATTGTATATTTTGTATTGAAATTATTATTTTCTGGATTTCTTCGCGGTTTTGCTGACAAAAAGAATTCAGGTTATAAAATATCTATATCCGTTTAGTATTATTTACTTGACAGAGTAACAATCATCCATCACAATGCAATGATCCTCACAAGCATTCGCTTTTATAATATTGGCAGGATAGGACATCTTTTCTGTAATGCTAAAACGATCAATTTTAATGTTGTGATTTTAAAAGTCGAGGTAGTTCGAATCCTACAATAAACCTTAAGCTTCCGGTTTAGACAACCATCTTATCGAAACCATTGCACGATGTTAGGGTACTTTGTAGTAAGCGCCAGGCTGACTTCAAGTTGAAAATCTGTCCAGTATCTCGACGTATTCCGATAGGCTTTGCTTACCTTCGGCCACACTATCACCATAGTGTGTCGGTGCTAAATACATGCCTGGCTTTTTAGGTTTTTTTTTTATACCACATTGGCTGACAAACAAGCAGATGGGTGGACCATCTGCTCATAGTAAGTGGTCACCGCCGCCTATAGAAATTTGCAACACTAGGAGGCATCGCCAATGCGTTGTCGACCCAGAGACGTGAAGTTGTTAAATCTCATATCTGGTCTTACCAAATATGTCTCCACAAGCAAATAGCAAGTCAATCGAGAAGAGAATTGATATCTGAAGCTAGCTCACGACATAGCTCATAATTTATCGAATAGAATGTCGTCTATAGCTCAAAGGGATGGAGACCGTGTGGGGTAAGGAGTTGTAGAGAGGGCAGGGGGAGTTGCGACGCGGAAGGCAGCACAGACAGGGTTAACTCAATTAGTCGCGATGACAGCATGACGAACTGGTAATAGGCAGGTATACATGTCGCTGTCAGTATATTAAATTTGTCAATTACAATTATTACTAGGTTTCAGCCGCCATCCCAAAATAGACAAGCTTTATTTCACATCACAAAATAGACAGGATTCGTATTATCGTACCAATTAAACATCGTCGTGAAGCAGTAGTGCGATTGTATTACTGTGTTTTGGTTAGATAGGTAAGGAGGCCGTTGAAATTACAGGTATATGAGACATAACAACTTCACGGCTTAGGGTCGACAACGCATTTGGGTTGCCCCAGGTCCATAGGGGACCACCGCCCGGGGGAGCTCGCACAGGGAAGCAGCGTTGCTGGCGACGGCTGCGGTGTCACAGGTGGTGAGCCGCATCCGTCGCCTGGGCCTGGAGGTGGCCCTCAGCAAGTCGGAGGCCATGACGTTCCATGGCCCCCGGCGGGCGCCGCCGCCCGACTCACACATCGTGGTCGGGGGGGTCCGAATCGCTGTCGAGTCCACCATGAAGTATCTGGGATTGGTGCTCGACAGCCGGTGGACATTCGGACCCCACTTTCAACGGCTGGCGCCCAAGCTGTTGGGCGCGGCGGGAGCGCTCGCAACGCTGCTTCCCAATCTGGGGGGCCCGAGCTCCGTCTGTAGACGGCTCTATGCGGGTATCGTGCGATCCATGGCCCTGTACGGGGCCCCGATCTGGGCCCACGACCTGACGGCCGGCTCGATTGCGGTTCTTCGGAAACCGCAGAGAGCCATGGCCGTCAGAGTCATACGGGGGTATCGCACGATCTTGTATGAGGGGGCTTGTGCACTGGCCGGATCCCCGCCCTGGGACCTGGAGGCCAAAGTACTCGCGTCGCTGTATCAGTGGCGCGAGGAAGAGGCGGAGCGGGGCGAACGACCGATGCAGCGTCAAGTCGAGCTGCGTCGGTCTCAGCTCCGCGAGGTCCTAGTGGCGGAATGGCGGGACAGGCTTTCGCGCCCTACCGCCGGCCTCGACATAGTCGGGGCGATCCGGCCGGTGCTCGAGCGCTGGCTCGGGAGGAGGCACGGCTCCCTGTCGTTTCGGGCGACGCAGGTACTCTCGGGGCACGGTTGCTTCGGGAAGTACCTGTGTCGCATAAACAGGGAGCCGGACGCCCGGTGTCACCACTGCGTCCATTGCCGGGAGGACACGGCGCGGCACACGCTGGCAGAGTGTGCCGCTTGGGAGGAGCCGCGCCGTGCCCTCATCGCCGGAGTAGGCCCGGACCTCTCGCTGCCGGCCGTGATCGAGTCTATGGTCGGCGGCGAAGAGGCCTGGGACGCAGTGGTAACCTTCTGCGAGACGGTTATCTCGCAGAAGGAGGCTGCGGAAAGGGAGAGGGAGATTTCAACCCCTCACCCGATCCGCAGCAGACGCACCGGGCGTCGGCGGAGGGCGGACAACGCCCTCTTCCAGCCCCCCTAAATGGGTCCAGGGGCGTCAGACACGGGGATACGTCTGTCGCCCCACAACATCATAAGGACCCGAGGTGGCGGCGCGCGTGTGATGTTCCACGCGCGCCCCTCAGAGAAGTCGGGGGGGGAGGAGTTAACACCTCGCTCCCCCCCCTCGACCAGACGGGGCCCGCGGTGGCGGGCCGGCACCAGCCGGGGGTTGCGGAAGCTGAATTCGTGCCCGCGACCCTCGGCGCTCAAGTGTGCGAAGGAACATCGGAGGGGTTTTAGTGGGTATACCCTCGGGCCCCTTCTCATTTTTGATATGAGAAGGGGAGTTTGCGAGTGGGAGTCCCACATAACCACCGCGTCTCTCCCCGGGCGCGGTGGTATGCGTAACGCATTTCCCCTTAAAAATGCAAAATAACCCACCCAATTGGCGAGATGTCTATGCATTAAACAAATTTTATATGACAGATAAATATCTGACAGACTCAGGTTTATATTATTTACGAGCTTGTACTATAGAAACCATACTGATATACTACTAATGTTTTTTCTTCTAAATACATACTTATATAGTTATTGATACCCAGACACAGAACAAACAGACATGTTAATGCACACAAATGTTTGTCCTGGGTGGGAATCGAACCCGCGACCTTCGGTTTGGCAGTCAGAGTCGCTAACCACCAAGCCTGTCACTATTCATTTTGTATTTAAAAAAATAATTTTAGATAGTTAAAATTTGGATTTGGATGTTATCTTACAAGAGTGAACATATTAATTATTTATTTAAGTGATCCTGAAAAAAGCAATTTGGCTATTTGGAAAGTTTATGGCATATAGGCCAAATTCCCCTGGACTTATTGCATTTTGGCGGCATCTACAATATAAGCTGCGACATACACACACCCCAAACTGTAACCTTCCCACATTGACCAGTATTCTAAGGCTGTAAGAGCCAAAATGCCTTGCAGTTCGACAAAGAATAATAGTAAGGTCCTTTAATCTAGTTGGGGCAGACAGCGTGATGGAGGTTATGTCCCTTTGCGAGGCTTGAATGTAGGGTGGGAAATTAAATATAGGTAGGTACCTTAAACAGGTGTACTAAAATAGACATGCATGCTGTAACAAAGTTCCTTACAAGCTTCCTGCTTTCTTTCTCAAAACATACATATATCTTTTCAATTCAAATTATGAATTTTATTAGTTACACACTATACATACACATTTAAATTCACATTTTAAGAGTAGTAGAGTTCTTAGTACACAGTTCGTCCGGGGAAGTACTACCACCGTGAAGCAGTAGTGCACGTGTATTACTGTGTTTCGGTTAGAAAGGTAAGGGGGACGGTGAAATTACAGGTACATGAGACGTAACAACTTCACGTTTCAGGGTCGACAACGTACTGGCGATGACTCTGGTGTCGCAAATGTCCGAATGTTCCGAAACCGAACTGATACGGGCTCACATGTTTACACATACATTTTCGTGACTACCTTGGCACTTACACCTTTTAAATTATATCATTTTTTTTATAATATCCCAAGACATTCTTCACTCATAGTTACCAGATCCCAAGTTAAGCAGAGTGTACTGCTTGTAGTATGGCTACCAGGTCACTGATATACTACATATACAACTTTTTTTTAAATACATACTTATATAGATATATACTCCCAGACACAGACAAAACAGACATGTTCATGCACACAAATGTTTGTCCTGGGTGGGAATCGAACCCGCGACCATCAGTTTGACAGTCAGGGTCTCCAACCACCAAGCAAACTGGCCCGTCATCTTTATGTCATCATATCCAGCCCCCTTATTCAGACTCCTGACCTAACTTTATTCAGAGTCCCTTATATTAGGTTGGGGAAAAAGTCTTTTCGCATTATAGTATGTATGAACTTGTAATAAAATCTCTTTGGCTTGTCGCAGTATCTTGATCAGAAGTCCCAAAATTTCTATAGCAATGGGATCATATACCTACCTACAAGATGGCAAAAAGTTATCGAACTAAATGGTACCTACATACTTTAGTTAAATTTAAATACTCTATATTAAAAATGTTTTGAATTTTCTTAAAAAATGCGAAGAAACTTTTTCCCCAACCTATTATAAACATCGCCGGCGACATTCTCAGCACAGCGAGGCGTGAATGCGTAGTTAGCAAAAGACACAAAGCATAGAGGCCACGACGAAACATCCTCAGGATAGTGACATTTTCCATACAGAATCAAAGCCTTGATGGCGAAAGGTGTTTTGTGTTGCAATATAGATTATTATCGTGCCCAGCAGTGGGATAAAATCTATAGCCTACCTAAATATGAAGACAATCTAATAGTGCAGATTTTTTCAAATCGGGCCTGTGGACAAAGAAACTCTTCGGCTTTATAATATTAGTATAGATATAGAGTAATTTGTATTGTATTGTAGTTTATTAGAATATCTCCAACATCTAAGCTTCCAAACCTTATCTCTATTTATTATTAGCGTAGATAAAAATGATTGCATATGTGTCTTGTAATGAGACAGGGCAGTTGGCTTAGTGGTTAGAAACCCTGATCGCTACACCACAGCTCGTGAAATCCATTCCAGGCCAGTTGGCTTGGTGGTTAGCGACTCTGACTGCCAAACCGAAGGTCGCAGGTTCGATTCCCACCCAGGACAAACATTTGTGTGGATTAACATATATGTTTGTTCTGAATCTAGGTCGTAAATATCTATATAAGTAACTAAGTATATAAAAAAGAATTTAGTATATCAGTTATCTGGTTTCCATAGTACAAGCTCTGCTTAGTTTGGTTTCTGATGGCCGTGTGTAAAAAATGCCCCTTGGATATTTATTTATTATTTATTTATTTAATACACAAAACGTGCCTCTACAGGTCATCATTTACCAGTTTATTTAATTGGTAAATAAAAAACACGATTCAAAATACACACCGCCAATGTTCCCCGACTGCGTATTGTTTCGCATCCCGCGTCTGATTTATTAGCCACAAAATGTTTTTAAACAAAAAATATCACTGAGCCAAAACCTCACAGAACATGGGACTACAGATGGGACGTTATTGTATTTGTTATCTTTAGTTTACAAACTATGTTTCACAAAGTTGAATTTGGGAAAGAGCACTTAAGAAAGAATCAAATACGTATTTTCAAATGAATAAAAATAAAATCGCATAAAGTCGTATATTAAAAATAATGTTAACGAAAATGTTTTTTTAGTTACAGGTCAGTTAAAGGCCGAAATCATTAGCCTTCATAATTTTCTGATCTGAACAAATGGTTTTAAAATTTAATAGAGGACAAAATTATATTAATATCGTAAAATATATTAATAAAAATGATTAAATCTAGCCATTTGTAAGCGTAGATATTTAATCCACCATCAACGCAAAATAACCATCTACACTTACCTACTATATGCTTAAGTCGTGTAGAACATAAAAAATGCCCGGTCGTACATCACCCGCCGCGCCGTGCGTCATGCAGATAAGACTGTGATTAACCAGCGTTGGATCGCCAAATAAACTGTTATATCGGGAGAAGTCACCTAAGGAACATGTCCATTGTCGTCCGGGAGAATAGACGGTATTTAACAGTCAATGCGGAGCGAGTAAATGAACTGTCTCTTGCAGGAGTTACGATGGGGACAATAGAACGGCTTTGGTTGAAATCATTTGCCGCTGCATATTAAATTTTATTGTATTATTACATAACAATTATTTTTGATGAATAAATTATCGAATGAAGGAACGAATGAGTGAATGAAATTTATTTGCATAAAATGTTGGAGTAACAGAATTTGATTAATTTTATTATTTTGTATGATTCTGTGTAATGTTATAATGCTTATCAAACATTTGGTTTTTAGAACACATTGTCAGACAAAGGATTCGAACCCAGGACCTCCACCGAGCTATATACCGTATATACATCATCATCATCTCAGCCCAGGGATGTCCATTGCTGAACACGGGCCCTTGGATCTAAGGATTTAAATTTGACCTTTAAGTGCTCTCCGTGGGTCTTAACTGAAAAAGGTTTTAAATTTTTTGAATTAAGTGGAGACCATAAATACCAAAAACGTTACTATTTGTCACGCACAGATTCAAACCCAAGACAGCGTATGTACTTACGTAGTAACTACTTCACAAACCGACCCGCCATCTTGTTTTATAAAATTACAATGGACACGCACTCTAACCTACAAATTAAACGTCTCACATATGATATACGGGCACTCGCGTATAGATATTGCTCTTGGGGGCTCTTGCTGCATCGCTATCTCTATTATATCGCCATAGTGCGACATCGAAGCAATTTATTGTCTCCGTAAACCAATCTAAATGTAACAATATATGTAAATAATGTCATTTGACAGCCCAGTTGGCGTTGCTGGTTCGATTCCCGAGACAAACAGTTGTGAGCATGAACATGTCTGTTTGTCGGCTGGGTGAAATCGTAGTAATATTATAAATTCCAAAGTTTATGAAGCGGCTAGCCGACGAAGTTTGTATTAGCTGAATAAGGGAGCTGATCACCGTGTGTAAAGAACGTCACAGAATATTTATGTAATGAAAATCACTTGCATTTTATTTGCTTGAAATTGATTTATCATCATTTTTATGTAATCAATACTGGTGTATATTTTACACGGCTTATAGCCAACATAAGTTGCTTACAAGGTCGGTTAAACGTTAAATGTTTGAAAAAAATTTAAGATTTTAAAACAATCAAGACAGGACCTTTACGTCTCCAGGTGGTCCTTTAATTTTCTAAGTCGAGCTTTTTTCTACTCGGCCTCAAAGATGATCTAAAAAAACCGGTGGAAGTAAAAAAAACCTTCAGAAAACTACCAATCTCATTCTCTCACAGGCGAAATCCTACAGATTTTTCGTTTCATAGAGTTCAAATCGCAACGGTGAAGTAGTTTCCAAAACTAAAACTAACAAATAATTGGCCCTCGAGATTTTTTGCGACCATTTACAGTTCTGGCCACAGTAACTAGTCATTTCTAAATCTGATTGATAAAAAGAACGAGCTCAGAATGTCGACAGTCGGAAACTTTGAGGGTTGGCCTTTACATCGGATGGCAATTCGAGTGTCGGACGAGCCATGAAATTGAAAACCGTATCGCGACATGTTTGCGGCAGTCGGCGCGCGTCGGCGGTGACCCGTGCCCGATCGCATGCTCGGAGCGCCAACATGTGTGTGCCAAACTTGCCATTGATATTTGAATTTAGAACACTGGAGTCACTAAATGGATTGGCACAGAATTAACTTTCTGTATTAAAGTTGTACAAGTGCACGCACACATGGATATGTTGTGTATGTAATATATTGTGTGTTGCAAAAATTTTAGCTTTTAGTTAGTTACGAATACCACAATTCTATTGAGGTTTTGCCAAAGGAAATCATAATAAGGAAATCATAGCACGGTGGTAAGGTACTTTGTAGTACCCGCTTGCTTGGCTACTTTTAAGTTAAAAATCTGCCGCTAACTCTCTACAAGTGTGTTTCGGTACATTAGAGCCCATTACCTTTTAGGCCTGCAAAGCCTAAGTCTAAGCAGGTATGTTTTCTACCTTCGCCACATCATCACTTACTATGAAGACAGTAGTCAAACACAAACCTATACTAAGCTTAAAGCTACTAACTATATATGGAATGCTGGCAAAAGTCTAGGGGTCTAAAACTGTCATATCTAACTTAGTATTAAGTAGATTTTTTTGGATCAAAATCTTAGTGTTTATGTTATTATGTTTCTTATGTCTAGTTCACCAAAATACAGGCAGAGGTAGGTTGTGTACCTATATGCATCAAGAGCGGACTTTCTAGGTTCCTATTTATTTAGTGGCAAATATGTATCTGTCACAACTATTCCTATTGAAATTGGCATCGAAACACAGAACTTGACTGCGGTTTGATGGTTTTATAAAGCGGCTAGAATTGATCCGTTTGTATGAAATGTAGCTTACGATAACTGTGTTGTTATCTATATATATATAATTCTTCTGTACGTGTGTTGACAGTGAATTCCTCCTAAACGGCTGATTTTTTTTGTATGCGTTTGGGTGGCGTCCTGGATGGTTTAGATTCACAAATGGACCATGTAGGTGGCGCTGCGATCGAATTCCTGTATTTTTGTATGGACTTATTTCAACAGGACGGCTGGCGGGACAGCTAGTTATAAAAAAAACCTTGTGTTCTTTGTAATGAAATAAATTTAACCCAACTTTTATCCAAAATGTGATCCTAACGTGACACATCGATAGTATTGTCGCCGTCTAAATATTCTCACTATACTTTTCGAGAATAAATAAAGCTATCCGTCACATAGACATACAATACAATATACTTTATTTGTACAACACATAACAAGAGATGAAGCAACATAAAGAGGTGAACATATCCGAATGCCTGATTTTTGAATGGCCGGAGACGCAGTATCTGGCGTGTAATTTAAATTAAACATAACTTTCTTTTAAATTTATAAAATTAAAAGTTTATCCTAGAGAATTCAACCCATTTTAACTCATTTAGGTGAGTAATTAATATATATTTTTGTGAACAATAAGAAATATGTATATCCATCTTTGTTACAAAACTTCTCGTTCTATTTTTCATTCATATCCATTTTACAAGATCTCTAATTAAGATCGTTAATTACAGCTTACAAAATAAATTAATTAAATATACAAAGTCAACATTACAAAATATTTACATTAAAATACAAAAGAAAGTTTTAGATCACATCAAAACTAGGTGATTAAATCGGAACAGTTACTAAGTCGTTAGCCCGGCCCAGACCTAAAAAATCTAGACAATTACTGTCGTATTATGCAGGCCTGAATTAATTTCAGCAGACATGAAAATGAATTCAGAAATACTATATTTTCAGTATCGAAGTACTGTCACATATTCATGACCATTTATTATTTTTTTAGAGAAATAAACGCCAGTAATACCTCTATAATTATGCAACATTACTGGCTAGTTGGCTTAGTGGTTAGAGACTGACTGCCACGCCACAGGTCTTGTGTTCGATTCCCACCCAGGACGAACACTTGTGTACATGAACACGTCTGTTTGTTCAGAGTGTGAAACAAAAATAGTAAATCAGTTTTCCGTATTACTACCTTACCTTGGGATCAGATGGCCGTGTGTAAAGGATGCCCCAGAATATTTATTATATAATGTTTATTCTCCACTGTACTGCATCGTCGAATAGCAGAAACGAACGTCTCTATCTGTCCGTGTGCAGAAGAGCGAGACAGATGCCGCTACTGATATTGAACCGCGATTATGGTTACAAGGGTTGAGATTTACTATCCGCAAACAATATCTACGTGTTCAATATCTTATTAATTCAGTTTGTAAAGGATCCACTATAACATGCTCCATGAGTTATCAAACACTACCTGGCCCCGTGGTTTCACTCGCGTTGTAATATTTCATAGGCTATACATGGGCCAAATTTAAGGAAGATCGGTTAAGTTTTTTAGCCGTAGCGTAGCAAAGATACAAACAAACTAATTTTCGCAATTATTATAATACTAGCTGTGCCCCACGGTTTTATCCACATTCCCGAGAAACTTATTTATTTTCCTAGGATAAAAGTACTTTTGATGGCATACTGTTATTACAGCACATGTTCTATCTATGAGCCGAGTTTCATCCATTCCCGTTCGGTAGTTTTTACTTGAAAGAGTAAGAAACATCCATACATGCATCCTGACGAATATTCACATTTATAATATTAGTAGGATAGAATAGGATTAGCTAGAATAATCAGAAATTCATACTACCATTATTAATATAGAGTGGATATTCCGGGTATATGAATATGGGATATTCCATTGAGTTTGTACTATTGCAACAAAATAACTGGTATACTACATATCATACTTTTGAAGTTATACTCCATACATAACCCGTCAAGTATATGAGAAAATTATGAAATGACACCGCCTCCAAAAATAACAATAATTGTAACTACATATAATCGTAATAATTTGATTGACTTTTAAGTAGTCTATTAATGCAATTATGTTTTTCTTTTTAGTGCGTATTAGTTTGTTTGGGAATAGTCTCTTTTTATGGAGTCGGTTTTTTTTGTTAAAATTTTTGTTTATTTTTTGATTTTTAGTGAATCTGAAGTACACTAACATTTTTTTCTGAATATGGGTAGACCTACTAAACGTGTGTATTATGTATACGTGTAAAGGTGTATTATGTATGCGTACATATTTATGGATTTTCCTCAATTTTCTCAGGATTCCATCATCAGGTCTTGTTGTAATGATCAAGGGACCATCTGTGACCCGTTTATAAATAAATACATCGAAATCCGTTGGCGCGATAATGAGTTACTCGTTCATTTGTCGCACACATACTCCGACGAATTGAGAACCTCCTCCGGTTTTTTTAAGTCGGTTAAAAAAACACACCGATATGTGTTTTTTTTTTGCTTGGGACACAGTTGCGCCGATGTAACTCATAATTTATTTGTAGTTGTCCCCTATTGGTCGCTTGCTCAGTTAAAGTTTGTCTCTTATTAATTACGCCAAAGAAGTATAACTTCTTACGTGCGTTCTTATATACACTTACGCTTTTTTTATACATACTGTAACAATGCTCTTTTATATAAGCATATTTAAGTTTCGGGGTTTAAATTTAAAACAAAATAAATTTTTAAAAATGGTGTGCGTGTTTTTGACTTCGAAGATTGACAGAAAATCTTACTAATATTATAAACGTGAAGAGACTTAACAACTTCACAAACGTTGCAAATGTTCATAGGCGGCGGTGAACACTTACTATCAGGTGGGCCGTCTGCTTGTTTGTCGTCCCAAGTTGTATAAAAAAAAAATGCACACAAATGTTTGTCCTGGGTGGGAATCGAACCCGCGACCTTCAGTTTGGCAGTCAGAGCGTTAACCACCAAGCCAACTGGCCTGTCAACTGTGATGTTTGTTACTCTTAAACGGTTAAGCGAATCAATACCAATCGAAAGTATGAATACGCAACTATTTTCTTTTCTCGACTATTACTTTACCATTTATAAATACAATCCTCAAGAACACAAACAAATTTGAAACAATCTCTCTCTCTCTCTGTCTCTTTCTCTCAAGCCTTACAATAGACCAAAACTAACAAGCACCTAATTAGGTAGGAACAACGCACGCAAATGAGACCGAACGAATTAAACTTAGCAATCCAGTGTTAGCTCTTTGAATAAAGCGTGTTGAGTACTGTGTACACAGCGAGCGGAGCGCTAGAGAAATAACAAAGACTGCGAGTAGCCATTTTTAATCAAATTCACTATTTGACAGGCCAGTTGCCTTGGTGGTTAGGAGCCTGACTGCCATGCCACAGGTTCTAGGCACATATGGGTATTCCCACACAGAACAAACATTTGTATGCATGTTCCTGGGGCTCGGTTCTGTAAGAAAAATTACACTAACTCGAGAATGTTTCGTCGCGGCCTCCGTGTTCTGTCTCTTTTGCTAACTACGCCAATACTACTAACCATGTGAGAGATAAGCTCTCCGAGGCCTCTGTGAAACGGCTCGCTGACGAAGTTTGTATTAGCTGAATAAGGGGGCTGTTCTGTGACTGAATGTCAAAATTGTTGTATTAATTTAGTATATCAGTTATCTGGTTGCCATAATTACTTGGTTGTTTGTACTATTACAAGCAGTATAATCTGCTTGATTTGGGATCAGAGATCGGTATGAAGAATGGACATATACTATTATTCCTTTTAATATATTTTTTTACTCGGTATTTGTGTCTATGGAAAAGCGTGGAAAAAGTTACCTCGGGGTAATGATAGACCATCATTTATCTTTTAAGGTGCATATTCAGACTCTCTCAGGGCGGTTGCGAAAAATCATAAATATTATGAGACAGCTAAGGGATGCCGCTGACTTAGACACCATAAAAAATGTATACTTTGCATTGTGTCAGTCTTTGATAATTTATTGTATTACATGTTGGGGCAGTGCAGCTAAAACTTATTTAATACTATTGGAAAGAGCGCAACGGTCTATTCTCAAGGTGATGCTAAAGAAGCCATTTAGGTACCCAACCACCAATGTTTTCAAGGAAAGTGGCGTTTTGAGCATCCGTCAGCTATTTATTTTGAGAACAACTATTGATTTTCATAAAACAGTTATCAACTCTTCAGATTATGAAGGCTTATTAAAGCGTCGAGTTTTTAAAATACCGATGCCCTCCATAAATACAGTTTTTGCTAGCCGTTTTGGCCAGTTTATTAGAAAGAAAGAAAGAAAGAAAGAAAGAAAGAAAGAAAGAAAGAAACAAATTTATTTGTGACAGGGGGAAAAATAACACATGAAAAAATTAACAAATAGAAAAAAGGTACACAATTGCCACAAATCGGTCCTCCAACTCAGCATGTGGTTGGCTGTACGTGCCAATGTAGGTACGTATTGCCAACGCTGATCTTCCGTTGGGGCCGGCAAGTGAAAAACACGGCAGGATTACTACAGTATACACTATTGCATTATAATTAACAAATAAACAGCAAAAAATCATAACAATTCCAAAATAAAACAAACAAGTAGGCAAACAAAAATGAAAACTAAACAAACAATATTTTTCATGATGTTCGGTACAAACACAGTGCTGGGCATAGGTATATATACATCCTCATCAAAAACCACGTATTCCATATTAATAACATGATATGTACATTGTAGACATACAGGTAAGTATTTTATTTTAAATATTTACCAATACGACACATTTTAATGTATTCCTATATAGCACTTGTGTCGTGGCGTAGCATTTCTTGGTTAAGTTGGTGCATAAAAAGATAATTTTTAAGCTTAATTCTAAACCTTTGAATACTTTGCAGGTTCCGTATCGGCGGAGGGATATTGTTCCAGCACTTGGTAGCGGCGTAACGGAAGCTACCTTTAAAAGCGGCCGAGGAGTGCCGGTGTGTCGAGAGATGCAACGCGCATTGCCTTGGACCACGTGACTTTCGACCATTCACCCAGGAAAACTTTTCATATAAATAAGCGGGAGTTTTATACTTTATAACGCCAAAAAGAAGACATGCTAGGTGTAGTTTTCGACGGTGTGCCATTTTTAAAATCGAATGTTCATTAAGGTACGGTGTCACATGAGCTCTTAACGGAATATTAAAGCAGAAGCGAGCACAAGCATTCTGTACTCGCTGAATAAGTTTTTGAGTCCTAGCTAATAGTCTTGGACCAAATACTGTGTCTGTATAGTTAAACTTTGATAATATTAGTGACTCCACTAACTTGATCCGTAGATCTTCCTTTATGTACGGTCTCATTTTGTAAAGAATCTTTAACCTGTAAAAACAATTTCTCATTGAGGCAGCAACATGTTTCTCAAATCTAAGATCACAGTCCATGTGCAAGCCCAGATTTCGCGCTTCATACACACGCTCTATAGGTTCCCCCATAAGCATGACATTGACCGTCGGCTCCAGACTAGTTAGCTGGTGTTTGCTACCAAAGATAAGGTACTTAGTCTTAGTGGGGTTAAGTAAAAGGCAATTATTTGAAGACCATTTCGCTATTGCTGAGAGATCTTCATTAAGATCACTGATTGCACGGTCAATTTCGCAAGGCTTACACGATAAGTACACCTGTATGTCATCCGCGTAAATATGGAAATTGCAATACTTTATATGCGATTTAATATCAGCTGAGTACAATATAAAAAGCACGGGCCCTAATATGGACCCTTGAGGTACCCCCCTATTTACAGCCATTTTTTCAGACACGGACAAAGAGCCGTTTATATGACTCAGCCTTACAAACTGATATCGATTACTAAGGTAGCTGTTAAACCAATGCAAAGCCTCACTGTCAAAACCGTAGTAATTTAATTTGGACATCAGCAGATTAATATTTAAGCTATCAAATGCCCTTGAGAAGTCCAATAGTACCATCAGTGTACACATTCCTTGATCCAGTGAGGTCAGAATATTATCGGTTACATCAAGCAAAGCCGTTACGGTGCTGCGTCCCTTTCTAAAACCCGACTGAACATCAGGTAGGATATTATTCATTTCTATGTAGTCTGTTAACTGCATGCACACAGCAACAGATCTTTGAGATCAACGGGGTTTGAGTGCTTGGGCAATGGACGCACTATAGCAACTTTCCACATATCTGGAAATGTGCAAGTGCTAATTGATCTATTTAATAATTCTCTAATAATGTCTATTGTATATGGGAAAGTCATAATCAACATATCTAACGTAACAGAATCGAACCCTTCTGCATTTGATTTTAAACTTCTGATTATCTTGATGATGCTATCCAGCCCAACGGGTTCAATGTGAAATATTTTATCAGAAAATGTATGGAACTCAAAATAGGATAACAGTGAAATATCAACCTCTGAAGTACCGGGTATATTTAAAAAATGATTATTTATAATGTTTGGATTGTTGAAGTGAGAAGGTAGTTCAGTGTCTTTTGGCTGCAATATAGTGTTTTTAAAATTTTTCCATAGCAATTTCGGATTATGTATTTTATTGTTTATATTGTGTTTAAAAAAGGCTGACTTCTCATGAAACAGTGCTTGGTTAACTAAAGATTTTAATGACTTATAGTATTCTTTTTTAATGTCTGTTTTGGTTCTATGGTAGTCTGCCGCTGCCTTGTCACGTAGCTTCATCATAACTTTTACCGTGTCCGTTATCCAGGGGTAAGAGCGATCCTTTATGACTATGGACTTCATAGGTGCGTGAAAGTTAAAAAGAGACACCACACTGTGGTTAAAGGCGGTAACCATTTTGTTCACATTACCGAGTGATAATATTTGATCCCAGCAAATATTTTGCAAATCATTATTAAAATTATTCATACAAATATATTTTTTTGGTCTATAAATTACGGTACTAGGCTTAGATTTCTCACATTTAATATTAAATTCGCAACTCACCAGACAATGACCAAGAAGAGACCCTACGTGTTCTATTGTAACCTTTTTTACATTCAAGTCTGAACATACCACATCAATGAGTGTCTGACTATTTTCAGTAAAATGTGTCGCCTCAGTAACATATTGTGAAAGATTGAAACACGTTAAGAAGGTATGAAATTTTATTGTATTGATATTATCACTATTAAATAAATTTATATTAAAATCTCCTAACAAAATCAAATTATCATGATTGGAAATTGAACAAATAGAATCAGAAATAGCATCCAGGAATAAATCGACATCCATCTAAGGTGGACGGTATGCCGTACCAATTGCCAGCTTCCTTCCGTTAAGAGTCATGGTGAGCCACATTTGTTCGACTGAACTGTGTCGCGGGTCTACAGGGTGAGGCCAGGTGCGTGCACTAACGCTCCGCTTGATATAAAAACCGACTCCACCACCGCGCGAGCGCACCTCCTGCGGCCGCGGAATGTGCCGCAGTCGGTACCCTGGTACAGCAGGGGCGCGGCCCTCCTCTCCCGCTCTTAGCTTACGACATTCGTCCCGAACACTACGAAACAATTGACGGTTGATACGAGTCAAGCGCTCATTAACATACAGGCGTTGTGGAGGTCCTGCCAGACCGATATCGGCCGTCTTCAAATTGCGGCGCACACGCGCTGCATGCAGTAGTTGGTCCCGGAGCTGCGGGCGCGCCAGTCGCACGACGACGCGGCGCGAGCGCGCTCCTGCACCAGAATCTCCGCCGCCGCTCGAGTCAGCAGCGCCAGCGCGCGCCGCGAACAATATATCACGGTCCTCCAGGGTGACCCCTAGCGTGGCGGCCAAGATGGTAACAGTATGGTGGACGTTTTCTCCTTTATTCTCCGGGAGATGTCCGATGTCTAAGTCCGACAAAGCATATCTTGTTCCCGGTCATTTAGGTCCTGCTTTAGCTGGTCCACAGTCTGCTGAAGCGCTGCAACATCCGCACCCGTCTCAGGTAACACCGCTTCTCTCTGCTCAACCACCTCAAGTCTCCGCTCAAAGCCGTCCAATCTTGTTCCCATACTTGACATGGAAACACGAAACTCTTTACGGAACTCACGTAACTCAGCCATATACTCGGCTAGTTCACGGCGTATTTCCTTAACGTCCGTGTCCTCGGCCGGGAGCGAAACATTCGTCGAAGGGAGAGGCAACGCAGTCTTAGGGTGGGACGAGTGAGCAGCGACCGTCTCAAGTGCGGGCACGGAACCGCAAATGCCTTTTATAGGAGTGCAACTGTTGTCTCCTTTACGCTGTTTTTTTTTACATTCGGGACAGACCCAGTCCCTTGAAACAGCTGCATTATCGGGTATAGCTACACACCCTTTGTGAAACATGCAGGGGCAGATCGTGCATGTAGCGGCACCTGACGGTGATAGAAATTTGCCGCAAGCCATGCATTTTGCCATCGCAGAATCGTAAGCGTCGTACCAGTGTTATATCGATAAGACAGACAAATGGTATAAGTACACTGCACTAGATGGCGCACAAGTAGAAATCGATTTTAAAGTGGGATTCAATTCTACCCACTTTTGATAATTCGAATTCGAAAAAATATGATCTCCACACGGATTACACAAATAAAAACTTTTGCACTATCACACTATACAGAGCTTGTTAATGCTCGCGAACACTCACACGGTGACACTAGACCCTAGCGCACGCACTGACAGCGCTCACTTTGCGATTTATGGACAAATTATATTTTTAGGGACGTTAAATTACGCTAGCGTATACTCTTAGTAAGCCGTCCGTGACGTCCTTATTAGATCGCATGTGTATAATGTCGTTGTCAGGTTCTGTGATATAAGATGCAGTTCGGTCAGCGAAGCTAAAGCCATTGTTAGTGAGTGGTTGTCTGGCCTCATATATGAGGATACTGAAAATAGACTTAAGATTGAAGCCTAACAACCGACCACTATTATTCTTAATTGTATTTTTTTTTTTTTTTTCACTGTTTATTGTAATTTTTAGGCAAATTTAATTTAATTTACTTTTATTTCTTGTTTTTTGGATTTAATGTTATATTTTTATTTTGTCAATTTTGTTTTCTCTTAAATTGTATTCTTTGGTCCGAGGTTTCACCAGGACAGTTCAAATTATACTTTCGGCCTTCGCGTTACAGGCTTTGCCTAGTGTGAAGGTCATAAACTCACACTAAGAACAAAACCTCCAGCATTATGCATATTATTTTCTATTTTTTAATATCTTATGTATATTGATGTGCATTTTGCTGAAATAAATAAATTTTTCATTTTCATTTTCAATATCTTAATTAAACATATAATTCAAAAGAGAATATATCCAACAATTTTAAAAATAGTACTATTATCTACTCTATAGTGTGAACTCATAGATTTCTTGTTATCCTCTCAAGACTACAGCCTACCCTGTTTCCAATGATACTGACTCCTAGACATCCTCTTGCAGTATGGACAGAGCTTTACACCTCCCAGGCGAGGTTCCGCACTCAGAAACTATCGTAGTGAGTAGTTTGTAAAAACATTCGACATTTTCGACAATGCCTCCTTTGGAAGACTGACAATTGATGTCGGGACTGTCGAAGAAAACTGGTCAAGAACGTTTTGGAATAGTTTAAGGGTTCGGTGACTTCTACGGCATATTTTTACGTCCATTTTGAACGGTTCCGTCGGATCTTATATTGGAACGCGTATATTTAAAAAAATACGGCTTGCTCAAATAAAATAAAAAAAATTAAATTGTTAACATCAAAAAACATGGTTAGAGTTATATATGTTTTCTGCTAACACTTACTAAGCCTTGGTCATATGCTTTCTGGCTGACTATTTGTCAGTTCAGTATTTGTTTCATCTTGTACTTTGTACTTACCATCAGGTGATGGTAAGTGGTCACCGCCGCCTATGAACATTTGCAACACCAGGGGCAACGCCAATACGTTTTCTACTCTGAGCCTTGAAGGTGTTAAGTTTCAAATGGCTGTAATTTTACCGGCCCCATCATTTTCTAACTAAAACACAGTAATTCAAGTGCACTACTGATTCTCGGCGGAAATGGGTTAGATAGTAGAACTTCCCCGGATGAACTCAGCAGTTAGAGGTGTACTACTTCTATTGCTTACTATACAACGTGTTACAAAATATCCCGTAAATATATAATTAACTAGCTGTCCCAACAGACGTTGTCCTGTCGAAATGAGTCCATATAAAAGTTCCCTAAAAAATTAAACGTTGGTACTTTCAACACAGCGCCATCTGTTAGAATCTTTTTGAGTTAACAGATAATTGTGACTGTCAATTAATTATAGACCAATAATTTGCAATAAAATAAAATTGCGACTATAATTAAAGATCTAAGCTATCCTATCTCTTAAGTTGGACCAGACTGCTCACGGTGTGCCAATTTAATTTAAAATCGGTTAAGTAGTTTAGGAGTCCATCGCGGACAAACATCGTGACAGGAGATTTATATATATTAAGATTATCAAAGCCAACAACCTAGTAAGCTGTTATGCCAGGGAACCAGATTATTTAACAGAAAGGCCTACGTAACTATTTTACCTAATAATTGTTTATTTTAATAGCTTTTTTATTTTTCATTCATAAAAATCTGTTTTTTTTAGGGCACGTTATACATCGTTACTATGGTTCTTAAATATTGTGAATGGACTCATTATACCTTTCAGATTTACGTATAGTTTTGTAACATCCTATATGTTTTCCTGGAATGAGAAGTCATCATCATCATCATCATCATCAGCCTATCTCCGTCCACTGCTGGACATAGGCCTCACCTAGGGCACGCCACTGAGCTCGATCTTCAGCTCTTTGTTTCCAACCGCTGCCAGCCAGCTTGCGTATATCATCGCTCCATCTAGCTGGAGGGCGCCCTACACTACGTTTACCGAGCCGTGGTCTCCACTCTAGAACACGTCTACCCCAACGGTTATCGGTTCTGCGACAGATGTGACCAGCCCACTGCCACTTCAGAGAAATATCCTATGTTAATTCAGAGTATATTCCAGTGGCTACCATCCCGCAGTGTTATCTACTTTTCTTCGGATCTAATATATCCCGGACTATTAAATTAAACTAAAAAATTAATATTAAATTAAATTAAAATAGTTTATTTGCAGAAGTTTGGATTTATAATTTAAATAATCCTTAAGGTAAATAAAGTTGTATGATGCAGTTGCAGCCAAACCCCAAACTAAGATAACTTAATATCTTGTAATATAGGTATCAGCGCCCACCCTCGTTATATAATAATATTATGTAATGATGTAAATGTGCCTAGTTAGTACAATATTCAGTATAAATGATTAATATAACCCTACCAGCAACACACCGCCGCATAAGTGGTCTATAACAAACATAAATGCGAAATAGGTTTGTTTGTTTTTTAAACGCTTTCTCTGCTAGTCGCCTGAACAAATGTTGTTAAAATTTTGCAAGCTTGTAGATTATGGTACGGGGAGAGATATGAGCTTTGTATCAATTTTCTCGCGACTAAAGCCGCGAGGCGGAACCTAGTTAGAAAATATTCTAACGTAAAACTATTGTGTGTAAAAAATTATACAAATTCATATAGAACCCTAAAACCTTGATACCCCAGTTTCGAATAAAGGTGGAACCGTATAAAAGGTTCCCAACTTTGATTAAACATTCTATTTTAGTTGTAAACGCAAGGGTAGTAACGTAAACCACGTAAATGGATTACGACGGAAGCATTGTCTTTTTTATAGGCGAATACTTTAAGAGCAAGCATGATATGTTTTTAAAAATCATTTTTAGTAAAGTATTAACGCCATCACTGGTGATAAGACAGTCCGCAGCTGCAGTATTTAAAAAACAGTCAGCATGGTTACTTTTTTTTATTGTCCGTGTTTTTTATTTTCCGAATAAATATTTTTTGAATTTTCTTATACAAATTAAAATTATACTCTTTCTCTCTCTCTGTCTCTGTCTCGATGTACAATATTAAAGGTAGGTCCGTCGTTTCTTTCAAATATAATATTTTTAATACATAACAAAGCCTTCAGTTGTTTTTTACGTTTACTTTGTCAAGTTTTCAATGTCAGCATAATTTAAATAGTTTTGATGCTTGAAATATTTGATTCATGAATAATATCGCGGTATTAGTTCAAAGTTGGAGAATATTTTCACTAAAATATGTTTTATGCAAACTGTTTTGACAGTTTGGTTAAACTTTTATAGAATAACAGCTAAAATAATGAAAAATTTACCGCGAGCCGTAAATTTACAGAAAATGTGGACAAACGAATTGACATTTCCAAACTCATGAGCAATACTCAGGTGAATGCGTAGATAGCGAAAGAGATAGATCATAAACTTCGTTGAACTAGTGTTATTTACCTTGCACGACATGACACTTCAGTGCTCTGAGCACGAACACCTATCGAATGCGTATCGTCATCGTATCGAGTGCGCAAAAAACCAATGCAATGGGAAATTGAACATCGCGAAACGTCACAGTGAGCGTGGTGATCACTTTTCTATACTCGATACGAGGACGCTAGCTTCCGATAGATGTTCGTGCTTAGGCCTCCAATCGTTTGGAATCGCATATTTGATATATGATGCCAACTGCCTTTGGATATTGGCGCCCACTCAGTGCAAAGTGTAAAGTGCACGTGGTCGTGCACGGTGTCGGTATACTCTACAGTCGCTTGCGAGACTCTAGAGGTGAGTTGAGGTAGCATTCGTACCTAATTATAATTACAAGTGTGGTCAAAATTTAAAAAAAAATCAAAAAAACCATTTATTCAGTTTAGGCCTTCGGAGGGCACTTATGAAGGTCAAATTTAAAGTTACTGAAGCTACAACCAAGGTCGAAATTCGACCATAATCATGGTTAAGATTTTTAGACAAACTTATATATGAATTTACTTATTGAAATTACTATCTGTTTTCAATATTTGATCGATTCACAAAAAAAAAGATTATGGTACTTTACTATTTTGTGCTGCCTAATATAAATAGAAGATTATGCTCTGTAATTTATATTTATAGAAGAATATGCTGCATGATTTATTTCTAGTGTTGTATATTTTATCCGTAATTAGTGGTGCTCTTAGGTTTTACTGCGGGCAGGCTATAAAAAATATTGAAGGCTTAAATGGTCATTGTCGCAAGTCACTCAAAGGTTAAACTACAATGGCCGCGATACTAAGTACCTACGTCATTATACCCATACAAGGCTAACCACACAAAGCCAGTACAAAAATGAGTATGCACACTCATACTTATCAATAATAAATCTAATCCAAACAACTAAGCCTTGACAGGATGAAAAATGTCCCCGAGGCCAGGCGTTATTAAGAATTCAATTAATTTTTAAAAAATAAAAGCGTTTTCGTAGTCGAGTCATGATCGCACAAAACATTTGTGTGTACCAACTACAATTGATGTCGTTATACTTTGAACTCTATTTCTAAAAGCTCAAGATTCAATATGGCAGTTTGAGCCAAGCGCTCGGCGTGACACCGCACATCCTTAAACAATACGCTTTTGTGTTTGGCTTTAAGTTTGCTGAAAGATTACATTAAAATTACGCTTCGCGACACATTTGAGAGCGATAAGTGTGGGTTTAAACTTAAAATTAAATGGAGCTCTTTGAAACGTCATGTGTGATGAAATTTAGGTCTCTGTTACACTATCACGACGCGGTGACGGTTTAGTTATGGAGCTTGAAATAAAAAATCCTCCTACTGTTATAAATACAATATGCCTATAAATCCTTTACGATCCGAGAGGGCCATATGTATAAAGATTTTTGTGAACAAATTACTGATATTTAAACAAATACCATTTTTTTATGTGACAACACCTTCTATGTGAATAGTAAGACGTGTAGAGAAGCGACGCATACCGCCGCCTATGGACCAATATTTTAATATAATGCATGTCTACTACAGTACCTTCCTTATCTACTCATTAGTAACCCAATAATCCGTGCACTTAGTCAATCTCATATTCATATTATTTATTTGCATTCCACAATATTAAAATGAAATCTTAGGTGGTAAGGAATATCTAATTAACATCGGGACGCCGGCTTCACGCCGGGCACAGCAAAATACATAGTACGTAACATGTAGGAGAGGGGAAATCATGGATCTCAATCCTTCTATCATTACAAGACGGCCATCTTTGATCTAATTGTACTTTTCTCCCTACCACACTCTGTCCCGTTATTCAGCTAATACACACTTCGTCGGTTAGCCGCTTCACGGAGGCCTCGGAGAGCTTATATCTCACATGATTAGTAGTATTAGCGTAGTTAGCGAAAGAGACAGAGCACGGCGGCCGCGACGAAACATTCTCGAGTTAGTGTCAATTTCGTTACAGAATCCAGCCCTTGGTGTGTGAATAAGTGTGACAGAGCCCTTAATTTATTAAATTATAATATTTTTAATATCTTTCGTCGTTTTTTTTATGCATTTACGGGAAAAAAGTACTAATGCTTGAAACCGTGGTTGGCGATGTACAATCTACTTAATTATTATAAGTAACTTTATTCTTAGGTATTATTTTTGTCTGTCGTTCTTTCTTAAAGTTAACAGAATGTTAGAATTGTATCAAATATTTAAAGTATAAGTGAAGAGATACAACTTTAATTCTTCATCTGCCATTTTTCACAATTAGAATTTTGAATATGATTCTCAAACTTTTGATTGCGAGGAAACTCCCCACAAGCTCATGAGGGAAAAAATCCAGGGCACTTGACGGTTTTTAATGTCGCATCATTAATCATTAATGAGGGAAAGTTTCGGATTGTCGTCACGTCACGACAAAATGGAATGGAAGTGGAAAAAGTTGTTGGCGACGGTATACAAGTTCATAATAATCAATCAAAATTGCTAAATTATAATGAAAAGATTCTTTAACAATTAAAAAAAGTTTGGGAACAATTTTTTAATGGATCACTTTAAAGGTCGAAGTTGAATACCGCTTTTTAATTGGCTTTAGAAATCAAATTAATTTGTAATTGCTACCTCAAAAATAAGGTTAAAATTATTTAATCCTAGCTGTTCGCCGCGGTTTCACCCGCGTTCCCGAGGGATGTCACATTTTTCCGGGATAAAAAGTATTGTAAGGGATGCTCTATCTATGTGCCAAGTTTTATCTAAATCTGTCCCGTAGTTTTTGCGTGGAAGAGTCACAAACATAGGATATTTTCATCCGGGGAAGCACTACCACCATAATACATATTATTTCTGCCATCTACTTGTATAACTGTATTTTGGTTATAAAGGCAACGACCTGTAAAGTTACAGGCACATGAGACTTAGCAACTTCACGTCTTAGGGTCGACGATGCATTTGCGATGCCCCTGGTGTTGCAATTGTCCATAGGTGGTGGTGACCACTTACCATCAGGTGGACCACCTGATTTCAGCTTATTAATATGAGGTGATGATTATTTTCATCTTTTATATTCAATTCATTGTCATGATTGTAAAACGAGTAAAATTCAAAGTTTGTCAGTAATGTAGGTACTGAAATATGAACCTTGCCCTCTTTCAAAGAAAACCACATTTCCATCGATCAAAGAACAGAACATTATTATTATAAGTAAGCCAGTCTAAAGTAAAGCTCACAAGCGAGTTAGCCACAAAGCTACATTCTGTGAACTCTTGTCGATTGTTCATAGTTTTTATTTTATCATTGTTTAAAATGCATTGTAATATATAGTTTATTTAAGTTTATTGTAAATGTACACCTGTTTTTTTTAATACAGGGACCCGCTGTTACGCGATCCTATGAATTGTTTGTGTCCCCGGGGTATTCCTATTATCCCTACTAATATTATAAATGTAAGTTTGTTTGTTACGTTTTCACGCGAAAACTGCTTAACCGATCATCATGAAACTTTCTACACAAATTTTTGAAGGTATTAGAAGTAGCATAGGATATTTTTATGCCGGGAAAAATGTTACATCCCTTTGGAACGTTGGTGAAACCGCGGGAGACAGCTAGTCATGTATATTTTGAATAACACAAAAAAAATCTTGTTATTATTTTTGCCAAAAATTGTGCTAGAGGTCCGAATGACGTCTCTCAATATATATTTCTCGTCCCTATTTCAAGACGAGACCTCGGCAAGGCTTTAACGCGTATTCGTCTACAAAATAAACGTCATTTGTCGTCTAAGAGAATTTAATTCCGACGTCTCGACAGAGCTTTTAGTCCCTCCATAATAACACATTATATTCTTTTTAATCCTAACTTGACAGAAGGGTCGAGATTCTGTAGCACAAATAGACTGTGTTGTTTTAATTCGGCTTTTTATTCTGTAAGGTTATTTAGTTTTATTTAAAGGAAGTTGAACTCTATGCTGTTGTTCTGTTATATTTTCTAGTACGCACCAATTCACCGCAATTAAAATCCTTTTGCTATGATCCGACCTGCTTTGTGCTCAAACTCGGCGGTGAAGTCACGCTGCTATTCTGTATCTTTCACAGACCACATCAACAGAAGCGGGGTCCAATATCCACGCGTTCGCAAAATAATTTCTCGGTCGAGTTTTGGTTAATATTATGATAGTAGATTTACGCCCGCCCGATGGCATCTCTCTTTGGGAATACTTGTGTTTCCAACTCGGTACAAGGTGTAAGGTGCACGTGATTATCGATATATGTCATATCAGTTATCTTATTATACTCGTATGTTACTTTGATGCCTCCTGATACAGGTATTTCATATTTAAAAGGAGGCTTCCAATACTGTACCGAAAAATATAATAACGTATTATTATAAATAAACACTTCTTTAGTATTTGTATCTAGTTACCACTGTAAAGGCTCTGCTCAGTTCTTTTTATTTATTTATTTATGCGAAGAATTAAAAAAAAAATCTAATTTAAAATCTTGAGATTTTCTTTACACGCGACCATCTGATCCCAAACTAAGCAGAGCTTGTAATATGGAAACCAGATACCATATACTACTATTTTTCTAAATACACACTTATTTATATATATATATATATATTTACACCAAGGCACAGACATCTTCATGACTAAGCTGGGCCTGTAGGCTTGGTGGTTAGAGACCCTGACTGCCAAGTCGCAGGTCGTGGGTTCGATTCTCATCCAGGACAAACATTTGTGTGCATGAAAATGTCTATTTGTTCTGTACCTGGTTGTAAATATCTATATAAGTATGTGTTTAAAAAGTAGTATATTAGTTACTTGGTAGCCATACAACAAGCAGTACACTCTGCAAAATTTTGGATCGGGTAACCAAATGCTAAGAATGACCTGGGGATAAAAAATACTTATTTCTGGATGGAATTTGAACCAACGACCAGTGCCTCTAGGTCAACTGGCCAACCGCAGTTTAAATCGGTAATTCATAAAGAAGTTTACGAGAATAATATATTATTTAAACCACACGTATTTATTTAGCTCAGCAATGTTAGAGTGCCTGCCCCTGCACTACCGGTGTTTACCAACATTGTAAACATGTTGAATAATTAATGACGCTTTGACATGAAACTAACAAAACCTGGGTTACACCGGGTCGGGAGTTAGGTAGTTTGTACGTTTAGAAATGTTTATCTGTAGTCTCAGATTGGTAATCTATCCGAGAGATAGAGACAATGATGTTTAAAGAAAATATTACTATTAAAGATTTGAAATAAGAAACATATAAATTTTGTTAATAACTGTTTCTTTTTGATTCTTTTCACTTGAAGGCTCTTCTGAACTAGTAGTTTCATTAGTTTTATAAGTGACTTTTTAGAGCCTAAACTGAATAAATCGGCATACAATTTTGCTCACCACATGTCACGTTGGAACATAAAATATTTCTGATCGAATGTGGGTATTATTACCGAGTCCTCTGGTTACCTTCTCGGGGCATGAATATAGGTATGTTTGCATTAAACTCATTAGAATCAATTTACTAGACACAGCGAGAACTTAGTATCTTTTTGTTGATCAGTACATAATTTATGGAGGTAATCCATTGATCTCCTGAAATAGATCTTGGGAAACCTAAGAACATTTAATAATTATTGCTATCAAAAACCCGAAATGCGTTCCAATGCGCCTTCGTTTTGTGGGTTAGTAAATTTACCAGATTTTTTCAGGCAACTTTTCTCAAGTTTTCTATTCCGAAAGCCATACTCATAATACAATATATTTCTAAAATAAAATCCAAAGTCTTTGTGACGTGATGTGTTTACCAACAAACAATATATTAATATAAATCTAATGTTTGTAGGCTTTAATAACTTATTACAAAAACAACGAAGAAATTTTCTAAATACGCAAAATTAACAATTTCAAAAGCTCATCAAAGCTGCGATCCCTCACAAAGCTCCGTCTTGAGCTTTCTAAATATAACTTTAAATATTATTCAATTGTATCTATTGCAGCCCTTGAGGATCGTTTTAATGAAGGCAAAAATGGAATCCGCCCTGTTATAATAATAATTGTGAGTGTTAAAATTATAATTACAAAGGGCGCCGTCGACCCGGTCCGGGTAATGGTCCGGGCACATTGACACGGTTATCATTACCCGGCTGGGAAATACAAAATACCTTTCGAATTTGGACTGGAAAAAACAAATTTTTGCTATACTATTAATGTTGTAAAAAGTGTCCGAATTTTGTGAGTGAGAATTTAGTAGTTTGCGGCACTAATTTGAAAAATTCTTTCATTATCATTTCGTAGTTTGTTCGGGTACGCACCACCTTCCACTTTACCTATTTCCACCAATAGTGCACTTGTATTACTAACTGTTTGGGTTACTTTGGGTTAGAATGGTGTGAAATTACAGGCACATGAGACTTAACAACTTACATCTAAGGGTGGACAACGCATTAGCGATGATCCTGGTATAGTAAATATTTATATATTCGTATACCATCTGCATATTTGACATTAAAAAAAAACCATTTGAAAGTTACACTTTTCCGGATGAACATGGCTGTGTTATAATCCTAGGCCTAATCCCCGGGAACCCGGTTGAACCCGCGGCATCGAAAGCTAGTATTTTATGAAAAAATAATGATCCTGTGACTCACCTCACGAGCCACAGGGGCAACAGGGGCTCGATTCTGTAAGGAAAATTACACAGGATGTGTCGTCGCGGCCTCTATACTTTGTCTCTGTCGCTTACTACGCTAATACTACTAACCACGTGAGAGATAAGCTCTCCGAGGCCTCCGTGAAGCGGCTCGCCGACGAAGTTTATATTAGCTGAATAAGGGGGCTGCTACTAGTTTCATCAAACAACTAATCAACCATTAGTATAGTCATATTGATATTTTTTATAGGTTTTATGTAAACTGCTTGAATTTCGAACGTTATTAATTGTTTGTTATATGTGTAGTTGAGGTTTCATTGAGAGGTCGTATATATTTGTTTGTTTTTTGCGTCTGTTGAGAGCGTGTATAAATACTTTATTACATTATGTTTGCATTGGAAGTATATAGAACCTAAATAATTGTTTTTTTTTTAATTTCCATGAAACAACAAAAAATGCTTGCGTAGACTTGGAAAACCTGAAAATGTTTGAATTGTTATTTTAAAAATATACCTCTATTTATTTTGTAGATTGAACAAGATAGTGATTCAAAATATTTTTATAAATTTTATCAGAACGATGTAATATCACTTTTCCAAGTGAACAGAATTTTTTTTTGTCATATGTATATTTGTTTACATATTATAAATAATAGCTTTTTGCTTCTCCATATAAACCTTAACAATGCCATATCTTACACTCCTTCTTAATTACATTATGCTTAAAAACGGGTACAAAATCTCTCTTCACGTATGATATAATATAGATAAAGCGAAAACGCAACGTCACATTGCAAGATCCCACCAAAAAGCCTCAATCCCATTTACTATGATAACATTCAGCTTTCAATTCTAACAATTCGGCATACAGTCACTTTTACAACTTTACTGAGATGACAAAAGGAAACTTGCCACGTCGTAGTCCTACTACGAGTTTCGTAGATGAGCTACGAAAGTGCTACGGCAAGATCGTTTGACTTAACTCGCTTAGATTTACAATGTTTTAATATAATTAACATTTTGATTTTCATTATAAGTACTGTTTATTTTTATTACTTTGTGTTCGACCACAATCTTACCGTTGTCGTTGATATGTGGTCAAAGATGGTAGCACAAAGCCGGGTATTTGAGTAATTGCAGGAAAAATATTATAAGTCAACGTGTCTTGTGCAAAAATAGAACTTAATGCCGCTTGACCACTAAGGCAATAAAAAAGGGGCAAAAAGTGAGGTTTAATAAAGGCCTTTTCCATTTTCCACGTGCCTAAGGTTAATGGCCGAAGATTCAACGACTCTTTTAGTACCGGGAAATATGTATAAGTCATTTTAGAGTTCCGCAGCTTAAAGGCAAAGAAATACAATCCTTATAAAACGTCCAGTCAATTTTTTCTATCTGTCACAGGCTTTGCACTTAAAACTACACAATCCTCTGAAGGCCGCGTGTATAGAAAGTTCTGTCAGAATGGTAAGGAGAGAGGTGGAATTACAGGCACATGAGACTTAACAACTTCACGTCTCAGGGTCGACGACCCATTGGTGATGCACCTCGTTTTGCAAATGTCCATTGGCGGTGGTGACCACTTACCATCAGGTGGACCGTGTGCTTGTTTGTCAGTTTATGTGGTTTAAAAAAATCCCAAAATTTTATTATTAAAAGTATTATAAACTTATTATTTAGGACATAGTTCGAAACCCTACACACTGTATGGTCTGACACGGACTTGACCGCTTATTTTTTGTGATTTCTACATCAATCAACGGTTAGTGACTGTCTTCAAGGGGGCCATTGCCCGTTTAAGGTATGCCATCGTCCTTTTATTCATTTAGGAACGTCGAGATTCCATTTTTTCTCAACCTTTTGATGTTTTAATATCGCGTATTCTTTGTTGGCAGTTTTGTATAATAAGTTTAGAGCTGCAATTTATTTATTTATAATTTTACTTTAAACTTAAATTGTACATTTTATATTGAGAGTGAAAAGCTGATCAGTGTTTTAGATGATAGAATTTAATATTCACTTAATCTATTATCCGTACTATATATTTATTATATTACTAGCTGTCCCAACAGACGTTGTCCTGTCGAAATGAGTCCATATAAAAGTTCCCTAAAAAATTTAACGTTGGTACTTTCAACACAGCGCCTTCTGCTAGAACCTTTTGGAGTTAACAGATAACTGTGACTGTTAATTAATTATAGACCAATAATTTGCAATAAAATAAAATTGCGACTATAATTAAAGATCTAAGCTATCCTATCTCTTAAGTTGGACCAGACTGCTCACGGTGTGCCAATTTAATTTAACATCGGCTAAGTAGTTTAGGAGTCCATCGCGGACAAACATCGTGACACGAGATTTATATATATTAATAAATATAATATTATATGTATATAAATAATAATATAATTGTGAATGTAAGTTTGTTTGTTAAACTTTCGCGTTAAAACTACTAAATCGATCATCATGAAACTGTGTACACTTATTTTTGGATGTATTAGAAGTAACATAGAATACTCTAAGTGCTGGGAAAATGTTACATCCCTCGGGAACGCGGGTGAAACAGCGGGGGACAGCTATTACTATATAAAAGTAGGCTGACACTCATTCTACTATTTTCAAAATTCTTATGTCAGTCTGTCTGTACGTATTTTTAAAACTCGAGAACAATTTGACTGATCTTGATGAAAATTGGTATATAGCTAGAATATGAGAAAGCGAGAATAATAGGCATTAATAGCGAGAAACTTGGGTGACACCGCGGGGAACAGTTAGTGATATATAATGTAATACTTTAAAAGGTACTAGCTGTCCCCCGCGATATTACCCGCGTTCCCGTGGGATATCACATTTTCCCGGGATATATAGTAGCCTATATGTTGTTCCAGGATATGTTCTATCTATGTGTTTCATCCATATCCGTTTACTAGTTTTTGCGTGAAAGAGTAACAAACATACTTACATACAAATCTTTCATCCTTATAATATTCGTATTGATTTATAACGATAAAGATTCGGATGATCTTTTCCATATAGGTATGGATAACATTTAAAATAAACGTTAACATTAAATTTATAATCGTTTCCAACCTGAGAAACAGGAAAGTTTAGTAATGTGCATAAAAAAGCTCAAAGTGTTACTTATTTACCAAGTTTACACCCTTTAGAAGTTACCATTTAAGTTACCCTTCAACTGAGAGGAAAAACAGCAAACACTTTTTTTGATACTGTTTTTTTCTAATCTCTAATCTTCCCCGTGTTTTTTTTAAAGTTAAGTAATATCAATATAACTGAGCTTATGACTCTTTCGTATAATATTATTATTCATTTAGAGGAAAATTTCGCACCACAGCTGGGTTTGATCTCAAGGAAGATTGCGTAAAATCCGTATTAGCAATTTTGCTGCCCGAAATAACATTATTGTATAATTTATAAAATGTCCAGATGTACCTTAATCTCTTTGTGGTGAACTGTGCCTATTAGTTATCGACCCCACAGAGGTATTTTAATAAAATTGATTGAATGTCCCAGAATATAAATTTATTATTTTATTTACTTAATTAGAATTGCTATAATTACTTTGAATAGGGAAGGCTGCAAAGATTAGAGAATAAAAAACCGATGACTTATTGTTTTGACATTGGCTTTCCTTGCATATAAATGGCAGACAGAAAGTAGCAAATGTACTATTTTCATATATTTTTACATTGCTCTTGACTTCTTTTTTATTTTATTAATTCATTTTTACTTTTAGATTACATTACATCTTTATAAATATGCAAAAAGTATTATGGGTATCTTCCTGTATATAAACGCAATAAATAACATCATTCGATTGCAGGAACTGTGACAGTGTAGCGTACTTAAAATATCCTTATGCAACGATTAAATAATCTCGTATTCCTATATACTATATGTACTATATGTATCTCGGTCGGAGTATAAGGCCAACCCTAAAAAAAGGGAACGACGCCAGTCTTCTGAGCTTTTTTATTTATAGTTATATAATGTTTTTTTTTAATTCTGTAATAATATATTTTGAAAGATAAGATATATCTGAAGTCACTGTAAAGCAAACAATATTATTTATTACTATCCCAATTTAACAATAACCGTATTTGTGGAGAGATATACAGAAAAATAGAACTATTCAAAAATATATGAACTATAGGTACAAACATACACCTCTACCCACAGGGAACACGTATTGTCGCATCTGAATAAAAATAGTTTTTTATTATTTTTATTTCACTTCGCATGCATCACAACTAGCGGGCGCGTTCGCAAACTTGCTCCACAGTTTTGTTACAAATATTGCGTGGTTTGAGTCACAGTAGGAAGAACTACAGTAGGTATACTTAATTTGTACACTGTTATGATCCAAACTAATAAATGAAATCATGAAAGCTCATTAACACTCTACATCACCGGAATTTTTCAATATAACTCAAAATGTGTCGTTTTATGAACATAAAATCATATTCTGATTATCACTTTTTTCAAAAAAAATCTAAATTCAAAACCAGTTATTCAGTTTAGGCCCTCAGAAGGCACTTATGAAGGTCAAATTTAAAGTTACTGATGCTACTACCGGTTCGGAAGTCAGCCTTCAACTGAGAAGAACCGGCAAGAAACTCAGCAAGGTTACATTCTTTTTTATTTTATTAAATTCTTTTTTATCTATTCTGACTTTTTGGCTATTTTATAATATCAATTTTACATATTTTTATATTTAACAATTACAAAATACTTAATAAAGCTAACATTCAAAAACAAAAAAAAAAGAAATAACAAGACTACAAAATAGAAAATGACAATAATTACTTACAACTTAAACAAGAAAATTAGAGGTGCACTGTGCAGAGAGCAGCTATTTCCATAGATTTTTATCTTCAATATAATGAAGCACCTTGTAATACGCTTTTTCTTTCAAAACTTTCCTAATATAATTTTTTAATTTATGATCAGACATTTTGGTTACTGAAAGCGGTATCTTATTATAAAATCGAACACAATTACCAAGAAATGACTTGTTCACTTTAGTTAGTCTAAAATATGGAACAACTAACTTCTCCCTTTGTCTTGTATATATATTATGGATATCCAATTTTGACTCAAACATTCCTATGTTTCTACGTATGTTCCTACGTATAAACATTATATTTTCATAAATATATAATGAAGGCAATGTCATTATATTTATTTCCCTAAATAAATCTCTTAATGATTCACGGGGACCCATACCGTAAATTGCACGAATTGCTCTTTTTTGTATAATAAATATTGATTCTATATCCGCTGCTGCTCCCCAAAATAAAATACCATAGGACAAGAGGCTATGAAAATATGCAAAATAAACTAATTTGGCTGTCTCAACATTCGTCAATTGTTTAATTTTCCTAACAGCAAATGCAGCCGAACTTAACTTAGCAGCTAGAGTATCAATCTGAGGTCCCCACTGCAATTTATTGTCTAATGTAAGACCCAAAATTACCGTTTTATTAACAAGATCAATATGGCTCCCATCTATTATTATTTGGCTATCTACTTGTGCTACATTCGGTAAAGAAAACCTTAAGCATTTAGTTTTCTTTGAATTTAGTAATAGATCATTTGTAGCAAACCACCCACAGACAATTGACATAGTATGATTAACTTTAGTTAGATCTTTGTCTTTTCTATCAACTTTAAAAATTAATGATGTATCATCAGCAAACAAGACAATATCTGTGAGATCATTTATTATATAGACTAAAAACAAAAATGGACCTAAAATTGAACCCTGGGGTACCCCCATTTCGACTAAAGAGCCCTTGGATGTTGTGCCAGTAATCCCTTCCTTTAGTTGACGATTTGATAAATAAGATAAAACAAGATCATGAGCAGTTCCACGAGTTCCGTAGTAGTCAAGTTTTAGAAGTAGTGTACGGTGGTCAACGCAATCGAAAGCCTTGGATAGATCACCGCCAAATGCCAATCGCATCATGAGAATCCTCCCATGCGCCATAAATGTGTTTCAGCAATGTTGCTGCCGCATCGGATGTAGATCTTCCTTTCGTGAAACCGAACTGATGACCATGCAATATCTTATGCTTAGTAAAGTGACCTAACATTTGATTAAGACTTTATGAGCTTTTATACCCTTTATACAATTTTTAATAACCATCCCCATCTACTTCTTTTTTATAATAATAAAATATTATAAAGAGATAATGCGGTAAATGTGTGAATAAAATAAACAGAAATCCTACATGAATAATATGATGTACCGAACCAAATGATTGCTCATCGGGTTAATAAATAATTATCCAGGGAAATTTTTGAAACTTTATCTGATCCCAAATCATGCAGAGCTTGTACGATGGATACCAGATAACTGACATATTATCTAGTACTGATTAGAAACATACTTCTATAGATATTTATACTCAGAAACAGAATAAACGGAGTGGATCGGAATCGAAACCACAGTGTGCGGGGCGTGATAGTTAGTGAATCTGGTTGTTACTTTATTTATTATTGGTGATTAGCGGCTCTGACTGTCAAGCCGAAGGTCATGGGTTCGATTCCTACCCAGGATAAACATTTGTGTGCATGAACTTGTATTGTGTATTTGTTCTGTGTCAGGGTGTTAAGAGATGAACCACCATGGGAACCGATGACGCACAGCAACACATACCGAGAAGCCGCCTCTGGGCTGTTTCGCAAGACATACAGACCATCGGAAGCTACCACGAATTATCGTACCATGGGGACAGTGATTGTGCGACTCATTAAATTCCATTGAACTATTGTGTATTCATATATTGTTAACTTTTAAGATCATTCCTTTGGTAAAATCACTTTTCTTTCTTACATCGAACAATTGTCACGCTAATTTAGTTGTAGTAATTAATTAATGTAAAATTATAGTATTTAATTTATAATTAAATAATTATAAAGTTGACTTCAGTTTTTTTTGCGTCCTCAAAGGCAGCCGAACGTAATTAGGGTGTAAATATACCTCATGTTGATATTTATCTATAAGTATGTAATAGGTTAGGGAAAAAGTTCCTTCGCATTTTTTAAGAAAATTCAATTTTTTTTTAATATAGTTTATTTACATATAACTAAAGTATGTAGGTTCAATTTTGTTCGATAACTTTTTGCCATCTTGTAGGTAGGGACATGATCCCATTGCTATAGAATTTTTGGTACTTCTGATCAAAATACTGCGACAAGTGGTTTTGACAGTCCTCTCGTGATGTTAACCGGACACTGCCTAAAGAATTCTGAAGAGACCGAAACAGGTGGAAATCTGAAGGTGCAAGGTCAGGACTATACGGCGGATGCATTAATACCTCCCAGAGAAACTATCTTAATTTTTGCTGAGTGGCTAAAGATGTGTGAGGTCTAGCGTTACCATGATGAAAAACCACACCCCTTCTGTTGATTAATTCCGGCCGCTTTCTCTCAACTTCTTGCTTTAATCTCATCAGTTATTCGCAGTAGAGTTCAGAATCGATGGTCCTGCCTGGTGGTAACAGCTCATAATGAATAATGCCCTTCCAATCCCACCACACACACAGCATCATCTTGTTGCGAGTTAACCCGGGTTTCGCCACAGTCTGTGAAGCCTGACCGGCCTTTGACCACGACCTTTTTCGCACGTTCTTGTCGTACGTGATCCACTTTTCATCACCAGTTATCAGCTTCTTCAAAAATGGTTCGGTTTCATGACGTCGTAATAAAGAATCACAAATGAGTACACGGTACATTAGGTTTCTTTCAGTGAGCTCGTGAGGTACCCAAATATCTAGCTTTTTTGTGTACCCAGTTTTTTTCAAATGCGCCAAAACTGTTTTGTGGTCAATTCCTAGTTCTTCAACTACGTCGTAACTACTGATATGCCGATCTTGCTTCACTTTTTCAAAAATAGCATTAATTTTATCCGTAATGGGGTGACCAGAGCGACGTGCATCTTTGACATCAAAATTTCCGGACTGAAAACGCTTAAACCAAATTTGTGCTACTCTCACAGACACTGCACTAGGTCCATAAACATCGCAAATTTTTTTCGCGGCTTGCGTTGCATTTTTACCTTTTTGGTAGTAAAATTTTAAAATGAATCGAATTTCTTCATTAGATTCACTCATCTTGGCGGTACGAAAAACAAATGCAAATCACACATGTTCCTAATTTGTTTGATATGTTTCAAATATGCAGCATCCAAAGTGTGGAATAATATTCCACCACCTATTCGCAAATTAAAATGTATTTTAAATTTTAAGAAACGATGCAAAGAGAATTTATACAAAAATCAAAAGGATCAGCTGCTTATTTGATGGTACCAATTTTTAACAATTTTTATGAATTATTTACAGCTCTGTTTCTCAATCTCTTTTTGTCCATTGGTATTAAAGCTTTGGAACACCGGTTAACTCGAATTTGAATTAAAATTGAATTCAAGAAAAGTTATCTCAGTGCATTATCAATAACACATATTACTATTATTACATATATATTATTAATACTTACTATTTATCTAAAGTATTTAATCATATAACTTCTTTTTATTATTTTTGTTGTCTAGAGTTTTTATAAATTTTTCGTTTAAGCTACAATCATTATTTACTGGTAAGTTAAGCACGTGGTTCAAGGGCTTTGCTGAAAACCAGCGCTGAGTACTTGTTCTTCCCGGCAATTACTCAGCACATGCTGATGCTAAGTCCATTTCCTTACAGTAATTACCGTTATATCTGTGTCTAAAATAATTGTATTGTATTTTCATGTATCGATAAGCTGTAAGGAATAAATGTTTTTTCTAAATGTTTTTTCTTTCTTTCTTTCTTTCTATTTGAATTTGGAATTATGTTCTTTAAAATTTAAACTTTCAATGATACCAAAACCAGCCAGATACAAATAGTATAGCCAAAGAGATTTTATTACAAGTTCATACATACTATAATGCGAAAAGACTTTTTCCCCAACCTAATATTTAGAAAAAAATATAGTATATCAGTTATCTGGTTTCCATAGTACAAGCGCCGCTTAATTTTAGACCAGATGGCCGTGTGTAAAGAATGTCCCGGGATATTTATTATTATTTATTTAATCTAACCACTGGCTCGTCATAAGGATAGTCAGGCTTATGATTATTAGTGTACTGCAAATTTTGATACTGTGTCGCGGTGTCATTGCTTTGTACAAAACTCCGTACAAGTTAGTACTAGAGTCCCCGGTCGCGTTCTATCTGTGATGGTTTCCGTACATTGTATCCCAAAGAGGTATTTTGTTACCCGTTATACGACATTTATTGTGGACTACCAGCAATGAATATCTAATAACAAATTAAACTCTTAAAACATTATTTTTGTATTTTGAAAATGTAATTAATACATTTGAAAAATAAATAGCCAGGATGTCAAATTATAAACAGCTAGCTTGACCCCGCGGTTTTACCCGCGTTCTTAAGGGATGTCACTTTTTCCCGGGATAAAAGGTACCTAATATGTTATTCCAGGATATACTCTATCTATGTGCCAAGTTGCATCAAAATCCGTTCGGTAGGTTTTGCGTGAAAGAGTAACAAACATCCACCCAAACAACCTTACACAAGTAACTTTACTGAGTTTCTTGGTCATTTTTTTCAGTTGAATTGTGAATTATCAAATTCTTAAGAGATATATGTGTAAAAATATATAACTTTCAAAATATCAGTTTTTCAGGATTATTTTTATTCAAAGAATATCTATATAGACCAACTAGATGTGCCCCGCGGTCTCACCTGCTTTTCCGAGAGATGTTACATTGCATTATTTTGTGCTTTCTATCATCAATAGTTTTCGCAGCGCACGCGACGTAAGGATTATTTTTACACCTTGGGTTACATTATTGGAGTTTAAGTAAGGATCCTTAATTTAAAAAATATATAATATAGTCTATGTCACTCGGGGATAGTGTAGCTTCACAACGCTGAAAGAATTTTTGAAATTGGTCCAGTAGTTTTTAAGTTTATTCGTTACATACAAAAATACAATTTTTTCCTCTTTATAACATTAGTGTAGATAAGATAGTACTAGAAACAAAATCCTTTGTGGTTTTCATTAGAGCTATATAACAAAAGGAATTTATGTAATTTTGTGAAAGGATATATAAAAAATCGCGGACTGGAAAGTTAATGTATGAACCCCTGTATTTATAAATGCAGCTTGAATAAATGAGCGATACAGCATCCTGTCTAGACAGTCATAAAAACAGCTCACAAGAAATTCTGCAAGAGTTTGTTTTACAAATGTCTATCTAAGATAAAATTATGTACATACTTTCTTAAAAATTGTCAAGTATTCTTTTTTAAATTTTAACTATATAATATTACAAATGCGAAAGTATAGAAACATAACTGAACTGATCTTGCTGAAACTCGGCACACAAATAGCCTATGGTATGGAGAGAAACATAGATTAGGTTAGAGTGGTTCTATATCTGTGATTTTTTAATGCCACCTGGTCCGACAAACTGGCAGACGGTCCACCTGATGGTAAGTGGTTACCGCCGCCTATTGAGTAAGACATTTGTGTCACTAGGGTCTTCGCCAACATTTTTTCGACCCTGGGAAGATCTCATGTGTTTGTAATTTCTATAATACTTTGGGCACCTAGCACCCACGACCAATGCATTTTCTATCATCATCATAATCTTATCAGCCCAGGTCCACTGCTTGACATAGGTTTCCCCCTTGGATTTTCACCTCAAACGATCTTGAGCCGCCTGCATCCAGCGACTGACCGGGTCGTCGGACCACCTGGTGTGAGGTCGTTCCACTCGGCGTTTTCCTGTATGTGGTCGCCTCTCGAGAATTTTTCTTCCCCATCAGTTATCAGTTTCGAGCAATGGGGCCTGACCATTGCCACATCATGTCTCTACTGCAATGACTTAAATATGTAATCCACATTAAAATAAACACTGCACCAACATCCGGAAAAATGTATATTGTCCATTTTTATGACACAGGCTGTACGTATGCAAAATTGGATGGAAATGTTTTGAATAATTTAGCCGTAAAAACAGAAACACGTTGAATATAATAGTACAAGCACACTTTTGGAAAAGTTGTTTATTCTCTTCATTCTAAGTCAAGGTAATTCAGTATGTACCATATATTGTATAGATTTTAAGGCGACTATATCACAGTTATGACGTGCGAAGAGAGTTATGGGTTCGAATCGTACAATGAAATGGAGCTGTCAGGGAAAAGACATTGAAGTAACTTAATTATGAGGTTGATAGGTTAGGTTTTGCCTTTACGACCGGCCCATTGAAAATCAACTGCTATAGGACCAGTTTCGTTCTAGGTTTTGAGGAGACGTACTCCTTCGGCCACATGTTCTCTTACTATGGTGAGATTTTGGTCAAAGACAGCCTTGTCGTAGTAAAAATGGGCACTTTTAAAAATCTGCTGCAGTGACTTTTAAAGACCTTTTAACTAAGCCGAAGATTAAATGATGAAACATTTGGGAAGTCAGCATTCACTCAAAAAGAACCAGCAGTTCATTTAACAATTTGTGTTCATTTTATTATATTTTTTAGCTGAGTCTTTTATATTTTTTGTTATGACTTTGAGTAACTTTCATTCTATCATAAAATGTGTGTCAGGCAACAGAACTTTCTTTTTATATCCTACTATAACACGTCATATATTCAAAGGCCTATATTCAGTCCCCAATATGTCTTGGCCTGAGCAGCCCACTCTCTTGGGGCGACCGCAAGCTTTCCGGAACGACTTGGCTGACTAAGATTTATGCTCGCTTGGATGAGTTATTTTGCATGTTTTTATACACTAGCTTCCGTCTCGCGGATTCGCTCGTGTTCCAATGGGAACCGAAGTTTTACGAGGTAGCTTTTGAAAAGCAAAAACTGCAAAATCTGTCTATAATTTTTCCAGAGACGTAAAACTGAATTTAGCTCTATCTCTCTTACCTTTAAAAAAATAATATAGGTAAATAAAGGATCTCTCAGAATTAACACAGTTAATCTTAAAAAGCTTATTTACTATTTTCACTACTTATTATTATCAAAACTTATTTATAGAATCAATCTCCACGGTACAACAATGCTACGACCGCTCGCTCTCTAAAAAACCTCCCCGATCTCTGCCGAGCCACCGAACCCGATACCGGCCAGTGTGCCCAGTGTACAATCCGTTTTCGTCTCCCGATTTTAATACGCATTTTCGTTAGTATGGCCAGTACTAGAATTTTAAAAAGTAGTACGATTTGATTTTTGAATTTTTAAATCGTGTAGTTTTAGATAAATTGAATGAAACCTTACACAAGGGTAATTTATTATACCCGAAAGTATCGATGGGGTTATGCTAAGGGTATACCGATGGCCACGTGCACTTTACGTCTTGCACCGAGTGGGCAACAAAAGCAATCTAAATGAGGGTTGGTTAGAAACGGGCGGCCGTAAAAATTCTGCCCATCTTGTAATATATTATATAACGCACTGAATTGACAAAAAGCCTTAGGAACGAGGACAAAAGCCACAAACTACATACGATTAAAACATTTATAACAATAAGCCATTACTATTTTTACTTAAGCACAAAAAATATCAAAATTTGTAAATCATTTTGGACGAGAACAACTGCCGACAAACTGCTATGCAGTTTGGCAGATTTCATGTATATTTTAGTCTTTAACAAATTTTGGACAAATAAAATAAAAAAAATATATTCAATCACCCATAGACAGCAGTTAATTTAGAAGTAGTAGAGTTCATAGTCCAGAGTTCATCCAGGGAAGTACTACTACCATACCCATTTCGACCGCCAAACAGCAGTGCACTTGTATTACTGAGTTTCCGTTAGTGCAGAGTTCGTCCGGGTATGTACTACTACCAATACCCTTTTCCGCCTTGAACCAGTAGTGCACGTGTACTGTGTTTCGGTTAAAAAGGTAAGGGGGCCGGTGAAATGACAGGCACATGAGTCTTAACAACTTCACGTCTCAGGGTCGACAATGCATTGGCAATGCCTCTGGAATTGCAAGTGTCCATGGGCTGCGGTGACCAAATACCATCAGGTGGACCATCTGCCTGTTCAGCGGCCTACTAAACATTAAAAATAGTTAAATTTATGTATGCCGTTGCAAACTGCATTTTAATATCCAATGCTAACAAAATTAAAGCAGCTTTTCCTCCAGAGATGTGCGAGGTAGCTATGCACTGAGTCCACCAATAAGATCGTTTCATTTTCATAGCTTACCGCGTCAAAGCTCATAAAAAGCCATTCTATTGGCGGACTCACCGCATGCACCCTAATGGAGTCATATTTCACGGCGACGGTTTCGTATCGATACTGGCACGTAATTACGGTTTGTTTAGGCTAATGACAGTGGTTCTGTATCGTAAATGGCTTTAGTTTGACGATGTTTCATCCTGGCTTCTATGCTCTGTCTCTTTCGCTACCTACGCGATAACGTGAGAGGTCCGCTCTGCGAGAACTCGCTGCGCCGCAACCCGACAATGTTGGTATTAGCTAAAGGGGCTAATTCAGTTATTGGTCAAACTAAACTATAATAGACTTATCTATATCTAATCTATAGACTCTTTTTATTCCCCAAAGAAGAGGAGTGAAGTTGCATTTATGTTTTATTTTTAATAATTCCATAATATTTGTTATATTCTATAGTTCTGGAGGTGTTTTATTCAATAGGATAGAATCCATACGAGTCATTAGGGGTGATTTTTTATTGTCTCGAATCCCTGTGAAAACCATTAGTACTATGGGCTACATTTTATTACTTAATACAGAATCAACATTGTGTAGGTATTAATTGAGATCAATCTATTACTATAGATTGGCCAAAAAATTCTAGATTTTATATTTTTTACTAAAAATGTTTGGTTACCGCACTGTAGAACTAAGAAGAAGTATTGCAGTTGACTGGATTTCATTCAAATGCTCGGGCTTTATTTTGGATCTTAGGTCCATATTTGAAAAAAAGTCTCAGGGTTTTTACCCTTATAGAATCAAGAAAGAAATCACATAATCAAATAAGCCTTCGGCTACATTATCTCTTACCACAATATTTATAGCTCGTTTCCAGTGGTGAAGCAATACCCTCCAGCCCGCGTCGCCGGCATGCCCGCGTACATTGTCAACTGTTTTTCTTTCAAACTTTTCAGTAACCACTACACTTCCTTGGTTGTGAGGTCTATTCATAGTATTGGCGAAGAATTAAATTTAAATCAAGTGAAGGAAGTTGAGGTGCTCTTGTATTACGTGTTTCGGTTAGGAAGGTAAGGGGTCCGGCGAAATTACAGACACATGAGACTTAACAATTTCACGACTCAAGGTCGACATCGACAATGCTTTAACGATGCCTCCGGTGTTGTGAATATCCATACACGGCGATTACCGTTTACTATCAGACGGACTATCTGCCTTTTTATTGGAACACTAACCATTAAAAAAGTGTGTGTATCAACTCTGAGGATCAACTGGAATCTACTATTTATATATGATAAATACATATTCACTTAGTATAACACTCAAATATTGTCGGTGAGACTTAATATAATTTTTCTAATAAATCTAAATTCTTATCGAAAAGTGTAAATGCTGAATTTAGTCTGCGCTTCTCAGTAAATATGACCTCCTAATGCATTATAACAGTCGGACTGTTATAAGTGCTTGTACAGGCTAATTTAAATTAAAATATTTTCATTGCACTTCAAAGGGTTTCCACCGGTTTTAAAAAACCTTATATTATTTTTTTAAGTATATTTTCTTTATATGGGCTTCCAGCTAGATGGAGCGATGATATACGCAAGCTGGCTGGCAGCGGTTGGAAACAAAGAGCTGGAGATCGTGCTCAGTGGCGTGCCATAGGTAAGGCCTATGTCTAGCAGTGGACGGAGATAGGCTGATGATGATGATTTTCTTTTATAAAACTATGAAGGTAGTGTGGCTCAACTTGTAACGTACCAACAGTAGCGAATATAAGACATAGTTGCATACTTGCGACAACGTTCCGTACATTCGCCCACAGATTGTACGCTGCTTGCGGCCTCGTACAAAAGAAACATCTTCCTTTTGAGAGAAATGTTTCTGTTTCGAAAAAGAATGTTAACAAAATAGTTTTGTCTTGAAGACCCTGATTGCACATGTTTTTTTGGAAGTGGAGTATTTTTGTGGATTCGAGTGTCGGCACGAGTCGAGATTTCCGAGAAAAGTCTTTAAGAAATAGCCACAGGGTATTTGGCGAAGAAGTTAGGTACCATTTGTGTATATGAAATGACCATGTCTGTTTGTATTTAGAATAAAAAAGTAGTACCTACATGTAGTGAATCAGTTGTCTGGTTACCATAGTACAAGCTCTGCTTAGTTTAGTTTTAAGGTTGTAGTACTTCCCTTTTTTTTCTTTTTTTATGTGGGGTAATCCTCTGTTGGATACCCGGCGGCTCCGGGGGGAGCGGCCGGGCTATGTCAGACTCCTACTGACTAAAACCCCACAGTGTTCCTATCTGTCGCTGCTGGCTGGGTATACGGGGGCGCCGAGGCTTTCGTCCGCGTACCCAGCAGCGACGGCCTGGTGGAGGCCACGTCTCGTTGACGCCGAAGACGTCTGCGGCAGTGAGGACCGGAGCTCTCGTCCTCACCGCCTCGCCTTAAGTAGCGTGCGGGAACACACGCACTACTACCGAGCCCGATTGTGCTGGGCGGCGGACTTTGTAGTACTTCTCTGGACGAACTCTGCACTAAGAGCTCTAACTTTTCAACTATGTATATATATTTTATGGATTAGTTTTAGTTTTATGCCAAATAAATCACTATTTATCATTAGTATCTAGACATTACTCTAGATACTAATTTATATAAAAATGCAAAGCGTAATAAAAAAAATAACGAAACCTTAATAAATAAAAGAAATTATATTTTCTACCTACATTAAAAAGTTTTCGGCGATAAAATTTTATAAACCCCGAACACATGCAGAGAAATACCCTGCAAAATTTAAACTGTCGGATTTAATTACCACCATGTGTGACGAAGGGGGGAGGCTTAAAAGTGGGGAAGGGTGTGAGGTGGTAGATTGTGGTAGGGTGAAGTGATGTGGTTCGTAGTGATAGCTTTGTATGGGGAGCCGGCAAGCTATGGAAGACAATGATCGGTAAACGTGGCCTTGCTTTCTATATTATGGTAATATTTACTTATAATTATAATTGTATATGCGATAATAGCTCAGTGGTAGTAATTGATATGAATATTATAACTAACTATGCCCTGCAGTTTCACCCGCGTACTCGAGGAATAAAATTTTTTTTCGGGTGTAAAAATACCAAAACTAATCCAAATAAATTACCTTGATGACGGACTTTAAGGAGGAAATTAAAACAAAAAATACGTACACTCAAAGCATAATAACTCTGCAACAATATCTGATTTTAGGATTAATTCATTTATTTCTTTTCTTTTATTTGTAGACGGCTCAACTGTGAATTATGTGAAAGGTGTAAGATATTATTTCCGAACAGTCCATGGTTGGTCTTATATTTATACTAATGACTATGAACTGAAATATTTTTATTAATGGCAGTTGTACTTTTTGACTGTTAATTCTCTGGCCCTGTTGAAACCGAACAGTCACGACGAGCAGCTAGCACTATTACTGGGCGTAATGTGTGTCAGGATTAGCATTGGCTACACAATATTTTACATATGTATATGCTTGAGTATCAAGGACTTAATCATCAGGCATGATTGCATTGTTTGTGGTTATTTATTTTTGTTTTTCTTTAAAAAATAATATAATCAAATGTACTCTTTTAAAACGCTTTTGTGACTTATTATACTTATTGAATTATATTTAAAATGAGAATGGCAGCATTTGCCTTAATACACCTAGATTGATGACTAATAAAATTGATTCAAAAGTAACAACCCTCTGATAAAAAGGAGGAAAAAATCCAAAATAGCGGAGGACTGATGTCCCGCCCTGCCGTAACGACACCCGGACAAATTACGGGCACCCCCGGAAAATTCCATACTGTGCAGTTTTGCGCTGCTCCATTAGGCATAACACCGACTACTGGCGATAAATATCGCTTGGTTACCTTCGGTTAATATCAATAACCAGATTCCAGTACTTCTCGCCAGTAAAAAGTAGTTTATGACATCTATACCTGTGCCAAAATATAAATAATGGAATAAATTTAGAAGAGAGAGAAGTAGTAGAGCTTTTAGTGCAGAGTTCAGCCAAGGGAAGTACTACCACCACAGGTTTCGCTTTTTCGCTGTGAAGCAGTGGCCCGTGAAATTATAGGCAGATGAGACTTAACTGATTCTATCAGTCTATATCGTACTATCAGGTAGACCGTCAGCTTGCCAGCCTTTTTGACATACAAAAATAAAACTCACTTTCACATTCAGAACTATCAATTAAGGCCCTAGGTTTCGAGCCAAGAGATAAGAATAGGTTTATATTGTTTGTATCCAATTACGGGGAAGAAAAAAGGAGGGCTATATTTTGGTTATGTTTGAGGGTTTTAGATTTGTTAAGCTACTTAAATGGCTGATCGTAACACCCTTTTTTGGTTTCCTCACGGTATGTACTTTACCAAAAGTAAAATTCTAACTACAGCTTTCAAAGTCCGTTTCTTATTTTTTTTATTTCGATTTCGTTTGGCCTTCGACTGATCGCAGAAGGAGTTATGACGAGGCCAAGGATGTAGCACGCTTACCCAGAAAATGCCTATTCACTCTGGCCTTGAATAAATCCAGGTTAAAGGTGTCACAAACATTTGACCTCACAAGAGAGTCAGTACCAGCTTCCGCATTAATTTACTAATTCAATCTCTGATTCCCATTTAATTTCTCTTACTCCACTCCACTCTTCGCCAGTCGCACACCCGTCTTACAGATACCCTCTTATTACCCGGCCTGTTTATAATAAGGCACGTTTTCAGAGAATGCGAGCAAATTTTTGGCCAATTCTTTTTTATGTACGTAATCGCTTCCTTAAAAAGGCCCGTATTGGATTCGGTTACTATGAATTTACAGAGATTGTATACTGGAAGTTCGTGATTCGACCGTTGTTTCCGGTCAAAATCTATTTTTATCAAAAGATACACCTGCTGGACCTATTTAGTCCATTACGGGAAACGTGGGTTCGATGTGTAATGAAAACTAGTTTTTTTTATTGCTCGCTGTCCCCGATGTGCTTTGCAGTAGGTTTATTTTTCTAATCCGGTAGATACGTTTCTTTTTATCCGGAAATTTGTTAGTCCTTTCCATGATCTACGATTGGCTACAAGTCATAAAAAAAGTGTTGAATTAACTATTCGTTAAGAGTTATTTTCGCATTTATAATATGTCTTTTTCAATTATGTTATTAAACAAATTTAAACTAATTTATAAAGTTAACAATATCTAAACAGTCCGTATTGACTATTAAAAATGTTAAAGAAAAAGCTGATCCCAAACCAAGCAGAGCTTAAATATTGTGATCTCATTATAATTGGGAATATAGAACACTATTCCCACACATATCACTAATTATTTATAAAAAATACATATTTATAGAGGCTCTCGAAACAACTTGTTCCAGTATTTATCAAATTCAAAAATTCAAAATTCAAAACCATTTATTCAGTTTAGGCCATCTGAGGGCACTTATGAAGGTCAAATTTAAAGTTACTGAAGCTACAACCGGTTCGGAAGTCAGCCTTCAACTGAGAAGAACCGGCAAGAAACTCAGCAAGGTTACATTCTTTTTTATTTGTTATATACATTTTTATCTATTCTGACATTTTGGCTATTTTATAATTTCAATTTTACATAATTTTATATTTAACAGTTACAAAATACTTATTATAGGTAACATTAAAAAAAACAAAACAAAAAAATATATGACAAGACTACAAAATAGAAAATAACAATAATTAGGTACTTACAACTTAAACAAGAGATTTAGAGGTGCACTGTGCAGAGAGCAGCTATTTCCATACATTTTTATCTTCAATATAATGAACTACCTTGTAATACGCTTTTTCTTTCAAAACTTTCCTAATGTAATTTTTAAATTTATGATTAGACATTTTGGTTATTGAAAGCGGTATCTTATTATAAAATCGAACACAATTACCAAGAAATGACTTGTTAACTTTAGTTAGTCTAAAGTATGGAACAACTAACTTCTCCCTTTGTCTTGTATTTATACTATGAATATCTAATTTTGACTCAAACATTCCTATGTTTCTACGTATAAACATTATATTTTCATAAATATATAGTGAAGGTAATGTCCAGCAGTGGGCGGAGATAGGCTGATGATGATGATGATGATGATGAATGTCATTATATTTATTTCCCGAAATAAATCTCTTAAAGATTCACGGGGACCCATACTGTAAATTGCACGAATCGCTCTTTTTTTGTATAATAAATATTGATTCTATATCCGCTGCTGCTCCCCAAAACAAAATACCATAGGACAAGAGGCTATGAAAATATGCAAAATAAACTAATTTGGCCGTCTCAACATTCGTCAATTGTTTAATTTTCCTAACAGCAAAAGCAGCCGAACTTAATTTAGCAGCTAGAGTATCAACCTTATGATTTCATCCAAAGCCGGTCAGCTATTTAGACATGTGTATGACAAACACACAGACACTCACATTCATAACATTGTATAGCAGTAGAAGTGAATAAATAAAAAAATATTTATCTAATATTAAGCTCAACAATATAAGCCGACCTGTATTTTTCCATAACGTTCTTCATGGAGATATCTCATTAATGTACCTCTATTTGTTCCCATACAATAGGTGAGCACATTATTGTCTGCGGACCCCATTCTTCCCCATTATCCCCTATTCTCCCCTCGGTTGTCCCGCGTAATTGATTAAAAACATTATTCCATCATAACACTTAATTGCACGAATCTGTTATAATTACTGCGACACAAAAGTAATTAAGGTTTTTTCGTTTATGTAGGATGGTCATAAGTTATTTAATTTTACACTAGGTGCCCGCCTTGGCTTTGTTTTTTTGGTTTATATAAATGTATCATATGCATAAACCATGCACATATTTGATACATTTTATCTAAACTGTACACTGGTTCTTGCCCTCAATATAGCTATCTGAACGGCGTACTCACGTGCCCTCAGTGTGCACGGAGTTCCGCCGCGAAGATAGGCTACATAAGCCATCTTCGGGTGCACCAGGGCCATCACTCGGACTAGGGGTCGAAGTGGTCGCCATGTCCGAAATCGGTCGGAATCATCATCATCATCATCATCATCATAGTTATCTCTATCACTCAAAAGTTTGCTGGTAGAAAACTCAATTTTGAAGAGAGAGTGGGAGAAATTTTTCATATGATGATGAAATCTGTATGAATCCTAGTACTCTGATTCGCAGTTATAAAGAAATCAGCTGTTGTTTTCATGGAACAAAGACCTAATTAATCTCTTTATTTTGTGGTTGTTTTAAACTATTTCGAGGAGAATCGCAGCTTAATTAAAGCCAACCTAAAAGTCTGTGTTTGCGTGGAAATGTTTTAATAGGTATTTGATGGTTACATAGTTAAGATTGTATAAAAAGCTTTTTAATCTTGTTTAAATACGTACCATCTAAGCTGAGAAATTAAAAATTATTTTGTGATGTTAAATTTTTTGTTGAGTATAAATATTTAAATGGACGTTGGTATATTATGGGCTTACTATTTCCAACACCGTTTGACCGATTACCACGAAAGTGGCGCCTCAGTGTTTTTTTTTTCATTTTACTAATAACTAACTCGCCAATCCATTTCCACCGTGAAGCAGTATTGCACTTGTTACTCTGTTTCGGTTATAAAGATAAGGGTAATTGAGAAACATATTAACCATTAATAAATAATTATATTATGAATGGACTGATTATTAAACCGGTTCGGAAAGTTTATTTCGCTGTGAAGAATCAGCCGACGGTTCAATTACTGTTTTCAAAACAAACTTAGATTTATTACATTAATTTTCATTCCAATTTCACCGAAAGTATCAACCATTACTAATAATTATATTACACTAGTTATTACCCGCGGTTTCACTCACGTACGAGGTATGTTTATTACCACTTAGCTCCGTCAAGTCTGGTCAGATTTCAAAATAGTTTGGCACATAGATAGAATATGTTCCGGGTCGATATACAAGACTTTTATGCCGTGAAAACATCAAATTCCTTAAAAAGGCGGGTATAACCCGGAGACTGTAGCTAGTTTATATACATAGACTAGCATCCGCCCCGCGGTTCCACTGTCTAATGTATACCGGGACTATAACATAGCCTATGTTACTCGGGAACAGTGTAGCTTTCTATTAGTGAAACATTTTTTTTAATCCGATGCCTAGTTTCGGAGATTACCTCCAACATCCAAACTTATAAACATACCGACTTTACCTCTCATTCAAATCCAAATAGGCCTTTACAAGCACTTATGAATAGTCAGACTCCAATACCGGTTCGGAAAGTTGTTTTTTACTGAGAAGAGCCAGCAATAAACTCAGCAATTACTCTTTTTAAAAACGATCTTAGATTTATAACAAAATATTCATTAAGTTCCACTGACAAAATCTGTGTGTTATCGTAGAAGTGAAGAATTATTAAACAATAAAAAAAAAAAAAAAAAAAAAAACACTAAAGCTGACCAGCCTCCACAAGCAGCACCTGTTCACAAGCAAAACATTGGTATATCATGGATGTTTGTTCAAATTAGATTTGCCACATCTATGTGTGTTTTCATGGTGAAGAATATTTATGGTATTAATTTTACTTTAAATCGCCAATAGATGGCGCTGTAACGCATAAACTTTAAACCGTTTTATCTACCGCCATGAAAATAAATATACACAGACAGGTCAACTACTGGGCTTATCTAGTAATATACAAAATACAGTGCCATTTTTCACCCTGTATACAGACAGCTGTCGGGACCTAGGACCTTTTAAATTAAAAATAAAAGGTTTCCAATTAAGTTTGGTTAAGAAATTTAGTTTTTAAAATGCTTTTGACCCTCTATTACCTTTATGTTCCAGACTAAAAGTAAACTGCAACTCAGACAAAGAGATGTTTTATGTAAATGAACTAAAAACGAATTATCTACTTAACTTGTAAAAAAATGTTAATGAATGTAAATACGTAATTTGAATGAATACTAAATTTTTTATTAATTTTCTAACTTATTCACGAAAACTGTGTGCAAATATTTTATTGATCTAAATTGGCCTTTTTTAGTTTAAAAAGTACTAACAAATTTCAACTCTATTGCTCTACAATAAGGGTTATCTGCATAATTAAATAATTATTTATTGGATTAATAAATGCACCTTATATAAAAATACTTACAAAATTGATAATTTTCCTATAACATTTTGAAATGTAAAAACGGCTGAACATATCTGCCGCTAGTTTAGTTTAAATTTCCATAAATTACCTCTGATTTTATTAAAAATCTATATCCAATATAAATTTTAAAGCTTTCTTCTCCAAGCAATAGCCTACGTTCAAATGAATTTCATCATTATCGGTTGTACCGTACCGGCGTTAAGAGGTATAAAACAAACCCAGTTTCTAAGGATATCCTAATGTCAGGACAAATTATTAAGTTGTGCCTACGACTATAATATGACATAGAAAAGTCACATCTATTGAATCTGAGGTTAGGTCGAAACGGGCCTATTAGATCTGAGCAATGACAGTAACATTATTTATAAGAAAATAGTAATTCCATAAAACTAAAAACAGAACAACAACGACACAGTGTGAGCGAGAGGAACTTTGACAAATCGAACGGAAAATAACCTCAGAGCGCGTCGGCCGCTCCGAATAGTTCGTTATCCGAACGATCGAACCAATCACGCCGCGCGACGTCACTGTCACTACCAATTTTTCGGTCATCGCCGGCGATACGACGGAATGCTCGGGATAGCTCGGGCACCTCCGCCGGCGCCCGGTATTCGAAGATTAAACGCTAAATAATTTGCCAGGCAAGCGACTGCATCAAAAGCCTTTTGTGACCGGAGGAACGTCTCAGTTAATGGATAAAGTGTAGGTACGTATTTAACCTGAATAGATTAGCAGAGTAAGATGATGGGATTACGCTCGTTAAAGGAACAAAACGGACGGTTAATGCGAATTTGAATAGTCCCTGTTTGTGTTAAGCCGTTATCTGGCAATCAATTAATGTTTTAATTGAATTCGTTCATTAACTCAGTCGCCGGATCGGTTACCATTTGGAGCGACTCGCGGCTCGTTGTAAATAGAACCTAAACAAAATCCTAGCTTCCGTCGCTCGCGTTTGAATTGATACAAAGCACATGTAACATAACAGTAACAGTAACATAAGCTTAGTGTGTGCCAAATTTCAGCTAAATTGGTTCAGTCGTTTAGCCCTGAAAGCATAATAAACAAACCAACAAGTAGGTAGTTACCATAAGTAACTAAATAGATTTCTGATGGGCTTGCTGTGTGGTTGCAAGTCGACCTTGAAGCAGGTCGTAGGTTAGAAACCCACCCAGGACAACCATTTGTGTGCATTTTCTTTATACTATAACTTACTAAGGTAGCAAACGAGCTGACGGCCCGCCTGATGGTAAACGGTCACCGCAGCCTATTGACGCTTGCAACAGCGTGGATATCATATCGCGCATTGCTAAGTCAGCAAAAACCCTGTACTCACTAGGGAAAACCACGGCGGGAAGCTCATTCCTAACCTTACTTGTTTGTTCTTTACTCGGGCTTAAACATCAATACAAGTTTGCATTTAAATGGTATTATACATACATATTTAGTAGCTACATCAGTTATCTGTTTCCATTCTACAAGCAGTACTACAAGCTCTGCTTAATTTGGGATAAATAACCGTGAGAAATTGTGTATTGAAGCTTCTTGTGAAATTATTGCATATATTTATTAAAATTATATTAAATGTGTAGGTAATTCTACGCGCAAGAATACATAACCATTAGATAGAGCCACTTCCTGCTTCTGAACCTTGTGACTTAAAAAAATATAAAACACAGAAAACAAGTGACAAAGGACAGACAAAATTTAAAGACAAGGTTGCTTAAATATTTTCATTATAAAGGCCTGTACAGATATAAAGCGCATACAGTACCGCTGTGGGTAGCGAAAATACCTCGTGGTATTTCGCCGACTATTTCTCTGATGTACCATGGCCTGAGCTAATTTTGAATATCACGCCATACTGCCCAGGTAAGCGGTTGATTTGCGAAACCAAAATCCATAACGTAAGCGATATTTGCTTAGACTTTAATTGTTTAAATCGAAATGTCATAAGTACATGTCTATTTTAGTATTAAACTACCTGTAATAGGTTTTTAGTTACTATTCAGTTCGTTCGTTAAAAAAGAATGTAACTTTGCTGAGTTTCTTGCCGGTTCTTCTCAGTAGAAGGCTGACTTCCGAACCGGTTGTAGCTTCAGTAACTTTAAATTTGACCTTCATATGTGCCCTCCGAGGGCCTAAACTGAATAAATGGTTTTGAATTTTGTTTTTTTTTGAAAAATGTTCTGTTTCAATATTATCACTAAAGCTATTGGTTTTATATTATTAAATAAAAAAAAAGCTGTGTGTCGTAAAGACCATAGAAGTAAAACTTTTGTATTAGATACAGGAAAACATTTAAATTATTCATCAATCTCTTTTGAAAAGCATCGTTTGTATTCATCGTTCATTTATTTTTCGTCCCACAGAAAGGTTGCGGATTAGAGTTTCAAAGCCCTCCCATAAGCAGTTTCACTTCAAAGACTATAGGTTTACCGCATACCCACTCGGTATTCGCTACCCAAAGCGGTATTTTGGTACCAAATATACATAGTTTATATCTGTACAGGCCTTAAAGCTTTTATATTGTGAGTACTTAATTTTCTTATGAGTTCTCGTAAAACGTTCGTTTAACGTTTCATGGAAGCGTTTCACAAATTTCCACATTATCCTGTTCTTCGTTTATGTCCAGAAGTTTTCTACCGTTAAATTACAAATTCTTTATGAGCTTCCATTATATTCTTATTTGAATAGGTAGGTATTCTTGGTCCTTTTGAAGAGCATCTCGCATAAACATATATATGGACGAGCGAGGTATGAGACTCCTCCATTTAAAAGGGAAGATCTTCCGCCAGGCTGTCAGCATGTGTGCCATGCTGTGTTGGCCAGTTGGAAGCTGGTTTATATGTCAAATCCTAAGAAAACTTCGATATCGCGATTAAGGATTTGCGTGTGCATGCTCATATATGTCACAATATAGATACCTTAATTATAAATAATATTAATTATTAAATTAATTATTAATTTAAAAATTAAATTTTATCCTGTTAAAAAATCTTAGTTTATTTGGTTAAATAGAGTAACATTGAGTTAGAAAGTAGACATACTCATAAAACTTTCGACACCACTGACAATATTTATTTTATATTTCAGCCAACCTACACAGCGATGTATTGAAAGCAATTTCAACCCACAACTATGTCATCAAAACAACCCCAAGTTTGTTCCTACATGTAATTATGAACTGATTGACGATAGCCCACGCTTGGCCCCACGAACCACCTGTTCTAATGGACCCTAATGGGCGGCAATAGTCAAACTACGAGTGCATTAAAAGTTACTCTAACTGCAATGCATTCACTTTATAATTGCTTTTGAGTCGTTTAACTGACCGCATTTCCCAAATATGATGTGTAGCTTTAAATATGTAATACTAGCTCTCCCCGGCAGTTTCACCCGCGTTCCCTAGGGAAGTCACATTTTCTCGGTATAAAAAGTAGCCTATATGTTATCCCAGAATATTTTCTATCTATGTGACAAGTTTCATCTAAATCCATTTGGTAGTTTTTGCGTGAAAGAGTAACAAACATCCATAATAAAAAAGTTGCATTTATAATATTAGTGTGATTAATCATAAATCTATACTAGCTGTCCCCTGCGGTTTCACTCACGTTCCCGAGGAATACTATATTTTTTTAGGATAATTCAGGTTATAAACTATGTATTTGCGAAGTTTCATCTAAATCCGATATCAATAGTTATTGCGTGAAAGAACAAGCATCCATATATCATCCATATATACATCAATTCTCATAAACTTTGGCATATATCATAATAGTAGAATTTAAATAAAGATGTTAATTATTCTAATATTTATATTTGACAAAATTAAATTCGAGGAGTATTAAAGGAAATCATGCTGAAAACCGTATCACGACGGTAGAGTACTTAATAAGTACATCTGTCTAAAACCTAACTACCACTTAGAAATATCTACTTTACATATTAATTAAACTTTAAAGTATTCAACTCAAACAAAGGCAGTCTTTGAATCCATTTATTTTTATAGCGAGGCAATTAAAATTGTAAAGCCATTAATTAAGTGAAAGGCTCCTGCTAATTAACACATGAATATGTATATTGATATTTACGGCAAAAACTCACCCGTCTGATGGTAAAGCAACGAGTAACATCTTTGCCCTCCACACAGCGGTGTGTCTCACTGACGAAGTTGTGGATAGCGAGAAGAACACGACAGAGGACTTGGACAATAAGAGAAGAGGTGGAAAATATGCCGTTAAGCCCCCTTGGCTTATGAAGGTCAACGCTAAACTATCAGTTTCCAACTTATTCTACAACTGAGAAGAACCGGCAAGAAACTCAACAAATTTTACTTAAAATATTTTGATATCTGTTTCTGTTTGGATATTTTAATCGGCAATGAACAGAATGTAATATAGAATAGTAAAAAACCTATCTAACAAACCTACAAATGGCAGTGAGTTGAAATATGATTTTCAATTTGTATTTTTTTTCCAAATTTTGTACCTAATTTATTAGAAAAATTATCAAGAGGTTTTTAAAGTATTAAATAACTAGTCAGCCTGGCATTGAGAAAATATTAATTTATCATAGACTATAACATTCCAGAAAAAGGTCCCAATGGTGGTGAAATACTGAATACAGTATGATCATATCAGCCGGGAGATGTGCACTGCTGAACATAGGCCTCTCCCTTGGATTTCCACCTCTAACGGTCTTCAGCCTTGCATCCAGTGGCTTCCAGTGACTCTGACCAAGTCGTAGTTCCACCTGGTGCGAGGTCGTCCCACTCGGCGTTTTCCTGTTCATGGTCTCCACTCGAGAGCATTTCATCCCCATCAGTCATCAGTTCTTCGAAAGATACGGCCTGCCCACTGCCAAGTTTAAAATATATATACGGATAAACAGCTTGTGAAATTTGAATACATATTTCTTTTTTAGTACCGTTACCTCTGCCCCATTGAAAGTAAAAGGGGTTGAAGATATTTTTATACCTTTCTCGTCGGCTATAAGACATGTACCTTAATGAAATGTAAATTGTCTTACGTCTGAGCCGTGCGCATTATGATTTCTTATTCAAACCTTTTGTAGACGTTTCAAAGTATCAAAGGACTGGTAATCTGAGTCTTGGTATATGTATGTATTTAAAATGTGGTTTATCTGGTAGCTGTCCTTAGCGGTTTCACCCCCGTACCCGAGGGATGTTTCATTTTCCCGGGAAAAGTAACCGACCCTGTAAATATGTAAATATATCCTGGTATTCTTTACACGCAGTCATCTGCTCCCAAACTAAGCAGAGCTTGTACTATGGAAACCAGATAACTGATATACTACATAATAAAAAACTTTTTTTACAGACATTAAGATTATACAAACGAATATCTAGCAACAAAGGGAGATCCAGCGGAATTAGTTACTCCATATTTGTTTTCATCTTTCAATGGATTTCCGCAAGGCATAGATAACAGACATGTTGATCCACACAAATGTGGGTCCTAGGTGGGAATCGAACCCATGATACGTGACTTAGCAGTCAGGGTCACTGACCACTAAGCCAACTGGACTGTCTGGGTTATAAACTATCTGTGTGCTAAGTTTTATCCAAATCCATTCCGTAGTTTTTGTATGAACGAGTAGCAAACATAATATTATTAATTTTTATCGTAATTTTATTGTACTCAAAGTTGTAACTGTGATAAGCTGTGAGTACATTTATCATTGTTATGGCGAAGAGGTCCTGGATTCAATTTTGAGGCCAGGCAAGGTACGATTTGTTCCTTTGTTAGAAATGATTATCTGTAGGCCGAGATTGGTAATGTACCCGAGAGACGGGGTCAATGATCACCACATGTCACGTTGGGACATAAAATATCCTTAGTGGAATTTGGGTCAGTACCGAAATCTCTCCCGTGCGTAAAGTTATTTAATTATTCCCATTAAAAAAAACTGACAGACCAAAAAGACAATTAAAGAAGGCAGAAGAGTAATATAATGACTAAAATCAAATTCTAAACCAGATAATAGTAAAAAAACTATATTCATAAAAATAATATGTTATGTAAATAAATTGTATATTGTAATATGTAGGTCTGTTTATTTTATTCATAATTAAAATAAGGTGAAAATCAAACGATAAATGATTACATTATTTGAAAGATATTTATTTTTAAATAGCCAGCTGCTGACAAGGCAAATGTTTATAATGTATTAGGGTTCAGTTTAAATAAGCCGAAAACCACTAAGATTGTATTTGGAACCATATTATTATTATGTACTATGATATAATTAAATTTATACAAAAAATCAAATGTAGAGATTTTTAATGATGAAATTATTTTAAGTTATATAATTTATTTATTTTTTTCAAAATATTTTATCTTGCTAAGTTTCTTGCTAGTTCTTCTCAGCATAAGGATTGCCCAATGGGAGGTTAGAAGATATTTTTTCCATCAATTTGAAACAAAAAGACATTATGTTCCATGAAAACGAATTAAATTTAGAATTCGAAGATTCGAAGTTCGACTTATGAAATAAATATGTCTCCTTTAAGTTAGCTTGTAAGATTTTCAGTGACATTTCTCATGAAAAATCGTGCTCTATCTTATTATGATTTTAATTCTGAAAGAACTTGAATTGAAAATCAAACGGCATAATAATATTTATGTTCAAAGTTACAATATTCCAGCCATTCAATCCACTCAAAGGCTTTTTCTAGATTGATTCATAGAGAATATTGTGTTATTGAAATGAAATTGTTGTTGAAATGAGTTTTTTTTAGAAAATGTGAAACTAAGTTTAGTTTTTTGTTTGTGTAATGAGAAAACTGTTTGTAACAATAGCTCTTTAGTTTATTGTTATTTTACACAAGTCAATAGCAGTCAGCCTTAAAAACATTTTAGCTTTTTTAGACAAAATAGTTTTTATCAAGGTTAAAGTAACCTTTACTGTTGAAAAGGTTATAATTATAATAATAAAATTTGTTTATTTTTCTCCCACACATAAAAAAATACAACATTTTTTTTTGTCTTAAACAGGTAGGTACATTTAGTTGTGGGAGACAGGAGCCCTAACTAGGTTACCCTGTGCTATGAGCTTCCTGGCTCCCCCTCTTGGTAAGAAGAAGTTACAATTAAGTAATATATTGTTATTCACGTGAAAAAAGAGAAAATATTTTTTTTTTTAAAAAGAGAAGAAACCGACAAACATACATTATTGTCACGATACAGTTTTACCGTTATTTAAAGAAATACAGTCGGCTAACAAAAGGAATTTAAAAAATAAGTTATTAATATGTGTGTGCATGAGTGTGTATGTGTGTGTGTGTGTATGTGTGTGTTCTTTTTTTTCATTGTAACAAAATATTTATAATTATTATTTTTCTCACATTTTCCATTTAGTTACATATTATATTAAACGTGATTAAAGTCAAATAAAATACCTAATATCCTGTAAAACGAATATAATAAGAAGTACGACGATTTGATGATTGCATCTTCGAAACTACTCATCACATTAAAATTTTTTTTTCACAAAAGCTACACTATGACATAGTAACATTAGGTTATGTTATTATCCTTTACACTAGATTCCACGGAGCCGATAGTTACTATTATAAATATAAAAATATCACAGAAGATTACTAAGTGAAATATACCAACAAATGGGCAGACGGTAAGCTTGATGATATATGGTGTTCACTGCCTATGTAAATTTACGACAGCAGTGCCAATGCCTTGTTGATCTTGAGGCGAAAAATGATAAATCTCATGTGCCTGCAATTTCACCGGGCCTCTTACCTTTCTAACCGAAACACAGTAATCAAGAAGTTGCGGGCCGGCAGGGTGAGGGTGGCTAGTGTTGTACACTCCTGTACTGGCACTAGTGGTTCTCGCATTTGGACTACAGTTCTACGTTACATCAGATAGACTGCAGTCATGTGCTTTCTCAAAAAAAAAAGTACAAGTGCTCTGCTGCTTCATGCCGGAAATGGGTAAGGTGGGAGGACTTCCCCGGACAAACTCTGCACTCAAAGTTCTATTACTTCTTATCCTACACATTTTTGTCGTTTCAACCTAACTATATTAAATTTATATATTCCAGAGTTCGCTTAGCCACGGCACCACAAAGCTCAATATTGCAACATCCTTTCCCATGTCCCCACAATGGCCGGCGTGACCCGGATACATTCAAAAGACTACGTTTAAAAGGGATGAAGACGTCTACCCTTATAATGCAACTGTACAACTCTTTGCGGGCTTTTTGGATATTTTTCACCTTTTCCCTTTGGCACGGACGATTCAATTATTTTTCCATTAGGCTCTGCGTTGGGGCCAGGAAACATATCTTTTTACATGTTTCGTAATTCCAAAAGTGATTTAAATATTTTTTTTTTATAAATTCTCGATTTTATATCATAACTAATAATAATAATTTATTTTATTTATCTCCCACAACAAGTTACAAAAAAAAATGATATATATAACTAATATTCGTATGTATATTGCATATTTTAAAAGTATATCAGTGTTCTAATTAACATATAATACAAGTTCTAGTTTGGTTTAGGGTTAGATTAATATAAATATGATAAATAGTAGAGTATTGCTGAGTTTCTTTCCGGTTCTTCTCAGTTGGAGGATGACTTATGAACCGGTAGCATTAGTAACCTTATAATCATAATAATTTATTGCTAGAAAAAAAATAACATAACAATATGCCTTCTTCCGTCGGTACACACATGAGAAAAATACAATATAAATGATAAGAGAGACTACTTCCCAAACCTTGTGAGATTAATATAAAAAGGATAAATAAAATAACATTGCTGAGTTTTTTGCCGTTCTTCTCACTTTAGATGACTTCTAAGCTGGTGGTAACTTCAGAAACTTCATAAGTTCATTCCGCGGGATAAAACTAAATAAATGACTTTCAAATGGATCATCTTAGGTTAAGAATATCACAGAATTAAATACTACATTTTCCTTCCTGCAATGCGCTTAATAAAACTCGCCAATTTAATGTCCCTAGGCTCTTATTATAGCTAGCAAACCGCCGCGGCCGCACCTTAATTAGCATTTTAATTTGCAGCACGTTTCTGGTACCAGAACAGCCGCCATCTTAAAACATCATTTACAAATATCTCTTTATTACTACATTATTAGCTTGTTATTCTGTAAATTATTGTTCTACATCATGTATTTTATTTCACCATGCCAAGGAATGATGTAAAGGAAGGTAAACTAGGCATGGTGGTAGTATTTCTCCTTTTTCTTGGTATACTCGTATATAAATTCTGTTCTTATCAAAAAAATAAGGTGTGTCGTAACGACACACGTAAGAAATGAAACTTTTTTATTACAGGGAAACATTTTAATTATTCATCAATCACTTTTGAATAGCATAGATTGTGTTTATAATTTATTTTTCGTCACACAAAAAGGTTGTGGATTAAAATTTCAAAACACTCCAATAAGAAATTTTGCTCCAAAAATTGTAGCATGACTTTTTTAAATAATGCTCATTTATTCCAAAACAAAATATTCTATACAAGCTACTGCCATGTGGTTTAACCAGCGTTCCTAAGCGATCGAATTTTAATCCGTAATATTAACATACACAGTTTATTTGGTGATCCAACGCTGGTCAATCACAGTCTTATCTGCATGACGCACGGCGCGGCAGGTAATGTACGACCGGACATTTTTTATGTTCTTCACAACTAACATAACTTAAGCATGTAGTAGGTAAGTGTTGATGGTTTTCTGATGGTTTATTTGCCTACGCCTGCAAATGGCGCTTGCCTAAGGCTAGTTCAAATATTATTAAACGATTTAGTAGTTTATGTGCCCTTCTATTCAATTTCAATACTATTTATTTAATTTAGGCTAGTCGAGGGCACTTTACGTAGGTCAAAGCTGCTGAAGTTATCACCGGTTTGAGAGACTTCAGCTGAGAAGAACCGGCAAGAAACCCTGCAACGTATTTTTTTAAATATATAGTATTTTTTTTTTTTACTAATTTTAACAATTTTATAACACCTACTACTATCGTTTAAATAAATAAATATATATCCTGGGACATTCCTTACACAAGGCCGTCTAATCCCACACTAAGTCGAGCTATATAATTATATATAGTACCAACAACTATCGAAACCAGATAACTGATACTACTTATGTATATAATATACTCCTTCTTTAAAATATATACGTATCATATTATTTATGTTCTATTGTATTCCATCTCGAACTATGCGGAAATTCATGTAAATCTATTTAGCCAAGAAGGCGTGATTGGTTAACAAACATTATCCAAGCAAACTTTCACGTTTATAATGTTAGTAGAATATTTGTTGTGTTTCAATTTTTGTGCTTCTATACGCCACAACATCCGATCTTCTCACTTCCGTTTCCAGCCAATTTCCGCAACCTTCCTCAAGTTATTCGACCATAGAGCTAGCTAAGTTACGTGACAGGTGACTACGTCATAGCTGGCTAAGTGCGAGCCGGGCTCGCTCGGCGGGTGCCGTATCACTGTACTACATATTATTATTGCTGTAATGTACTCGAAAAAATGTGTTTTCTCCAAGTTAGCACTTCTAATCGTAAAAACTAACTAGGTAGTAGTTCGAGACTTTTATGTCATGTAATGCATTAACGATAATAAAATTATAAAATCAAAAAAACATATTTTTTTTGAAGTTTTTTTTTATTTTGTTGTCAAATAAAAAAAATATTTTTTTTCCTAATTTAAATTAACGCCCAGACTTAAAAAAACAACTCTTTAATTTTCTAAAACAAATTCCAATTTTTCAGCCATTAAATTGATATATTTATTAGATATATACCCAGACTTGAAATAAAATTATTTTGCCCTGATTAGGAATAGAACCCACCACCTGCAGAGTGGCAGTGAAAATACTAAGCTAACTATTCATCTGTCCCATCTACCTATAAGTCAACTCAAAACCTTTTTAATAAAACGAGATCACTAACGCAATCTGTGTTCAGTTAAAATTTTTACTTTGAATATAATGCGACAAATTTAAATAGCCATTAAAAATTAAGCCTGCAGTAGCGCAATGGAGATATTTATATCGGAATCATTTAACTGTCCGTGCGAAACAGGTGTATCGGTAAACTGTTTATTAATTCGATTATGGTACAGTCAGTAACACAAGTAAACCCACAATATTATCAATGCCGTTTGATTACAATTTGACGGGCCAGTTCGCTTGGTGGTTGGAGACTGACTGCCACACCGCAGGTCGTGGGTTCGATTCCCACACAGGAAAATAATTTGTGTGCATGAACATGTCTGTTTGTTCTGTGTCTAGATGTTAATATCTTTATAAGTATGTATTTAAAAAAGTAGTATATCAGTTGTTTGGTTGCAATAGTACAAGCTCTGCTTAGTTTGGGATCAGATTGCCGTGTGTTAAGAACGCCAGTATATTTATTTATAATGTGAAACGTATGGATTCTGAGTATGTATGTTACTCTTTCACGCAGAACCTACTTAATGGATTTGAATGAAACTTGGAAATTTTTATCCCGGGAAAAAATCCTTTGTGTTGATTCAGGATATAAACAATCTATTAGATAAGTTTCATCAAAATCAGTTTAAAAGGTTTTCCGTGAAAGAGCAACAAACATCCTTACAGCCAACCTCACAAACTATAGCATTTATAATATTATAATTTTTTGAGTAGTAGAGCTCTTAGTGCAGAGTTCGTCCGGGGAAGTACTACCACCTTGCCCATTTCCACCGTGAAGCAGTAGTGCACTTGTGTTACTGTGTTTCGGTTAGAAAGGTAAGGGGGCCGGTGAAATTACAGGCACATGAGACTTAACAACTTCACGTCTCAGGGTCGACAACGCATTGGCGATGCCCTTAGTGTTGCAAATGTCCATAGGCGGCGGTGATCACTTACCATCAGGTGGACCGTTCGCTTGTTTGTCGGCCCAAGTGGTATAAAAAAAAAAAAAAAATGAAGTTTTTGATTACAAAAGGCTTTAACGACTATTATGATGTATCTACAAAAGCCTTACAACCTACCTATTATGTTGTGCTTTGTTTTATAATATTTTAAAGGGATTTTTTATGTATTTAGATTTATCAATTCGCTTTTGTGTCTGACTGTTTACTTATTTTTGTATATGTTTTAAATTATATAATAATATAAAGGTAAAAAGGGTTACACATTTTAGCGCATTTTGTTTAACCACATTATCGTTATCTACATTTACACTTAAAATTTTATTTATGTGGTAATAATTTTGTTTAGAAATTCGGCTAGAATGAACTTTAAAAAAATACATACAGTCAGAACCTCCTCCTTTTTTTAAGTCGGTTAAAAATCCAAGTGCGTGCCAGTCTCGCAAACGAATGGTTCCATGGTACAAGATTCACTATGTACTTTTTAAATACTTTCGTTAAGAAAAAAGATTACTGGTATTGGTATATATGTATAAATATGAGAATTAAATCAAACAAAAAACGCCGAAAATCACGTCTCTTGTACACCCTTATTTTTTATTTATTTTATTTTTATAACTACCAGGCAGTTAAGGTAGGACAATTATGTAAGCAGTGTCTATAATTTAAATGTGTATTATATTTTAAACTTTACTGTTAATGTACAAGGTAATTATTTTAGTAATTCACAAAATTAAATAATCCATACAAATATTAAAAAAATCGAATGTATATCTCTCTGCTTTTTACATTTTCAAAGCTAGAAAGTTAAATCGATTTTACTTATATATAACGCACAGATAGCTTATACTTTGGAGAAGGAGATAAGCTACTTTTTACATCGATGTGGGTGAAACTGCGGCATGGAAATATTAGTACAATTTAAAGATGCAATTTTACGTCGGACAATACCAATATTATATAGACTATACAACCGTAGTTAACAAATAAAACCAAAAAAAAAAATAATATTAATAAATAAAATCCACAAACTACTCGTAATACCGCAATAACAAAAAATACACCACAAAAATTCTGAGTATGAATATTTTATATGTCATACAAAAGACATGAAGTAATAAAGCTAAGACATTTATACTAAAATAACGTTATACCATATTAATACAACCTCTCTCATTATTTTAAATGTCAGAATATTTGAGTATTAACGAGAAAAGAATTCTTTAGTCAGCAGTAATACTTAGATATCATCAAATGTGTTACTTGATATTCTTGTAGGTCGTTACAATCGATATTGGGGGACTTTTAGCCGCCTATAAAGATACGTGGAGGTAATTTTTTTTATTCTATTTAATTGTAGTTTATTCTTTATATAAATAGTTACAGAAGATTTTTATTTAACTTAGTAATTAGTTAATTTAACTAACATTAGCCTTATTCTGAGATGGTTGTTAGCGAAAGGGACTGAGCACTGAGGCTACGATGAAATATCGTAGACGTTGCCATTTACCTTATAGAATTAAACATCTTGTAGACCGTTTGACAGCTTTATAACTAAAAATAAAACTAGTGCCACAATCCTTTTTCGTAGACACGTGTAAGGTTCTGCCCCTAGAGACACGTTGAGCTATATTGACGTCACACAGTGGCTAAAACTAACTCATCACGAGCACAAGTGTTATTAGCATAAAAGCATTCAACCCTGCAGCGGCCGGCGGTGGGCGGCGGCGACCCACGCCGAATTTAAAAAACATTTTTATTCAATATTCACGGCTCGCCGGCACTCGATAATATGTAAAGTGCTGAGTAACTACGAAGATTGACTCTTTTTTATTTTTATTATTAAATCTTCGTGTACTAATGTAGGTTTTTAGTGGGGAATTGGAAAAAATATGCAACATTTTCATTTTGCGAACACGAATGGATGAGCATTTTTAATGTGTTATTCAGTGTTCGAGTATTTTATATTGGACATTGAACTTTTATTTTTTATTGCAGCTTTTATTGAGGCATGTATTGCACGTAAATATCATTACAAAGACGTATATGTAGGCACAATGGACATGCTCAGGTTGTAAAATTTTTATACTCTACCAGTTAAAAATTGAGGTAAAATATATCGAATATATATAAAAACCCATATCAGATATAAAAGACAATATTTCCCTAATAATTTCGTGTTCATTATAATTGAAAACATATATATATTTAAATGTATTTAAGTTTGCGAATATATATAAATACCTATTAAAAAACTGGCTGATCCAACACTCGGTGTTTCGTCCAATTTCCAATAAAAAAAATTCACACTTTAGGAGTAACTCAGTTCCCTAAAACATTATTGCGCTTACAACCACATAGATTAATCCATTCATTGGTTCACTCATTCATTCTTTCATCAATAAATAATGTGATAACGTACACGTTTAGACAACAGAATAAATCGATATTGTAATACACAATAACAAATACCCACAAGCGTACTATCCAAGTACAGCGACCGCTCCACGCGTAGGTAAATAAAATTTACGACCTCATTACTGATAATGTGACTGCGAATGTATTGTGTACCTCTGTAATAGCCTATCTTGTAGGAAAGTACCCGCAAAGTTGTAGTTTTATTACCCCAGCGATGATAGATTGGGAAAATTATATAAATAATGTCCGATAGAGGTCTATTATGCCCCGGCAGCCGCAAATGGGTTGATAGCTGTGATGTACGGCTGGTAGGTTATCAGAGGATTTTTTTTTCGTTTTTGAAACTGTACGATATATGGATGTGATAAGCCTTAATGTATTCTAACTTGCATTTAAATGGCTTTTGGGTTTTGAAAATCGAATAAATCAGCAATTTTCTCCCATAAAAATACTTTACTTATCTTTATTTTTGCTACAGTCCTACATTTTTTTACATGTTCTTAGTATATCAATAGCGCGCTCCAACATTTTATTTTTTAAATCCAAGCCTTTATATAGGAGCTACGCCCGCTGAAAAAACAGAGCTGTATTTATTAAAAGATTGATTCGAAAAAGCAAAATAATGGAACATAAACCTTTTTATTATAAATCTAGAACATAATTTTCAGTGATATATAAAATCTGTTAAAGGATGTGTCACGCAAATCTAGACTAGGCTAGTCGTCGTAACAACACTTCTTTCTGTCATATCTTCACAATACAACATAATCCACAATAATCTGCGGTCTTTTACCAGGGCATACAAACTTATGTATATTTTTTTTAAAGTGATCATCGAAACCTAGGCACATATGCAACACCAGAGGCATCGCAATGCTTTGTCGACCCTGAAACGTGCCACCGTGAATCTATATCATCTATATCTATCTATATATCTAATATCATCTGCCCCCTTACTTTTCTAACCATAACACAATAATATAAGTTTACTACTGCTTCACAGCAAACAGTATGGTGGTGGTAATTCGCCGGAAAAAACCCGAACTAAGCTTTACCACTTCTAAAGTTTATCGAAAGAAAAAATCTAATTTTAAAACCGCGGTTTAATGTTAAAATTACTGAAGCTACGACAGTTAGTCAGCTATGTAGATTATGTTAGTAATTCTCCACGAGAAGTGCACTTAGCGCTTTCCTACTTTAAAGTTTTATCGTAGGTATGTAGACTCATAATTCAATCGAAACTCATCGGTACGCTACTGTATAGTGGGCAAACAGCGTTAGCCCAAGCAGGTACGTAATCAGACTAGCCAGTGGTCGGCGCCGGCCTTTGCCTAATTACGCCCTTGGACAACAACCGGCACATTTACGATCGCAATCAATTTCTGTTAGCCACACAATTGGCTTGGTGCATTTGTCTTTTTTTAGTCTGTTTTGGAATTATTGTAAGGGGTTAACATTAACATATATTATTGTCGTCCTACTTGTCTATAGTCGTCTTCTATCTATCTTGTTGACACTACTACTCTCTTTGATAGGCCAGTTGGCTTGGTGGTTAGCGACTCTGATTGCCAAGCCGAAGGTCGTGAGTTCGATTCCCACCCAGGACAAACATTTGTGTGCATGAACATGTCTATTTGTTCTAGGTGTAAATATCTATATAAGTATGTATTTAGAATATAAAATAGTTTTTGTAGTACCTATATCAATTATCTCGTTTCCATAGTACAAGCTCTGCTTACTTTGGAATCAGATGGCCGCGTGTAAGAGAATGTCCCAGGATATTTATTTATTATCTCCTATATATATGTAAGGAAAATTAGGTTCCTTTAACGCAGTATCACCTCAAAACTACTGTACATATCGGGTTGGTACTGCTACCATTCGAAGCGGAATTTGTTGTACATAGATTATATAGTATATTTTAGGCTATATATAATATCGATAAATGCGGATGAAACCGGGGTAAGTAGTAGGTAAGCCAGTGATATCATAAAGCGAGAGAGCGAGTATAGTAAATGTATGTTTGTATTGTCATTATCTGCGGAACCACTGAACTTATTCGAAAAATTCATTCACTATTTGAAAGCTACATTACTCCCGTTGGATATACGCTGTGTTATAATCCCAAGATAGATTAAATATTTCAACAACTGGGAGAAACCGCGGGACGTTATCTGTATTTAAATATAAACGTGAAAGTTTTAATGTTGTTTGTTGTCTGACCAGCATCGCATTTTAATATAGTTTAAAACTTCTACACACTTCTCAATCGAAATAATCGGTCTACATATCATCTTTAGAGGTATTAGTATCATGCGTATTAATGCAATTATTGCTGGAAGAGTTTTTAGGTCTACTAGAGCTCTACTACTCTATTTATCTTGTATATACATATAGTGATAGGTAAATTGAAGCCATTTATTCAATTAAAGTCCTAGAAGTACACTTACAATGTAGAGTTACCTTAACAATTTTAAAACTAAATATAAACCCATAACAAAAAAATTATTATTCAGTTAAAAAATCTTTTTTAGTTGGTTTATGAATTAACCAATTACCATCTTGTCACGTCCGTTATATTGGTTTTAGAATGAAGACACTTTGCTGATCGTACATTTTAGCAAAACCTAATGTGTGTGCAAAATTCTCTATCTGATGGCGGATCGTGGCCTCTATTCTCTGTCTCTTTCGCTAACTACGCTATCACGTGAGAGGTAAGCTCTCCGCGACCTTCGTGCGGCGGCTTGCCAACGGAGTTTATATTAGCTGAATAAGGGTGCTGGTTTAGAATTCAGTCAAACATATAAATGCTTGAAATAAGTATTAATATAATAAAAAAAAAAATCTTTTTCATTAATTAAAACAGTAATTTGATTGTTTTATATCACGGGAAAATGGCTTCTGATTTCTTCCTAGCACTGTTTCATAGTTCCCAACCACTTGAACGAAGATATCTGTCGTCAGCACTACACGTCACGTTCTCACGTCACGTCTCGGAGTCGTGTGTCGTCGGCAATAGCCGGCACATCGGCTCCTTGAGCCACGCGCCACAAGAGGGGCTTCGGGTTTCCAGGCTAATTACATCTAGTGCTAGTGATGAGACGGGTTGGCAGTTTTGTAAATGAAATCGTGATTTTTTTATTTTTTAACATAGGTAAACACATAGGTATACACTTAGTATATAAGTTTGAATAAAGGAGGTAATTTTCTAAACTTCTTATCTGATATCATAAATGACTTTACTAATAGAAAGGTAGGTTCTTGAGTGCCGTGATTCCTATAATCTCGGTATATTAGATTCATCAGGAATTCGGGTGAAACCGCGGGTAGGTACCTAATGAAGATCACCTCCTACATTCAAAATTACATCATCATCATCATATCAGCCCAGGGACAAGGATCCAAACAACCAGACTTACTTTCGCATCATATACTTTTCACGAAGGGCCTCGCAATGATCTGCCGCTCGGAGCCTCGCAATGGGTAAGGCCGCCGCTGTCTGTAAGTACAATGACTCAACGATATTTCGTCGCGACTTCTAGTCTCCTCCCTTTCGTTAACTACGCAATTACATGAGAGGTACTCTCCGAGGTGGCTCCAACGAAGTTTGTATTAGCTGAATAGGTGGGCTGATCTTGTTTACATTTCCATGCGACACATAATAGTATATAATAATCTACTACTCACAGTATTACAAGATAAATATAAGGTTAAAACCTAAAATCAAATCGTTTACGTAAGTGGTAAGTCTTAAATGACATTGCAGTACTGTAACGTTTTATTTAGGTACTAGCTGTCCCCCGCAGTTTCACCCGCGTTCCCGAGAGCTGTTACATTATTTGTTCTTTCTATCATCAATAGTTTTCGCAGCGCACGCGTTGTAAGGATTTTTTTATAACGCTTTTATTAGTTTCATACGTATGTTAGTATGTAACGGAATCTTTGAACATGATTTTGACCCCCTTCAAGACGTCGTATTAACTCCAAATTTGGCATACTTATTGAGGACCAATGACAATTCAATATTTTAAACAGCTAGACCCGTTATCCTTACTAGCATAAACAGGATTAGATTAAACTAAAAAACACGCTATAGAAAATTCAACTAAAAAATAGAAAATAAATTTGAATTAAGAATAGTGTACATAAGAAAAAAATAATTTTATTGTAAAAAAAGCTGGGGTGGGGTGCTTTTTAAGATATTATCAAAATGATAACCCTTCTACTCATATTTCTCAATAAAATTCATTTTTCTCTTATTTATTTAGGTCATTGTTTTACACATTGGGTTATATTATTGGAGTTTTAGTAAGGATCCCAATTTATTTTTCTATACTAATATTATAAAGAGGAAAGATTTGTTTGTTTGTTTGTTTGTAATGAATAGGCTCCGAAACTACTGGACCGATTTCAAAAATTCTTTCACCTTTGGAAAGCTACATTATCCCCGAGTAACATAGGCTATATTATATTTTAAAAAAAATTTGGGATCCTTACTAAAACTCCAATAATGTAACATAAGGTGTAAAAAAATGACCTGAAAAATTCCTTACGTCGCGTGCGCTGCGAAAACTATTGATGATAGAACAAAATCATTTACTACGACTTTGCAGAACTCATCATTATCTACAAAAAGTGTCGCGACAGCATATGTCTAAATATTATAGTTATGTCACAGTAAGCAGTTTTTTATTCTAAAATATTAATTTATATATGCCGCCTCTTGAAAAGGCTCTTCATTTGTACCTTGGTATTAATCCTTATCAAAATAAATACTTTATATTCAAGACGGCTTTAATACCTTTTTATAACTTTTTGAATTATTCAATTCGGACATTTCATTCGGAAGATATCACGAGTTTAAAAATGCAAGTATTAGAAAAAAGTCGCGTGGTTGTCGCTCACCGCGCTCACCGCGCTCAGCTAGCCAGCATGCGATGTAGGCTCCATGTAATATATTATATAGATATTATAGTCTGGAATAGCACATAGCCTCCTTTTTATCTCGGGAAAATGTAACATCCCAGGGAACGCGGTTGAAACCGCGGGGAACAGCTAGCCACTACATAGTATAACACAAAGTCGCTTTCTCTGTCCCTATATCCCTATTTTTTTTTTTTATGCCACTTCGGCCGACAATCAAGCAGACGGTCCACCTGATGGTAAGTGGTCACCGCCGCCTATGGACATTTGCAACACTAGAAGCATCGCCAATGCGTTGTCGACCCTGAGACGTGAAGATGTTAAGTCTCACCGAAACACAGTAATACAATTGCACTACTGCTTCATGGCGGAAATGGGTAAGGTGGTAGTACTTCACCGGACGAACTCTGCACTAAGAGCTCTACTACTCTTCTACTACCCTATGTACGAGTATTCTTAAATCGTTAAACTACGCAACGGATTTTGATGTGGTTTTTTTTTAATAGATAGAGTGATTGAAGAGGAAGGTTTATATGTATTAGTATCTATTTTGCACCTGAGCAAAGCCGGGGCGGGTCGCTAGTTAGATATAATATAGCTTATGTCATCCGGGGATAGTGTAGCTTCCCAACGGTGAATGTTTTTTTCAAATCGCTCCTGTTGTTTCGGAGCCTTTTCAATGCAAACAAACTATCAAATCTTTTCTCTTTATGTATTACTAGCTGTCCCCGGTGGTTTCACCCGCGTTCCCGAGGAATGCAACATTTTCCCGGCACAAAAAGTCCTTTGGATAGGGCTAAGCATAGGCCACCCCCTTGGATTTCCACCCTGAATGGTTCTGAGCTACCTGCACTCTGCAGCCTTCAGCGACTTTGACCAGGTCGTCGGACCACCGGGCGAGAGGTAGTCAAAATAACAAATGTAGATTAAACAACTTAAAAATAATTTACTTAAAGATATTTCATTTTGGGATTCTATCCATTCTAGACAACGTAAGCGTAGTTTTACGGTTGAATAAAAAGACATTACCTTTGCTATGTCTGAAGAAGGTCAGAAAACTATTTAATTCATACCGCAGGGGAATAAACATAGACAAAGGTCACAAGACCGTTCAACCGTATTTGGCGACATTATTTAACATTTTTACGCCAGTGGTATTTTCTGCAAAGTTATACATCGAAAAATGCTTCACGGCCTTGGTTATGGCAGTAGTACTTACCCGGACAAACTGAACTGACAGCTCTACTACTTCCTAGATAGCCGTGTATTGAATAATTTCATTCCTTTTTCAAATAATATAATGCAACTACGAACCATAAAATAAAACTACACTCTGCTAATTATCGATTCTATGACTTCACGTTAACCAAAGGAATATCATCCCTGTATTTCAGTATAAGAGTTGAAATTCCAATGGCTAGAATATCCGGAAAAATGCGAGCTAGTATATTGTCACGGGAGGTTAATTTTCATTGTCAGTGCAGTAGAGATGGTAATAGCGTGCAAATGCGAGAGGAAGTACATTAATTGATATCTATTGTAGTAGTTTTTGAACATTCTAAAAATGGATTTTAAAATGGTTAGTTCTTTTCATGGCTTTGAATGACTTTGTTTAGGGGCTCGATACTTTGAATGTAACGTTTTTGGTTTTAGTTAGATGTGGCGCAGCGTTTTATTTTTGACAGATGCTGATGTAGATTATTGGTTTTAAACGCTGTCAAAAAAGTTCTTTCGATCGCTAGCGATCTGGATTCTCTGATACAAACTTTGACGGGAAGCTGTCGCAATAAAGCCTCGAAGAGCGGACCTCACGTGTTATGGAGTTGTATAGGAAAGAGAAAACAAAGAGGCTACGACGAAACATCGTCAAGCTAGTGACACACCAGGGGCTCGATTCTGTAAGGAAAATGTCACTAACTCGAGGATGTTTCGTCGGGTCTCCGTGCTCTGCCACTTTCGCTAACTACGGTAATACTACTAATCACGTGAGAGATAAGCTCTCCAAGGCTTCCGTGTAGCGGCTCGCCAACGAAGTTAGTATTAGCTGAATAAGGGAGCAGGTGACCGCGTGTTGAATAATTCAGGTTATTCATTACAGTAGTTTAAAATTGTACATAATACACACTAATGAAAATCAAACTTATTGCTATGAATTTAACATTGAAAATACAACCACTATAATTACGTGCGTAAGAATTCGGATGAATTATAAAATACATAGATTCTGGGACACATGGAGTTTATTTCTGCGAAATGATAATGACTAAAAACGTCGATCTATATGATACAATTTTCTTTACACGTTTCTACCAACCCTAATCTTTGACTACATTCTTGACATTTTGACACCTGGAACACCTTAATTAAAACAACATTATCCCAATCCAAATATCTCAATAGTAATCTCGCCCTATTTTTGTAATCCCGTCTCCCCTCCGAGTTCCCAAACTAGATTCCATTGTTTAACTATCGCTTAACGTCTCCCTAGCACACACCACGTCCAACAATCTAACTGGATCTTCATTAGTCACGTAGGTATACACGGCCACTCGAGTACCTGCAAACGTAACTCTTGTTCGAATACAGCGAGCATTGTAAGATGACTTCAGCGAGAGTATCAGAAACTCAAGTGGTACGTGGTCTAGTGGAATGCCTCGGCTTCCATTGTACGCCGGTCGTAGACCCGTAGCGCTCGTAGCTGTCGTAGCTAGCACGTAGCTGTAGCTACGAGTGTAGGCTTGTTGATTGTACGAACGAATATTAGGTGAAGATGATTTGATTTGAGATTTCATGATAATTTAATAATAATTCTTCGGAAGCTTAGCTTTTTAGAGTAGTAAAGCTTTTAGTGCAGAGTTCGTCCGAGGCAGTACTACCACCTTCTCCGTGAAGCAGTAGTATACTTGTATTAGTGTGATTCCCAGGTTTGGGACCGTAACAATTTCAGTATCGAAACTTCTTCAGTGATAATAGATGTGAAGATCTTATTATTAATTTAGTAAAAAGTTTACAACTAGATGATTTTGAAATAATGTTTTCGTAGTAGATATTCATTTTAATGGTTTCTGAGAGAAAACAGTATACCCACGTCCAATATTACAGACTAAATTTTAATATTTAATTATTGGTAATATTTTCTCTTTTGTTCTGTTTAGGTCTAATAAGTCTGGTATCTTCTTTTTAAAAAATAATTTAAACAATATTTACATTAATTAGTTAACTCAAATAAAAACATCAATTATTAGTTAATAATGAAATAACCATCTTGATACAGGCTTGCCTAGTGAGGAATCCTTAAGATATTAGCGACTCTAGACAGATAGTTTTTTGCGAAATATTTTTTTTTATATTATGATGTTCCTATGTAATCTAAACTTTGTGTGGATCATGTTACAAGAAAGAAAGAAAGAATGAGAAAACATTTATTTATTGTAATTAGCAAAATAACATAATATAAAATACAAAAAAATAAAAACATAACGGATGCCATAAAACAATCTCAACTCAGTATGATGCCGGTTGTTAGTCAGCGCTGATCTTCCGTTGGGATGACGTCACAATTAGGAAAATTACAAAAAACTAACAGTCGCGCGGGGTCTGCAGTGACCAAACTGATAGGTATAAAATTAGAAACATTTAAATTAGTAATCAACTTTAATTGCTTTTATTCTACTTATTTCTTATTAAACTTTTAGAAAAATACAAAAAAAATCTTAACAATATGTTTAAAACAGTTTAGAAATATGTTTTTCGTAAGTACTATAATAATTCAACAGTTATCACAAATTTTCTTTGTATGATCGCCACAGATAAAGTTATTGCACTTATTGCACTTTGCGGTCGTTTTCCTGTCGCCTTTTCGTGGACAGATGTAGCACCTTCCTCTTTTTATTGAGTGCAATCCAGTGTTAGACGTTGTAGGAGTTGCAACTTCAGGTTCGGACAATCGCTTTTTCAAGGCACTAGGCAGGGTCGGAACTATTGCTCGCGCTAATCTATGTGCTTTTACTAATTCTGTTGCTAATAATTTCAGAAAAGATCGTCTGTTTATGGTAGCCTCATTGTTGTTGAAGTTATAAATAATAAATGCATTTATAGCAGACACATTGAATAAATGAAAAAAGATAACCATAGGCCATCTCTTCGTCCGACGAGCAACGTTATATGTTGAACACAGCTTGTCATTAGTGTATACGCCACCCTTTGTTTTGTTATAAAATAACATCATCTCCGGTTTCTTCAATTTTCCCTCGTCTATGATGTCATCATGATGCATAGACGATAATAATACAACAGCTTTAGATCTTTTTGAGACATAGGAGCACAAAGTCAGTTCTTCATGAAAACCAAATAATGTTGAGTGTACTTCACGACGTCTGTCAGGCAAAAATGCTTGTGGTATTTCTTTTTTTATTTTTTTCCAACGTACCTACTATTGTCAATTTGTCTTTCAAAAGGTCTTTAGCTAAATCAACACTAGTGAAATGATTATCCATAGTAATATTACGTGCTGTATTTTTGATTGTTTCCGTCAATCGTTTGACGAGACTTTTTGTATCATTAGGGATATTGTAGGGCCCGTCTGGCTGTTTTCCTACGTAAACTTCAAATTTCTGGAGATAGGCAGACTTGGCATCAACCATTGCATAATGCTTTATTCCATATTTATTCGGCTTACTCGGCATATATACCAATCCTGAAAATCTTCCTCTAAACGCAGGGAGCTCTTCATCCACAGTGACATATTCCGACACTATGTAGTGCTTTTTAAAATTTTCATTTAGAATGTCACAAAATTGACGAATCGGGGCCAGTTTATCTACAATTAGCCTGGATTGCCGAGAACTAGCATCATCAAAACGCAAGCAACGTAGAATAAATAAAAAACGTTTGGCTGACATTGTGTCTGAAAAAAATTCTATTCCAGTCCCATCATTTCCCCACAAATCTAGAAAATTTAAATGGGATGAACGTAGAACTCCGGACATTGCCAACAATCCAAAAAAAGCCAACATTTCTTCATAAATGACATCTTTGGCATCACGTTCCCTTTGGAATTTATGACGAACTGAAGATATATATTCATTTGTATGTTTCATTATCAATTCTATAATATTTTTATCAAAAAATAACAAAAAACAATCAGTCTTATTTTTGGCATATCTTGCTGCTCCTTTAGAGCCTGGCAAATGAGTAACAATATTATGAGATCTTCGTCTTTGGCTGGGAACAGATTTGTTCCATTTAGTACTCTTATCTTTACTTAAAAAATATGTGGATGAATCGGATGGTAGTTGGGAGTAGATCGATGTGGTTGGCTCTTCAGTATCACTTAATTCTAAATCCGATTCATGCTCTGATTCCCAAAGTGTATCTGCGTCTCCTTCCAAATACAACTCATCGTCAGTTTCATCGAAAGCTTCTTCTTCATCTTCAAGAATCGCACTTATTTGTTCTGATCGAAGACTCTGCTTATCTTGGGCCATAATGAAATAATTCTGTGAAAGATAAATAGGTAACTGTTAACAAGTCGCCGTAGTTTATAGGCATAGAAAAAAAGCAAAACGTAATAGCGTGTTTTTACCAAACAAACACATTTTTAGAGTAGTAGAGCTCTTAGTGCAGAGTTCGTCCGGGGAAGTACTACCACCTTACCCATTTCCGCCGTGAAGCAGTAGTGGAATTGTATTACTGTGTGTTAGAAAGGTAAGGGGGCTGGTGAAATTACAGGCACATGAGACTTAACAACTTCACGTCTCAGGGTCGACAACGTATTAGCGATGCTCCTAGTGTTGCAAATGTCCATAGGCGGCGGTGACCACTTACCATCAGGTGGACCGTCTGCTTGTTTGTCGGCCCAAGTGGCATAAAAAAAAAAAAAAACATTAAAAACACAATTTTGTATCTTATATAACTCTTTAATTATGTAAAGAAGGGTGATTAGCGATATATACTTTTGAAATTGACAATATAAGGTGAAAATAATGGTTAAAATACCAATATAAAAATATTTACTTACCTAAATTTGAACTACACTATAAGTCGCGCGACCCCAAGCCCCTCCGTGCAGCACGTGCGATCAACTTCGCGACGCGAGCGACACTGAATCGAGTAGGGACTAGAGAGTTAGGAAGCTAGCAAGAAATTCGGGTTGACAGCGTTAATAGGTATAAAAATAACTTAACTTGAAGATCACTTGGGGTCGCGGCGACCCCGCGCGCCTAATTAAAGGTTAAAGAAAAAACCGCATTATACCATAATAAAGATGAAAATATTAATAACATTACATACATATAGGTAGTACCTATACATACACCAAGCAATTAAATTAAAAAAGTAATGAAAATAGAAATGTTTTTTTCTTTGTTACCAATAACAAATATTTTTAATATATACTAATCTATGCTTTTTTGTTTGTTCAATCTATACTTTATTTATAGTCTACAAGTCATGGTCTGCTCTGTATGATTTTTATTAACTTAGTCATGTTGTGATATCCTATTGGCTCTGGACTCATTATTCATTTATATTAAGCATGTATAATTATATAATACTGTTGGATATACTAAGAAATAAAATAAAAAATAATATAACGTCTTATAAATCGATGAACACCGGCTGCACGCACGAAAATGTGTCACGTTCCGCCTGAGCCTGGGCGTGCAAGCGAGAGCACGGAACAAGCGAGAGCGCGGGACAAGCGATAGAGAGGCACGATCGGCCCAAGCTTGCTTGTGACACATTAAATCTCTTCTCGCATGACATTTCGCGTGTATACAAATTCAATTCATAAAAGTATGCAATTTTTCATCAATGTTTCTTTATGACCTTATCACGTACAACTTTCGTCCGTAAACCGACTTTACAGACAACCAATTTTTTTTTTGTATTTAATTTTTCTTATTTATAAGAAAACTGAAAATATATCTAAAATGCAATATTTTATTATATGAGTACTAAAATACGTTAGTTGCCATATAAATTTTGCTGTAGACTTGAACAGTAATTATTCCAAAAATCGTTTCGTTCAATATTATAACAAGAATTTAATCAATCGACGTAAAATGTGTTGATATAGAAAATTAAAAAACAATAGAAAAATATCTTTAAGAGAGAATTCATTAGAAATTCCATTTTGAATCATAGCTGTGATTGGATCTCGGTGCTTGAGGGCTTTAATTGAAAATGATCGCTAGAATCATACATAATTCATTGGTTTCCATTCATATCGATATCTTACTCGATAATTAGTTATTTTAGTCTTGAACTTTACTTTCACTCAAGATTACATTAAAAAAATATAATTGTATAAATATTATAAGCAATTTTAGGTGCTAATAAATATATTTTGATTATGCAACAATTATAATTATAACAAAATGTTTGTGTTTTAAAATTTACGAATCAGTTGGCTTTGTGGTAAGAGAGCCTGACGACAAGCCGCAGGTCGTGGGTTGGATTTCCACCCAGGACAAACATTTGTGTGGGACACAGAACAAGCAGATATGTTCATGCAAGATGTTCAAGTCACAAAAAAAGATGTCTTGTTCAAACAATAAATATCAGTCTAAGAAATCGTAATTATTTTAATTACCTTCCTTTTCCAATAATCGTTTTAGCCGTTTTGTAATAAAATTCTGCTTGTTTGTCGGGTCAATAATAAATAAAGAAAAACAATTGCTTGAATTATTTTAGTAGGTACTGTACAGTAAATAATTTACCACATTGTAAGTGTGGTCAAAGCAATGTAAAAAACCATTAAATTTATTTAATATTATAATATTTCAGAACCTATTCCATAATGTATGCCAATATTTTTTTCAAATCCCTACAATCTCACGGAGTTGAAAGGTAACAAACATACACACATTTTGCATTTATAATATTAGTTTTCAATTATTTCTGTTACTGACTCCGCTTACTGTTAGAGTGTTAAGTTACGGTCCGTTTATTATTTATGTCCTTAGTTGAAGTCTCCTACCTATAAACTACCTATCCTGCAATAATTATAAATGCGGAATGATTGTATGTATGGATGTATGGGTGTTTGTTCCTCATTCACGCAAAAACTACCCAACGGATTTGGATGAAATTTGGCACATAGATAGAATAACATATAGGCTACCTTTTAGCCCGGGAAAATGTTACATCCCTCGGGAACACGGGTGAAACCCCAGGGGATAGGTGGTTTGCTATAAATATGTTTCAAACGTCAAGTTGTTTTTTTTTTAAATTTCTTGTTTAATCATTTCTTTCGCTTTAATATAATACTAGCTGTCTCCAGCAGTTTCACTCGCTTTCCAGCGGAATGTAACATAGCCTGCTGATAAAACTACCTGTCTGACGCTTGAAATTTAGTTTAGAAACTATCTACTCGTATGTGCACTGTTTCATGCAGAGCTGCGTTCAATTTTGTAACGTAAATGACACTAGCTCAATGATGTTTCGTTAAGGCCTCTATGCTCTGTCTCTTTCGCTAACTACGCAATCACGCCAGAGGTTAGATTTACGAGGCCTCGTTGCTCTGCGACCCGACGAAGTTTGTATTAGCTGAATAGGAGGGCATATCGGTAGTTTTTGGGTGAAAGACTAACAAATATCTATACATTCTCACGAACTATCGGATTTATAATATTTATTTGTATAACATACATTATTATTAATATATAGATTCTACCAGCCATTTTTTATTTTCGCTATTTATTTTTTACACCGGCATAACCACTTCATTACGTTTTTAACAAAGTTTCCTTTACACTATTGTAGCGTATTTTGCGTTAGCATATTTGATTTTTGTTCATGCCTGTACTTTATGCTTTAGGATTTACAAGGTTTCCCGGGAGAATTCTTATCTAGTATAAAAAACTACCCAGTTCTCAAAGTTCTGTACTTTATGCTTAAAACTTCGTCTAACTAGATACACACCAAACATCTTGTCCATATTTATGTAAATACCGTTCTAATAGTCGAAATCTAAAGTTCATACAACGATCTCATAAAAAACACTTAAAATTTTTCATGAAGTTTAAATGTTTCCATTACATTTCCGAAAAATAAAAAAAATGCCAAATCGTTTCATCCGTTCTCGTTTTAATTAGTTTCTCTATTTAATTTCTTATTTATAAAGAGAGAAGGTACAGTTTTAAATTAAGGAAAATTACGCCGCATAATATAATTATTAAAATTGAATGCTCAAAAGAGCACTCTGGCAACTGTGCATTTACCATGTGAAATGCTCTATATACTCTATGATAAATTCCAGCTAGTTTGCAGAGTGGCCAAACTTTTGCTCGCACGTAATTCAGCTCATAACGCGTCACGGAGTAGAGCCATTTAAAATGTACGCTGTCAATTTAACTTGTGAACGTATTCTATGTTAATGCATCAGTGAGGCTCCGGCTCGGTAGGTGGGACTTTAAATGAAATCACCTCTTTATGGCTCCATTGGGATTTGAGTTTCGAACACCTTTTTTAGTTGGATAGTGTTGTTTACGTTTTCATGGATTTTAACTGTGAGTTGTTGAAACGTTTTGGTGCTTTTTGGACGCAAACGTTTGGTCTTAGCCTCTGGGAAGTTGAGTTAGAGCCAGGGACTATTTTGTCCAGAGACTAAGCTTAACAACTATGCAACAGAGTAATCATGGGACATTTTGACGATCGGTTTTCTTATTAAGTGTAATATAGTAAATGTTTCAATTTAAGTTTATTAATTGATGCAAATCTATATATATTAAAATGAATCCCTGTTTTCCTTGGTCACGGCATCACGCATGGACGGCTGGACCGATTTCGCTAATTCTTTTTATTGTTGTGTTTGTTATTGTCAGGAGAAGGTTCTTATGAAAGACTAAAAGAGGACCATATTAACTTTTCTAATGTAACCCCTTTTGACAATATAAACTCATTAATGTAACCTTATGGTGTTTGACATAAATCTCAGTCGTTTTAAAATATCGTTTAAAACAGAGGCTTTAAACGATATTTGCCCCTGGATGGCCTCTGCCCATGCCTCTGCATGGGTCGGAATTACATAAAAAAAAATTACTTTATCATTCCTTTGTGCACATTTCACAGTCGATTCAATCGGAAGATTCGAATTCAATATTCATAGTTAAGACAGGACAACGTCTGTCGGGTCAGCTAGTAGCTTATATTTTCAAATAGCAGTAATTTGTAGATTTATTTAATAATATATTTTGTATAAAACGATTTATAGAGAAGAAATACATATCCATTATATAGCGAACGTAAAAAAGATGACCCAGTTCTAATGGAATAAAATTAATAATTAATAAACTACGCATAGATCAAATCTAATTAATTTTGTATCATCTTCACCATCTTCATAGGGAAGTAGTAGTTGAGAGGGGACATTTTAAAACTTAAAAGACATAATTCTTCTGTTATTCGATATTCTCTTTTTTTATATTACATGGACCGCAGCTTATGGACATTTCCAACACCCGGGGCATCGACAATGTGTTGTCGATCCTGAGACGTGAAGTTGGCAACTCTCATGCATGTGCCTGTAATTTTACCGGCCCCCTCACCTTTCTAACCGAAACACAGTAAAACAAGTGCTCTTCTGCTTCACGGTGGAAATGGGAAAGGTTGTACTTCCCCGGACGAACAGTGCATTAAGAGCTCTACTACTCAGATAGAAGATATATACTAGAATTAACCTCTGTCAACAACCAAATTAAAACATAACAAATTTATGCCAGAGTCCACAAACAAACAACGTAGTGCTATAAAGAATTAGATTTACAAATAAATAGCTTGAAATTGTGTCCCGGGCGAGTGGTCCGGGGACTCGAGGATCCCGGAATAACAAGCCCGGCCCGAGGCGGTGCAAATACCTTACGTAAATACCCGGGGATACTCCGTGGCGTTACCGTTGAGTTTTAGCAACCGGTCGCTTGGGAAAAAATATTTTGTGGTCTGAAGCTTTTATTGGATTTGAAAGTTATTACTGCGTCGTATTTAGGTACTACTTAGGATAACTTAATTTTAAGTTCAAAACTTCTTTCTAAAATATTTGAACGTGATGCAAGTATGTTTAATTGTCAGCCGTTTCATTAAAATTAATGAAAGGAGGGAAAGGACAAACCATATCAAAATTATTATAACTTTATAACGATCATATGATTTTCATAAAATGGGTTGTTCAGCTTGTTGTTACTTGAAAATAAATTATAAGCATACTTTTGAACTTGAAATTTAAGCATAACTATGTCATCAAGATTTTAAAAGTAGGTAAAATATTAATTAAGTTTTTAAAGCAATTGTGCCCGTGTTACATCAAAGAAAACTATCAAAGGATACTACTAGACTATTTTAGTATTTAAAAGTAAACTAATTAAATCTAGATTTTCCTTGATTGATTACTTTTATGCCAACAAAATAAACACCACTTTCATTTAAAGTGACGAATTGCACAACTATTGCTAGCACGTTTTAAACAATCAGCCACCGGTCTTGAAACCGAATCCCAGAAGCGCAGGACCGAGGGATGAGCAAACAATCCGTGGAAAGTAGGTCCATCTCATGTCACTTGCTATCAAAATATTTTTTTGTCGAGTTAAGCAAGTGCGGTGCGCTGTATACATCGATTTCTTGTTTATCGATAAAACTTATAAATATTCAGTATTGTTTCTAGCGCAATCGCTTTTAAGCTCACACCTCTCGCAATGTCGCTCGAGATTTATTGAGGTTTTGTTTTCAGGAAATATTTGAGGCTTTTATTCGAGTTGGAATAGTGGATCCTTTTACTGGTATGGTAGATTTGTTGCTCGGCTAGCGTTATTTTAATTCTACCAGCGTTTTTTATTATTTTAATTCCCTATGCCTAAATGCCTATTAGAATATATGCACATTTAGAAGTAGAGCTCCTAGTGCAGAGCTCATCCGGGGAAGTACTACCATCTTACTAATTTCCGACGGGAACAGTAGTGCACTTGTATTACTGTGTTTCGGTTAGAAAGGTAAGGGGGCCGGTGAAATTACAGGCACATGAGACTTAACTTTATGGCTCAGGGTCAACAATGCATTGCCAATGCCCCTGGTGTTGCAAATGTCCAGAGACGGCGGTGATCCATTTACCTGTTTGTGTAAATAAAAAATAAAAGTACTTAATCATCACTGATTACGATATCTAAAATAATCATCATAGTGGTATAAATAACAAAGTGCAGTTTCATCGGTGACTTTATTACATGTGAGTTGAAATTGGACGCTTCCGAGCCGCCATCGTTCGTCGGGCGGTCGAAAGATTGTTGGTCAAGTCGTCGGGTGCCGGTCGACTGTCGCTCCTTCAATTTGGTTCAACAACAACTACTCGCTTCCGATAGAAAACTGTTGTGTGTATTTCTAATAAAAAACTCTGTTATGAAAGTAAAATAGAATGTAAGAATTTCTACCAGTAAGACAAGAACGTTAAAATCCATAACCGTTCAGTTTAGGCTTGCGACTATGACGTACTAATACTTATGAAGGTCACAGCTACTGAAGCCACCATCAGTTCAGAAGTCAGCCTTAAGCTTGTCAGGATATCGTTTAAATAAATAAATAATTTGTTTAGTTTTCACGATAACATATTAAATATGTACTTACATTTTTTTCTTAAGGTATAGTTAATACTACGCAAAATCAATTTATAATAAAAAGAAAAAAAAACCTTAAGAAATAACTTCACGCCTGTTATCCCCGAATTGATTCCTAAGCAGAGAGCACAGTATTAAGACACCACATTTCCCCGAAGATATTTTAAGTCCCAAAATGAAGAAGTTAAAATTGTTCTGTAATTATATTTTCCGGTAGTCACTCAAGTAAGCTTAAGCTATCCAAAAACACGCTTTATATAGAAAACCAAACTAAAAAACAGAAAATAAATTTTAATAAATATTAATTAATAATAATGTAATTTTTTTAATAAATATAAGTTATTAATAGTTTGAATATGAAAACAAAATGTTTTATTGTAAAAATAGCGTGGGGTGCATGGTGTCAATAGTTATAAATATTTAATTGACAGATATGAGAAGGATTATCATTTCGATAATATCTTGAAAAGCACCCCCGTTTTTTTTTTTAAATAAAACATTTTTTTTTTCTTATTCAACCTATTAATTACTTATATTTATAAATTCTCTGTACATTATTCTTAATTAATATTTATTAAAATTTATTTTCTGTTTTCTAGTCTGGTTTTCTATATAAAGCGTGTTTTCTAGATTTTTTAAACTATTATTTATTTTTAATTTTTTAATAAATTTTTTTTGAGTGCCCGAAAGAGTAAGTCTGGAACTGCACGCATGCGTAGTTCGCGCACTAGCTCTATCTCTCTTACTCCCATGCAAAGGATGCGGAAAGAAATTAATTAATCCTAGCGAATCTAATTAGGATAATCGGATGCTTTGATCGGATTATTGCATTGTCATCGATCTTTGACAGGTGTGCAAAGTTTGTATTAAATCTGATCGTTCAAAGTAGGACAAAATTGAGCTCAAAGGGGTCGGTTACAAACATACATACATACATAGCGTGTAAAATCATTGGTATGAAAATTCTAAGAAAATATAATTAATGTTGTAAATTACCTTGTACTAGACTTGGAATATCAAGAAATTATTTACAAGAATTGTAATGCCATGAAATTACTATTTTAAAAATGTTACTTAAGCTTAAGGTATAAAAACAACAGGTAATACAAGAGTGTTGCCAGAAGCGTAATTTATATTAGCCTTTATTTTTTTGTAGGTATGAAGAACTGTAAGCCTCTGATGGCTTTACACCCTCACGCGGACCAACTGGCAAGTGCTGAGGTTTCTAAATGGAAGGTAAGTTAGGGAAGGCGCTCAGGGTGCCTGCGGGGCTTGCACCTCGCCTCAGAACGATACTGGGGGCTGGGGATTAACGACGTAAAATGACTTTTTTGGGGATAGGTTTTAGAGACGTTGTGGATTATCGCCATGTCCTCTTATTATATCTGCAGTATTACTAGACTGAGATCCGCGGTTTTACTCGCTTTAAAATTAATGCAAAGTAGCCCATCTCCGTACCAAAGCTACGTGATGCTACGTAACAATAGTCGTTAATTTTATATAGGTATATTGATTGATTAATTAATAAAATTATTTACTAGGCTTACCGTAGGTGCTTAGAATTATCTGCTAAATATTCGCAATTTATATCACCGTGTCTTTACTCCCTTATGTCTGCCCCTATGTCGGCGTACTCAGCATAATAAAAAAAAAAAACAAAAAAAAATATCCTACCCATATGTTTGAGATAAAAACCCAAATAACTAAGCTATGACAATGTCAAAAGCATGAGAAACCTCAAAGATACACAAAGTTTCTATTGAGAAAATTCTCGTAATATCATGAAAAGTTAACGTCAGTTTTACTACCCCGATCACGCCACATTGTCCCTCATCCCAATAGTCCAGGGTCCAGAAGTATATCACTGATCCCATATTATAACTTTATCGACAAATACGGTTAATATCCGTGAAGTTCCACCAATTCTGGCACGTGTTTTTATAGTGCGTCGAACGTGTCAATAGAGGGGAATCGCTCCTTGGGGACCAACTTAGGCGGGTAACGGGACATATGACGATTTATTAGAGCAAGAGATGAATTGGCTGTTTGTAGTTGTGTCGCTTTAGTAGAATCTTAATGAGGGTCAACAGGGAAGGTATGTCTTATAATTGGACGTTTTTCTAATTAATATAATAGACAGTCATTATCTCTATCTGTCTGCGAAATTCCTTAAAGCTACACAAATGTTAATTTAAAGACATACAAGAATTACCCGTGTATAAATTTGAAAATGTAGTAAACAATACTTTATATCAAAAGGTGTTTTATAGTATATCTGATTATTTTTGCCTTTGGCAACGATTTGCTTGCCTGACAAGCTATCCTTTTAAGTATTTTTATTTAGTACAATTATTATTTTGGAATATCATTGTGTGTAATATATAAAATAAATATGTAATATGTAAAAACCATGTACCTAATGACTATTTATAAGAGCTTGTGAAGGCCTACATGAATAAACAATATTTCTATTCTATTCAAATGCAAAACAAAGAGCTGAAGATCTAGTTAGTGGCGCGCCATAGGTGAAGCCTATGTCCCAGCAGTGGACGGAGATAGGCTGATGATGATGATGTTGATGATGATTCAAATGCAGTTTTCATCGTCATTTAGATTTTTTTTTATTTATTTATTCAAACTAAGGGTAAAATACAATTTATGTTTATATACCTCCCACGGAAGCCGTTTGGGCCTATATGCAAAAGCGTTTGCCTTCTTAGAATGACTGTGATACACATTTAGTACATAAAATGTTTTTAAAATATTTCCTTATACTTCTGTTTGTTTCAACATAATATTATTTACGCAATTCGTTAATATGCTCGGCAGTATTTTTAGATTTATGTGTATAATATAGGTATCAATTAGTCCACTCAGGCAAAGCCGGGGCGAATCGCTAGTCGTAGTAAAATCTGTTTGTACTTCCTGATATTCAATTGATTTAGTATCATTAAAATGAAATGTAAATAATTTATTCAAATGGGCCTTCTGAATTGTGAGACAGGCACTTCTAAATTGTCAGCCTATAACGCCGGTTCGGTTGTTTTTGCTGTATTGTTTACCAGCTTCACTCGATCTATATGAATTTTATAAGAGTTTTTGGAGAAACTAAGTTACTTATTCAAGTAAAGAGGATATTTTAAGTTGGCTAATATTATCAAGGATCACTGTTCTTCTTGAAGTTGAATGTTTTAAAAATTAATATATTACTAGCTATCCCCCGCGGTTATACCCGCGATTCCGTATAATATTACATTTTCATAAACATAAATAGGAGCCTATATGTTATTTCAGGCCATGTTTTATCTATGAGCCAAGATTCATGCAAATCTGTTTTGTAGTTTTTGCGTGAAAGAGTAACAAACATCCATACATCGTCACAAACTTTCGCATTTATAATATTTGTAGGAAGTAAGATATCGATGAAAATTATGTTTGTAATGCCCTTGAAATCATATATTTGATTTTACATGTTAGAGTTAACATCTTACCAAAACACATTCAGCCTATTTACCTCTCGTGTGCCCACTTACGGAATCCTTACGGTAGCTTCAATATTATCAAGTCATTTACCTCTCTGTTACCAAATTCTCACCCCGTCTATTTTCCTCGGTGGGAACTGCCTTCAATCTATTATTATAAAGTTAAGTGGAGCCGGTCGCACGTCGTGAAGTCACTCGCCTCTCCTCATCTTAATAGGAACATTGTGTCGATTTCTCAACCAATGTGATGCTTACCACATCATTGTGATTTTACTGCCAGTATTTTAAAATATTTTGTATACTTATAAGAAACATATTTTTATTAACTTGTTCACGTGAAATGTGAAATCTTCCTCACCACCATAAAGCCTGCCAAGAATGAAATAGTTTTCTGAAGGTTTGACTGCTACCGTGTGTGAAATTTTTCGATTAACGACGTCATGTAAGTCAATAATTAGTAATAATTACGCAAATTTAATCAAATATAATTAGATTATCTTTTTTTCGTTTTAGCATTATTTTAACAATCTGATGTTCTGACATTCGGCTACGAATTTTACATTGCTTTATTTTACTGTATTGTTTTCGCACTAGTTTTGCTTTTTTTGTTGTAAATGTTGTGTACACCTATAATAGGTGCACATATCTGTACATTATGATAAGTTTTGTCATAAACACTGAAAACAGGCCTGTGTATATTTTTAATATGTTGGTGTATGTAAACTTAATAAATAAATGAACAAATAAATGGACTCACAAAACTTTTCTTTTACATTATTGATATAATGGTTGTAATAAAGGTTTTCATATATATATATATATTTTTTTTTAAGTTAGTTTTAGTTTGTCGTAAGAAACCTATTGTGAGAGAGAATAAATAAATATAATATAAATAAATAATATTTGTTACATAAATGATACTTCACACCCTTAACCCGTGTTTGATATGTAATAATTAATATGAAACGAACGTGTGATGTTAAGCTAATTGAGCAAAATTACTGGAATTAGGTTTCTAAAATTATTGGGGTGTAAGAGATTTTATATGACTGTTAATCAAATTCTTATAGGACCGAGGACCCTACTAGGTGTTGGTCCAAAATGTTAATGTGTTTGATGTGGGTTCCATAGTACTAGTTGGAATAAACAGGAGAAACCAAAAAGCTTTATTTTTCTTTTTTTATTAATTATTACGGGATTGCCATTGACCTCAATCACACCTGATGGTAAATGAAGGTGAGGCCGATGATGGAGCTCGCTTTCCCGATAGTAGCCTATTCACAATTTTTTTAAAGAGCCCCAAGTTGTAAGTTTCAGGGAACACGGACGATCATTCCACAAAAAACTTTGGTTCTCTGAGTAAAACCCTAGTTAGTAACTAATATAATAAATAAATCACTACATAGTATAAAACAAAGTCGCTTTCTCTGTCCCTATATGCCTATGTATGCTTAAATCTTTAAAACTACGCAACGGATTTTGATGCCATTTTTTAAATAGATAGAACGATTGAAGAGGAAGGTTTTTATGTATAATACATTTGACATCCCAAGGGAACGCGGGTAAAACCGCGGGGGACAGCTAGTATACAATATAATGGAAAATATAAGTAAAAGCGTGTGCAAATATGTTTCTACTAATAGAGTAGAGAAGACAGGGCGTTTAAGTGCACCAGAATTGATATTGTCATTTATTACAATGGGGGTGCGGATATCAAGAAATATGGGGGTAATAAACGTATTTGAAGAGCTAACGTATCTCTCCATGAGATATATTCCTTTGGCAGATATCCAGATGTTTGATAGTGATAGTAGCTGTTAATTATTTAATTCTCTTTTGCCTTCAGTTCCGTCTTCTACCGTGAAATATGTTCACTATGTTGTATTAGGGTGACAATTTATCTCTGAATTATCTTAATTCATTGTCAAAGTGATTATATAAATTCATTAAGAGGAAAAGCGAGAGAAATCTTACAACTTATTTTAGCATTGTTAAAGAATAATTTAATTTCATAGAATTGAAAGACCTTGTGTTCTGTGTCTGGGTGTATATATCTACGTATTATATGTAGTATATCAGTTATCTGGTTGCCATAGTACAAGCTCTGCTTAGTTTGGGAGCAGATGGCTGCGTGTGAAGAATTATTATGTACCTTATTTGTCACTAATAACTGGTATTTGAGAAATTAAATATTGTCACGCATATTTATCGGAAGATGGATGCAGATGGCTTGGTAATGACCGGCATTTCAAAAAAGAGCTTTTTAAAGTCCATACGTAATATGTGGTGAACATTTTCATTCGGTCATAATTTCCATACAATAGAACGTAAATATTACCTTGCTCAACAAGGGAATTAACTTAGGACTACTAGCTTTTTAGTTGAGCATTATACGGCCACCTACGCGATTCTATGATATGCATAACTGTATTTCTATTATATTTGGGTTATTTGAAACCCAAGCTTTCCTCTTAAATTCCAAACACTAATAGTAGTGTAAAACTTTTTAGTGACAAGAAAGGCGCACTAGTGATGTACCCGAGCGTGAATACTGCATACCTTACAATGACAACGTCTCGCATTTGTTTGCGTTCGCTGTTTACTCAGGGAAAGTACCACTGCCGCTTTCAGACTTCACTTTATAGAATCCACGTAGGTTTGTGTTGCGTTGAAATATGAATGGATTTCGTCATGCGAAAGATGTGAGTTTTTAGACTTCACAAATGGTTTTCATCAGATGAAAACAACTTAATATTGTTTTATTTACTCTATCTTTTTTTAATCTATCAGCGGGAAAAAAGAAAATATGAAACTAAAAAAGCTGACGGGCTAGTTGGATAGGTGGTTAGAGACCCTGACTGCCAAGCCGCAGGTCTTCAGTTCGATTCACCCAGGACAAACATTTGTGTGTATGAACATGTCTGTTTTTTCTGTATTTGGGTGTAAATATTACATACATATATAAGTATGTATTTAAAAAATTGTATAGTATGTAGTATATCAGTTACATAGTAGGCATATTACAAGCAGTACACTCTGCTTAATTTGGGATCAGGTAACCATGTGTGAAGAATGTCCTGGGATATATTATGATTATAACGTAATTGGCGTTTAACGTATTTGTACAAGCTCATGTTATTAAATTTACCTAGATGATGTACTTATTGCATGTTTTTATCGGAGGCTCGTTTAGTAAAGCCATTATCCCGACGATCAGACCCATCAAATTACGAAGGTCAATGGAAAAACATTTTCCTATTTCATTGTTTTTTTTTACGTTCATTATTTCCGGACGAATTGATACAGTACAGGGATATAGCATTACGTCATTTGCGCTGACGTGGCGCGGTCGGGCCTAACAACGATCATTAAATTCGGATTACCATCGCCAATACGAGACACCCGAACATAGCGCTCAATGTATATTTAACATTGGAACGACATCGCGCGATAATGGCTCCAACAATACGCCATAATACCAACTGCATTTGACACAAACGATTCTGAACTTTATGGCAAACATGTAAGAGTGATGTCAGTTGTATTCGTAAGGTGGTGATGCTATAATTGAGTAAATGAGTGTCGTTGACAGTTTATCGAAGCTGTGAGCGGCGGCGCGGCTGCAACAATTTGTCTCACTAATCACCCCCTAACGATAATAGGTGTGATATTAATTTTAAAGGCAGGTGGTGATGATTTTGGATTGACGCGAATGGAGCTGGGATCAATTAAAGCATCTTGTAAATTTTCTCTAAGTGACATTAAAGTTGTAAATTAAACATTAACACAATAGTTTTATGTTGCATTATTAGTTGTTTGCTTATTCAAAGTATTCAAACTTGAATAAGAGGGGAAATACAACATTTTATAAGTTATCTTCAAAAACCGTCACTACAGTTCATATACTCGATGGGTCAGATGGCTTGGTGGTTAAAAACCCTGACTGCCACGCCGCCGGCCGTGGGTTTGATTTATACCCTCATTTATGTGCATTTACATGTTGTCTCTTGCTCTCTATCAGGATGTCAATATCTATATAAGTATATATTTAAAAAAGTTGTATTACAGTTGTCTGGTTTCCATAGTACAAGCTCTGCTTCGTATGAGATCAAGTGGCCGTTTGTAAAGAGTATCCCTTGATATTTATTATTTATACTTACCATACTTACTAATAAATCTTTGAATGTGTGATCCACCTCGTCTTTCTATAGCTGATATGAATTTCTCTACAAATAAATCACACGTGACTCTGATTTAAGTATTACTGTATGGTATAGTTTCGTAACACCCCTAGCTTTGAAATTTGCGGTAACCAACAACGGAAACTGTATTGTCGCTTCAAAAACATATTGATTGTCATACACAAACCGTTTGATTTTACGCACATGGATAGTTCATTCAACTGAACGGCCGCTCGGCCACTGGCTATTGACTTGATTATACTACTAGGTACTACTGGCTACACAGTATGTGTTCGTGTTACCAATCTGTTTAATGGACGTACGTTGATTATCAATTCATTCCCTGTAAGCTTGGTATTCTGAGTAGAGTGATTGTTTATAGCTAATGTAATCCTCTCTTGTCTGTAACTAATGAAACTATTTAGATAATTTTAATCAACGTCAAGGGTCAATGTGTATAGAGACAAATAATAATAACTATGTGAAAATTTCATTATTTTATTATGTAACAAATCGTGTCCAAACCAACAAACCTAGGTCTACGTGTGCCGCGTGTCGTTGTCACATGAAAACATCGTCGGCAAGCGCCTTGCCTTGTGGCCGGTCATCCTCGAACGTGACCATCTTATCCCTGCACTTGCCCCCACCCCCCGCAACTAAACCTTTTGACTCGGAGCTCTTCCCCCTATCTCCGAACGACGTTAAGTCATACAGTTCACCGGCCATTCCACTCAGATTAAATTCACTCAAACTTCTCGGCACAAAGTACTCGACGCATTTCTCGGCGTGTCCTGCCGACCGTCTCACGGGGGTGTTCCTTTGGAAACTTTCCTCTCCGAAATTTGACGACTTTCGCCTCGGTAGACTGTTGAACTTGGTCGGGTTTAAGCTGTCTATTTTGAACGTCACCTGTTGACGTTTCTCTTGACAGTTGGTGAAGGCGACCGACGGCCCAGAGTCGGCCGTCTCTCGATGTCAGGACACGACCGACATGGCCATTTTCTCGTCACATAGTTTTTCTGCACTGTGCACCGCTCGAGACTTGGACCCTCCTGTGCAGAGCGCGGTGAAACTCCTCAGTATCGTGCTCATATCTTCTTGAATGAGATTGAAGCACATCGCTATGACTACGATACCCACTAGTATGTATATACAGCACACGCCGACGGCGATGTCCTCGGTTTTAGCCGAAATCGTGCTCGCGTATAATCCCGGCTTTAAGTTACCGAAGCCGATCGTGGCTAAACTCGAGAACGAAAAATAACAGCCGTCCATATAGGTCCACTTTTCCGTCATATGAAACACTAACGTACCTATAGCTATATATAGTAATATTAGGAGCAAACTTAGTATAACTGGCACACGAGTGTGGTCCCGACACGTCCAATGGTAGCCGCCACTGAAACTATCTAGATTAAGGGCAGCTTGAAAGGGAGTTCGTTTTTGTCTTTCGTTGCAGAATTTGTCTCTTTTATCACTGTCACTGTATTGTTTACACTCGACGCCCGAGACGGAATACCGACTGAGGCAGTCAGCTTTGGTGTGGAAGCTGTCGCTTCTGAGGCTCGAAGGGCAGAGCTTCGAATAGAGAACTCTGAAGTTCCTGGCGAGGGCTTCGCCGATGGTGGAGAGGTACAGCATAATAATGGGGATGCCGACGCAAGCGTACGCCACTGCTACCAGCTTGCCCACTGAAGACTTCGGAGTCACGTTACCGTGGCCTGTTGGAAAAAGTTTTCAATTAATATAGTTCATTTCAACCATAAATATTTTCAGGGCTGTTTTTTTATTATTATTGACTGTAGGTAGTACTTGTAGATAACAAGAAACAAATAAAAGTATACAATTTAATAAATTCCAATCGGGAAAATACTACATAAGCTTTTTGTAGTTAGAAAAATAAATAAAATAAAAAATAAATGAAAAAAGCTTTTTATTTCACACCTTTGCAAAATACTTCGAAAAATACTTGTACCTAATTAAATCATTGTCAATTAATTCTTAATTCAAAAGTCAATTGAAATAATTATGTCATAGTGTAGGTCAGTTAGGATATAAACTGTAATTTTCTGAAACTATATCAAATTTTGCGCGTAGCTTACGATTAGTCAATCATTATTGGTATGCTTAAACAATATAACTAATCCTTACCAATTGTTGTAATGAGAGTCAACGCGTATAAAAAGCTGCCGGAAAACGTCCACCTATATTCCCTTTCATGATCAAAATGTATTCTATTTTCAAGCACTGCGCCCCCTCGTATCGTCTTTATCAACACCTTCTGGAAGTCCATCAGTTCCTTAGCAGCCAACTTCGTCCAGTTCTCCTTGTATAAAATGTTCAGATCCTCTGTTATTGACCAGAGGCGTTCGACTGTCTTTGATCGAAGATCATTGCTAGTGCTCTGTGATTGGCTGAGATTAGGTTTAGAAGCAGCAACTGCCGTTTCTTCTGCTGTAGAACTGCCCTCGATTGCCAGAAAGAGAAAACCACCAAGTAAATTATAAGTTAGAACGAGAAAGCAAATAGCAAGACATGTTAGAGGTGACGCTCTGCGTTTGTGTGCACATCTACAGCAGAATAGTCTAGAGTCCTCGGCCCCTCTTCTGGTGAAACAGCATTTCGGCTCGTCGATGTATGCTATCTCGCTCTTGCAGTAGGTTCGCTTGGACAGGTCGCGGCTACCGTCCTCGAGCATCGTGCAGCTACTGGCTCATGTTCCCTCACCGCACTTTGTATTTCTTGTGGTGTCTTCTCTTCTTTATTCTTGGCATTCTAGCTTGGATTCTTTGTCAAAGCTGCTTGTGGCTCTTGGTGATTTAACCTGTAAGAAAAAAACACTCGTTTAGTTCAATGAACATTCAGAAGTAAGGTAAGTATTCATTAGAAAATATTACAAGGTGAAAATGTATTAAAATTATTCAGCAATAACAAAGTTGTATAATCATAATTTTATATTCTGATATTTCAGCCGGTTTATGATGATATAAAAATATCCTCAAGGGCACCAATCCTCATTACAATATTCGTACAAAATAAACATTCCCAAAACGAGAACAAACCAAAAGTAATAATGAACACGAAAACAAGTGAAATTTTGAAAGCCCGTGGAAATATAAAAAGTTATGCCTTTTGGGGAATCAACGATCGTAACAAATAAAACAGGTGCCAGAGTGACTTAAATTACGCAGAAATAACTAAACAACACACTCGTTCGAAGCATGAGATCTGACCCTGATAAACTTAGCACTTAAATAAGGTGTAATAACATTCAATTGTAATAAACCTCAATAAATATGAGCCGGGTATTGTTACAAAGCCGATTAAAAAGGATGGTTTTAAATACGACGCCTCACGAAAGGTTCATTGTAATTGAGATAATTCAGTTTATGAACTTTTAGGTTCGTACCTAGTTTAGGAAATGTAATCAAAATCTTTGAATAACCGTAAGGTTTTAATTTTCGCAAACAAACAAATTTTACGACTATAACAACCAATTCCGGAGATCTGTTGGCATTATGAATGATTCTGATGTATGTGTTCAAGAGATGGAATAATTTAATTTAATTGTTGGCATTTGGGTAACCGATATAATATATGTTCACTGGAGATATGAATCGGGTTATTTTCAACCTGATCAGGGATTATTACAACTCACCCTTGTTAATCTTTCCTAATGTTTTTGATCTGGAGGTCCTTAAGGTCATGAGTTTGATAAAAGGAATAAGGGATCCCTTTTTAGGCCTAGTGTATAGATAAAAAACTTAAATATTTTTAGATAACCTAACTGGAATGCCACAACTCGTGGTTTTAATTAGCATGAAATGCAATAATTATTAGTTTTGTACTAGGGCTCTTAATGCAGAATTGGTCTGAGGGGTACCATGCCCAATTCCGCCGTAACGCAGTGTAGTTCACTTGTGTTTCGGTTAGAATGGTAAATTACAGGGAAATGAGACTTAACTGCGTGTCTCAGGGTCGACAACGCATTGCGACTATTTGCGACCCCCCCTGGTATTGCAAATGTACATAGGCGGTGGTGACCACTTACTTAGGTGTACATGTCTGCCTGTCTGATGTCTGATATAGTCAATATCGTAATTCATAAAATCATCTTTATTTCTTATGAGGTAAGATTCATCTATTAAACCTATGGTTAATTGTACGATAATGGTAATGGACCATATCTCAACGATATAGAATACATTTTCCAATAACACCCTTACCTGTCAAAATAGGCCTATTAAATCCCGACAACATTTGGCGTAATATATTTATATTATGCTTTAATTTTCAACCCGAATACCAGAATTCCCTTTGGAATGCTAAAAGCTATATACCCTTGAAAGCTCATCACATGACCCATATGATACCCAAGTCTGTGTCAACACATATATTATTGTGATTTTAGTCTGTAATTTCAAGGTTTACTCGACACACAAAGGTGAGATTACTTCTATATTACGTGTCCAAAAATGAGACTTGATGTGCGATAGAGACAGCGCTACATAAAGTGACAGTTGGATATGACTCCGTCACTGTCACACGCAGTCATGTCAGCTATTCCGGTTGTATTATTGCTTTTATTACGTTGAATGTTATGACACGTGAAACATAAAAAGTAAATTACGTCCAATTCAGGATGTCAAGGCACGACTAATCTTAATATATATAAATCTCCTGTCACGATGTTTGTCCGCAATGGACTCCTAAACTACTAAACCGATTTTAAATTAAATTGACACACCGTGAGCAGTCTGGTCCAACTTAAGAGATAGGATAGCTTAGATCTTTAATTATAGTCGCAATTTTATTTTATTGCAAATTATTGGTCTATAATTAATTGACAGTCACAATTATCTGTTAACTCCAAAATATTCTAACAGATGGCGCTGTGTTGAAAGTACCAACGTTTCATTTTTTAAGGAACTTTTATATGGACTCATTTCGACAGGACAACGTCTGTTGGGACAGCTAGTATTATAATATAGGCAGCGCAGACATGGCGCGTGAAATGTCATAAATGGAATTTCGAAGGTTTAGATTTTTGTAATTTTTTTTTATAAACATGGAGCTACTATATGAATGCTCTTGCCCGGAACTTCACACGCGTAATAACTTTTAATTTAATTTAATTTTTGAAGTGAAACTCCTTATGGGAGTGCTTTGAAATTCTGACTCGCTCGTGATTTGTGTTATGAAAAATAAATGAATGATAAACACAATTTATTTAATCGTGATTGATGAATAATTAAAACGTTTCCCTGCAATACTAAAGTTTCACTGCTATCGTGTCTTTACGACACATCCTGTTTTATTGATGAGCAGATTTTGATGAAATAAAGCCTATATGTTGACCCGAAACACTATGCCAGTAACCTTTAAAAACCTTGTTTAGAATTCTACTAGGTAGGATGTAGGTAGTTTTGGAGATTAGCGACTTCAAACAGACAAATAGACGTTCAAAAGTGGTCTCATTGTACTCTGTTACACTTCATACATCCGCAATCATTTTTCGCAAATCATTTCTTTGTAGAGACACGACGGTACTGCAGTTTTATTAAAGTACTAGTTGTCCCCCGCGGTTTCACCCGCGTTTATCGATATCATATATAGCTTATATCTATCTACGTAAAATTCCGCGTCGAGTGATGGTGCGTCAAAGGAACCCTATTTTGCTTATATATAGGTATTACTTATGTACATATAGATAATATAAAGAATAGAAAATAGCACAAGATAAGCGGGTCAATAACACATAACAAAATAGAATGTGACGTACTAGATTTAGTAGAGTGTTTGACTGCGTGTCAAATCAGCAACCTATTATTAAATGTCAAAGTTAGCTTTCCATTACGAAGTTTTGTATGAAATACTGCGGTGTGACGTCATAATGACGTAGTGCCAAATAAGTTACTCTTTTTATGTTGTACTTGATAATTTAAATATTATAAAAGGGCGTGAACCTAGTACGTGTATTTTAAATCGATTTATGTACGGTCTGAATTGATTATGACGATATTGACAAATATTGTTATAGAGTCAATAAATAAAAAAAAAACTTGAACATTAACGTTGTGCATTTTTACCGTCAGGTCACGTCCCATAAAAAGTACTCAACGCCGCTAAAGAAGTTTTACTTCAAAAATCCTGGGACATTCTTACAGTGTGCCCTCAAATCCCAAACTGTGCGGAGCTTGTACTATGGAACCCAGAAGACTGATATATTAGATATCCTCCTTTTTTTTATATACTTATATAGATATTTACAGCGTAAGTTTACTTCTGACAGGCCAAGGAAAATGTTCAGATGCTTCTAATATCACTTCTTATCTTAACGCACACAGCCCCGAATTGGTAGGCAGTGGTCTCAGTATGTCTACATTTCGCCAATATTTATTTAGTCACTGTGTCGAGCAATTTCGTCGTCTGTCGGATGCACTTCCAATCCCAGGCTATATCTAATTATTAGTAAACAGCGAAACGTCATTGTATCTTTCCTGACCTAGGAACGATGAATACAGGACCTCCAATTAGTTTTTATAAATAATTTGGTACCCACTTGTAAACCTAATCTAGTATTTCCCAATCTGTTGTTTTTGCAAAAAATATTCTCTTTTAACCTTTTTTCTATTTTTTCTCACACTCAAATAAATACATAAACTAAATTAACAAATCTAATTAAATCTTAGCAACGTTCACGCAATTACGCGTAACGCTTGGTGGGCGAGCTTTCGACCGCATTACCCCGTCGGCACTTACGCACCAAATTAATTGAGCTGGCTTGTAAGAGTGTTGACTTGGTGATGACGAGAGCGGGTGAAGGAGCGTGAGAACCTGACGCAGCGGCTGTACTCTAACTGTAATGTAACAAAGCCCTTTTTTGACTAACATATATTGTTACTCAGGTCATCTGAGCCGTGTCAGCTAAGTGACAAGTTAATTTGAAATTATAAATTTGGGGTGTTAAGGGAGTACTTTATATCATTCAACAGTTCAACTTATACAATTCGTGAAAATACATTTTCAGCGAGTCAAAACACCAGGTGCTCTATACGAAAGGAATGTTCGCTTGGTTCCCAACACAGTACCTTAACCGTGATCCACAAATCGTGAACCATTACTCTGGCGCAAAGTTACCGCAGATTTCCTATTAGTCGGTACGCGTGGCTGCGCCCCGTCGCGCACCGTACGCCCATCACCTAGACCTTAAGAACTCTTTCCACTGCTAAAGCCGAACGAAACAGTTTTTCCTCCTTAGAGAATAAGAATCAAAGAGTTATCCCGGAGGGCAATAAATCCCTAAATGCTATTCCATCCAAATGTAACTGAGAAAGTGAATCGATATTCCACATTGTAAAGGACAAAAGGATTGTCTGGATACTTCGCACAAATATAGCGGGAAGTTTTGGACACATATTTAATGTACCGTATAAGAGGCGATAGATTAGTTAATCGATGACTGTGAGCACTTTGCACCATGCATCGGGTGGTCAAAAGCTTTACTAAAAGAGCGTCTTTCAAATTTCTTGCAGCGATCACGTAGCTTACCCGATACCTCTCAACGCTTTGCCGAAGGAAGGAATGGTTTAACTTTACGTATTCACGTTTTACCCGCTGTAGAGAGTAGTTAGGGGTTTTTTGCGAGCGTTTTTTCCAGTAAAGCTAATAGTTATGTGTTTCGTAATGGCCTCCGAGCTTTGTCTGGAATAATAAGTATTTAGAACTGTGTTGCTTTAGGGCTCGTTTACTTACCGAACGGGGCTGAGCTATTTTGTTAACGTTTAATATTTTATAAGGATCAAAATCTTTATCTTATCTTGAGCTTCGTAATTAATGATTGGATTTTCATGGTATATAGTTATTTTAGGTTATGGAAAGGACAAGCACAGAACGTTTCGATGACAGATTTTCTTCTGAAGCGTTGTAGTCCAAACGAGTATTACAAATCTATGGTTCTTCTGGATGTTTTCCTTTAGAGAAACCTCATGGTCATTAAAGGTTCCAAATCCATGACCTTCGTCACGTCATTCGACGTCCGTAACGAGCTATCCAAAGTCACATTTAATTCCCACCTACCGCACCACAACAATATTTTATGAGCAATAAAATTCATGCCATTGAAAATCACTGCTTATTTTTTCCATCAAATAAAATGTCTCGTGTTACGAGTAAGCTCTCTGTTGTCGATGTCATTGTTTGACATTCAGATTTATATTTAATTCTATGTTAATCCACAGTCAAGCAACGGGATTTATGACCCATCTCGGAGGGTTGTAAAAAATGCGTGGATATCAACGTGGTTTATTATCAACGTCGTAAAGTTCTATTTACTTCTATCTACATGGTCGTACATGCTTCCTAATAACGTTGCGTTTTCACTTACTTATATTATATAGAAGCATCTGTGAATTTTCGGCATTGAGGAGAATCTTGGTGGAATTCTCAACTAGTAGTACTTCTGTAACTTTGACATTCAGTTCCATTCTAGCTCTGAAGAAATAGCTTGAATTTAGATTTTTGGAACGGAACGCTTAGTAGCTTAGTAGAAATCCACACTGGATTTGTATTTCACTAAAGTGATCATAACCTTATTAGGCCCATTTTGAAAACTAAGAGTGTCATTCAAAGATTAACTGTATTACTTGTGAAATAAGGTTCATCTATTGAGGCAATGGGTATTGTATGGAGATGTTGATAAACAGTATCTCGAAGTAATAGAGTTTATTTTTCAATTAAGTTTTTGAATGTCGACGGGCCAAATTAAATTGTGACAATTTGAAAAGGTTTAATGAAGGTGTCAGGAAAGGTGACTGGAAAATCTGTCGCAAAATTATCAGTATACTCTTGTAGGTTTAGTTAGATAGAGCTTTCTAGACATTTTTAAATAAAACATAATTTGGTTTCTTGATCAGACTCAACAAAGTTATCGACATAGCTCAAAGGATTAGCATGCTGAAGTGGCAGTGGGCTGGTCACATCTGTCGCAGAACCGATAACCGTTGGGGTAGACGTGTTCTAGAGTAGAGACCACGGCTCGGAAAACGTAGTGTAGGGCGCCCTCCAGCTAGATGGAGCGATGATATACGCAAGCTGGCTGGCAGCGGTTGGAAACAAAGAGCTGAAGATCGAGCTCAGTGGCGTGCCATAGGTGAGGCCTATGTCCAGCAGTGGACGGAGATAGGCTGATGATGATGATGATGATGATCAGACTCACTCAATGAGTAAACTCACAAGAAGTGTAAGTCATCTGAAATACATCAACAATATGGACGTTTTCAATGTCAGATTGTTATTTTTAATATTATAAACAAAGTATCCCCCGCGGTTTCTCCCACGTTCCCAAGGGATGTTACATTTTCCCGGGATTAAAAAGAATTTTATCTTCCAGGAGATGTTCTATCTATAAGCCAGATTTCATCCAAATCCGTTTGATAGTTTTTGCGTGAAAGAGTATCAAACATTGATATATTTTTTTATATATCCATGAATCTATGCATCCTCACAGACTTTCGCATTTATAATATTAGTAGGATTTATATTATAATTAATATAACGTTAATTATTCAATTCATCACTCCAATTAATCATTGCAATCTCAAATAGAAAGCCACGCAGGTTTGTCTAGATTGCCAGTAGCATCATTCTTTGTACAGGCTCGAAACAATAATTAGGATTACCCACATAATATTTTATTAATCAATCTCTCTACAATGCTGCCAGTATAAAAGCAAATACAATGATTCATAGATATAACGAAGTTGAAATACTGGTTGACGGTAAATGATCAACAGCACCTACAGAAGCAATTCCATGGGACAGGCAATATGTAACCGATTATTATAAAGCCTAGAAGAAAAATACATTGAAAATGCAATTTCTAGAAGTCACCGCAAAATTGATTAATTTTCATTGGATATCAACACATTGTTGATATGTCACATTTTTTTAATTTCAATATTAGAATGATCACATCTAGACTACATTGAAATCTTTTTCAAACATTTATGGTGAAGGAATTAGACTTCTGATTACCCGTAAATAGAGTACAATATTGTAAACCTACCCTTATAGTCTGGCTCGTAAAGTTACATAGTTTACATGTAAAGATGAACATAAATCAGCTCTCAGCGGGGTGCGCCTTTATTCTACTAGCACAAAACAGATAGGTACACAAAGACTGTCGGGAGAAACACTGAAAATCCTGTAGCACATATGTGGTGCTTGTAGTCGTGGAGGTTTAATTCACACACATTAATTATCTTATATCTGAAACTGTCTAGGTTGTGTTCTCAAACATTCTGCCAGAGATCATTGCCAGTAGGGTGTGTTGTGTCATATTTCTCGACTACCCAATAGAATAGTCTCAGACTTGTAAGCGGCGTTCTAGTGTGCGTGAATCGTTTTCTGACCACAGCAATCCTTCTGTAACATCTCCATTCATTGCAACTAGGCCTCTCGCTTCCCGCACCACCGCTACAACTTTGTTTGCGAGATTTTCATTAGTTAGATTCTCTCCCGTATCTGATTGCGCATTGATAAATTAAATTCTTTGTTGTTAAGCGGAATTGTTCTGCTGATTGTTGTGCTACTGAGCCGAGCGAGTAATTGATATTGTAGGAATAATATTGTTTTTATTGACTCGTTATATTGTATTGATTTACATAGAGCTTTTGTTTCTGCAGGAATTGTTTTCGAATTCTTTGATTACCATTAGACATTAAAAGGCATTCTGTTAATTCGTTGTTATTTTCTCTTGGTAAGGTTCTAGTAGAGAAATAAAATTCTTTGATCGATGCTACGAAATGATGTTACATTAGTTTAGACTCAAGTATTTGTGGCGTTTTCTATCTCAGAATTCCTAAAATATGAAAAGCCTTTTATATAATATAAAGAAAGGATTTTTTTCTACTTAAGAGACAAATTAGTAGACGGCTCGTCAGATGGTAAGCGACCATCACGGCTTAATTACACTTTCTACACCAAACACATTACTCGCCCTGCAAAAATCTCTTCACACCCTTCTTGAAGAACCACATGCTGTACTCACTTCGGTGAACCAGCATGTATTTGTTTGTCACATCATAGGAGTCCTTGGAGTGCAGGAGAATCCGCAGATGAAGCTAGTATTATTATAAAGATTACTAGCGGTATGCATCGCATGGCACTTAATTACAAATTCCCTCTAAATATATAATTTGTGCAAAATGCAAATCAATGCTAACCATAAACCGTTCGTCGTGTTCCAGTTCAGCAAATACTTTAATGCTGATTAGTCAGGGACATAGAAATCATAATGAATGTTTAGAATTTGATTCTAAAGCCGGTTTGAAAGATGGGTTTTGATGAGAAGGGCCCTCGCTGAGTAGTGCGGGTAATTAACTTCACAATGACTATTTTCAAAGAAAAGTATTTTGTACGAAACCATTTTTTTGCATTCGTTTTTTAACTCATAATAGTTATTATTTCCATTGTCACTAATTTGGTAATGACTAAACTTATATAATAGCACGTCACAGAACACGTGTGACCTGCACAATAACGGCTTCCAAAAAATATCATAATAAAATACCAAATGCATAACATGGCACACATTGCTTGATAGTATACTACATAAGTAGTACAGTAAATCTGACTTCGTTGTCTCTAAAAAGGTGGTTCACGATTTTGAATTAGATTTCCATGGAACAACACAGACATTATTGATCCTCGCCGCGCAACAGTCGATTTAATAGATAGCCGCTCGCATACAATTAATTGTGCATAGTTTATTAATTGCTACTATCAGTTTTACTTCGTATTAAACAAGGTTTCATTTAGAATTTCCTTTTTTATTTTTCTACAAAGGCTTGCTATACAAGCTTAAGGTATCTGTAGACCAAGAAAAGAGAAGGGAACTGTGTCTAAAGTTCTGGTAGTCTTGATGGTCTAATATGTAATGAAGCAACTCGGTGAGTTCCTGATGTTGCATTTAATGGCTAATCTTCCTGAGATTTAAGTTTAAACTTAATACATAGATAAAACATGCCCTGAAATAACATAGAGGGTTTTTTATCCCGAAAAAATGTAATAGCCTGCAGTAATACGGTTGTGACCGCGGGGGACAACTAGTATTATATATGAGGTATGTAAATTTTCCCAGGATAAAAAGAATACTATGTGTTAATCCAGGTTATAAACTATGTATGTGCCTAGTTTCATTCAAATCTGTTAAGTCGTTTTTGCGTGAAAGACTCAAGCATCCACATAGTATCCATCTACACAAATTTTTCGCATTTACAATATTAGTAGGATGAACAAATGGCCATCTGAACCTAAACTAAGCAGAGCTTGTTTCATGTTGACAAATTAACTTACACAAAATATGGTACTATTAAATATAAGTACCTGGTTGGCCGAGCATTGCTCGGGATTTCGTTACCAACGTGACTTCTACCGTATTCTCTTTTTTAAAGCACTGTCATATACCTAGATACGATAATAAAGGGCTCCCAATAACAGTATTTCTCACAAAAGATGTAACTTGAAAACCTTACCTTCTACTGACATTGTAGCAGTTTTCATTGTCTAAAAATACGGATAAAACGTCATTTTCAGAAAATGAATTTTAGCTAGATCGATTTCACGCACCCGAAACCTCCTGCATACTAAAGTTCATGAAAATCGCCGTTTCCGAGATCCTATTGCTCGTTTTAAATTATAGATATATACCTACTTGTTTAGATTTGTACACGCAGAAATAAAACAAACACACTTAGAAATGTATACAATTGTATTTTTTCAAAATGGGTATCGAAGACACGTCTTCTGGAAGTCAATGTATTCAATCCAACTCGCCAACGTATAATGTAAAATTCCGCCACCGATTGAGTAAACAGAAACTTTCCCAATGGCCAATATTAAGTAATAAATTATGTAAAACTTTAAACATTGCACAGTGTTTATGTCCTTTGTTTAATAACATTTAATAACTTTCTGAAAGTTTTAACACTTTCCCAATACCTAAATGGCTATTACTATAAGTACGGAAATGCTTACGTGTCTTGGACGTTTGCATATATTTATACTAGCTTTTCCATGCGGTTTCACTCGCGTTCCCGAGGCATCATATTACCGAGAATATTATATGTCTCTGTGCCAAATTTCATCCAAGTCCGTTAAATCAAACTTTTACATTTAAGAAAGGAAGAAGAAAGAAAGAAACAAATATATTTGTGACAAGGGGAAAAATAACACATGAAAAAAATTAACAAATAGAAACAAGGTACACAATTGCCACAAATCGGTCCTCCAACTCAGCATGTGGTTGGCTGTACGTGCCAATGTAGGTACGTATAGCCAACGCTGATCTTCATCTACTTTAAGATAGTAGTATGATTATATCAGAATAATATTCTAGAACAATATACCAAAGAATCCTCTTTTTAGTATATCTATATAATATAATATAAAATATGTAGTATATTATAGAAGTAGTAGAGCTCCTAGTCCATTTTCGTCCGGGGAAGTACTGATAACCTTTTATGGCGTGAAGCAGTAGGGCACATGTATTACTGTGTTTCGGATAGAATGGAAAGGGGGCCGGTGAAATTACAGACACAATAACAGGGTCGACAACGCATTGGCGATGCTCCTAGTGTTGCAAATGTCCATAGGCGGCGGTGACCACTTACCATCAGGTGGACCGTCTGCTTGTTTGTCGTTCTCCTTAATACTAAGGGACAAAAGTTAAAATTCGATAGGATATAATTTAAAATGTGACTTATTACTCCGATGTCAGAACTCGGATTTGCAAGTTCTTAAACCCGTCCTTAGAAGTAATTTATAAGGTTTATGAACATTCATTGAAATAGAAGTCATAATACAATCATCTACATAAACAACAATACTACCCTAAAATACTGTCTCAACGAGCCCAAATAAGTAATGTTGTAAGTTATTATAATGTTAATCAGAGATCTAAATCTCATGTGCGTAATTACCCTTAATTCTATCCATAATAAGTGCTTCTAATTTTAATAGTTTTCAAAGTGAACAGTTACTGGAATCTGTTAATATCCCAGTAGAGTCAATATTGCCTGATTGTATATTCATAGTAAGAGCGGAAACCGTTCAATTTTCCGTCGGAGCGTTCACTCAATTCACATCCTAATAGTTTTAAAGTTAAGCTGATGGTTTGTGTTCCAACGTAAATTTATTTGCGCCAGATTTGATAAATTCGTCCAATTTACCGGACCGTGACGCTCCCTTTAGACTTGTTTGATTTATTTGGAAATGGTATTTCAGTACATGTATAAATTACTACCAATCAGCACCGAACAGAAACTGATCGTTTTATGTAAACAATTTGACTTGCAAAATATAGAGCAGAAGTTCCTAAGAATTCTAGGCATAAGAGTTTCCAATCTCTTTCAGTTAGTTTGACATAATAAAGCAATGTTCTCTCAACGTAATTTATCCAACGTTATGACCTCATTTTCTAACATGATTTCATGTTAAATACATTTTTCAATTTTATATTTTGTTTGGCGCAGGTTTTACGACATTATTTTCCCATAAAGCTTATAAAGAAGGTACCGCATTTTACTTTTTTCCGTTTATCAAGCTTAAACATAATATCCTCTTTAATCTTTCAGGAAAGCTTGTTTGTCTTTTATTTCTCGTGAACAAATCTTATTATATCCAATGGCATAATGCTATAGCATATTATTTAAGAATTATTTTCAAATCGCATCTTAAGTATTGAATAAAATACAGTATGTAGCTATTTCAGGAAGTAAATATGTGGTGTAAACTTCGAAAAGAAGAGTTGGGGTAGTAGTGTTCGTCGCCGCCACCACACGGCAATGCCATGTGGTGGCAGACTTTTTATACGATAATAAAGCTACTCGTGTGCTGCCATTTATCAAACCTTTAGTACTTTTTTAATATTTATAACTCGATTTGCAAATTAAAAGTACATATGTTACTTAAATACTTTATAAACTCGCCCACAGATTCGATCTGTCTCCAGCAACTTCCATACATTTATTTCCCCAGCGAAATAAAAATCTTGAATAATGTTTGACATTTAAAGGAGACTTGGCGATACGGCGAGCTTGCTTTGATCTCGGTCAAAGCCTTTGGCGTTATAGTTTTTAAACTTAGACCTTTAGAAGTTAAAATCCCACGCCTAAAGGTTTTCATGTTTTGTCACAAAATAAAGCATGTTTTATCTCTTGACCTGAGATTACAAAAGAGAGTACAAAAGAAGGGATACTTAATTCGCTTGTTCACCTTTTTGTGACAGCCTCCTTTGTGTTTTTTGTCTCACACATTGTTTTCATTAATAGTTAATTCATTATCTGATGAAAGGCATTAGATTTACAATGTACCATGAAACGCGCTACTAATAAAATTTCCAATAATAAATGGAACGTATGAAACAGAACCAATTAACACATTAGTGTTAATTAATTATTAATAATCATGGACGTAATTATAATTTTAATAAGTGACAATATTTAATTTAGGTCCAAATTTAATTACAAAGCCGTACGGTTTAATTAAAGGTAAGTGAAACCTTATTAGCTGTATTAATCTATTTTCTTTCATGAATTTAATGATGAGATTTTATCGAAAACTTATGAATGAAATAACTTCACGCCCACTATCTCCAAAGAGATAGGCGGAGGTCTCTTTCACACAAATCGACATTTCACAGATTTTTCAGGGCTAAAAATATCTCATGTGAAATATCTGTCTGTAAATTACCAATCACAGGTTACGTATTTCTAATTTCTTAATTAATAAAACCTTCGAGAAAACGACTAAAACCGCGGGGCAGAAGCCAGTATCTAATATATATGTGGCAACATCTATGAACACACATGCTAGGATTGTACATTGTACTATTGAATTTATAGAAGCTTCCTAGCAGAGAATGATGCCTTTTAAGAGATAGAGGAGTTTACATCTCATCATCATCATCATCATCAGCCTATCTTCGTCCACTGCTGGACATAGGCCTCACCTATGGCACGCCACCGAGCTCGATTTTCAGCTCTTTGTTTCCAACCGCTGCCAGCCAGCTTGCTTATATCAGCACTCCATCTAGCTGGAGGGCGCCCTACACTACGTATACCAAGCCGTGGTCTCCAGGCTTACACCTTGCTCCTCCATATATACTTTTAAGCCGTTGAACCCACATTAGATCGTTTTGTGAAACTAACATTATCTTAGTGTTTACAGAATACGTAAAACGAAAAACTTTATCTCCAAAACATATATTACTTACGTACACGCACAAATACCTGGCAAATTGAAAACATTGACATAAAGAGGTGACCTTTTCAAGTTACAACTTGCCTTCTCTTGCCTTCTTCCCCACCCATCCTTCCCTTCCGACCCCCAACACCCCCTGTCCCACCAAGTGTAGATTTACTGTTTCTACTATTAAACATTTTATTATACCCTGAGATAAAAAATGAATCTTGTCTCATTTCTCACTTCATAATCATCTTACTTCTCTTATTCATATTATAAATGCGAGAGTGTGTTCAGTACGTTTGTTACCACTTAGCTGCGTAAAGGCTCAACAGATTTGAATAAAAATTGGCACAGAGACAGAATATATTTTGGATTTATAATCGCAATCCCGTACGAAATTAAAAAAATAACACATAGTAATCTTTACTCGCGAAAAAAGGTCTTATTTCTATCGAAGCTAAGGCGAAAGCGTTTCATACATTACGAGCAAAAAAAAGACATGTAGTAGTCATTTGTCATTTCATCGAATTGAATTCTTCATGGATAACATACAATATCATCTTCCTGTCCTGTATTATTGTAATTAGTAATTGTATTACATTAAGTATGATTTCTGTCCAATCAGTTCAAAGTATCCTTTGTTTTAATCCAGATTATGAACTGTCTACGTGCCATGCTTCATCAAAAAACGTTTGGAACTTTTTTCGTGCATTTATAATATTAGTATTTATATATATTAAATATATCCTGTGTAAATTCCATATGTTATCCTACTCAGTAAGGTCTAAGCCAGTAAACCTATTGAGCTATAACTTGGTATAGGGACAGCCTTAGTCATCCAAGAGACTACCTAGAATCTGATCTAACTTAGTTTTATAGCCAACACTCCAAACTTTGCCAATTTCCTAAGCATTTCTTCCATTTCGGATGGTCCCAATGCGTGTTGTTCTTTCTTTACTATAGTTATGATATTTTAAATTAAGACATCCTTCTCCAAATTAGATAGTAATTATAATGATAAAGAATCCACTTTTTGAATCGAGCAGTTTACTGTAGTGAATGATTTTCAAGGAAAGATTGTTCTGCAAACAATCGCTACAATACAAATTTTACATAAGGGGACCCGGTGGTCTAGAATTTTCGAAAAATCGTTTTTTTTTTACATATTTCGAAAGTATAGTATTTCAAAAATATACTGTTAAAATTTGGTGACAAAATTCCGAGTATTTCTATATTTAAAACCCATTACAATGTCAGGTAGACGATCGGTGAGCTGGGCTCCATTAAACTTTAAACGCGTTTATCTCGAAACTACTTTTTTTGGTCTACTGAAGCTAAAAAAAAAAAAAACGGTTCGACCGATTCGTCTGAAATTTTAACTGGTACTAAATAGTACTGGCTCTCGCCGGGACTAGAAAAAATATTTTCTGTTGAGTATTTCTATTTTCTTTATTAAAAAAACATTGCAAAAAAAGAGTCGTTTTCAGACTCGTACTTTGAATTACGCACCATTTTGTCAATTTTTATTTTTATTATTCTAGTCCCCGCCATAACTATACTTATACTGATTAAAAATCCGTCTTATTTTTTAATTTCAGATCAAAGGGAGAGATAAAACCTCCTTCAGCAGCCAGGTCCTTTTTTTTTTGAGAGGGGAACTTCAGCGCCACTTTTGAAATTAAAAAAAAATAAAATTTTAGGCCGCTAGACCACCGGGTCCCCATAAGTTACCTTATAAATCCATCAGAGGCTTTCTTCCCGCACTGAAATGTATTTGTTGAGTATGTGACTAATTGAAATCATGTTGAGTACCTAAGTAATTGATACTATCTTATTCTTAATTCTGAGCGGCAAATGGCAACCCTGGATTTTCTTTTCCTTTTAATCGGAGATTTTATTACAATGATTTCATTCGTCGTAGGTATTGCAAAAAATCTTAGTTTAATCTTTTTCATGACTTCATACAAAATAATAGGCATAATTCTTTAGAAAACCGCATCTGAATCTGTCAGATCGATTTCAAGATGAAGGGCAATATTCCTTTTTTTTGGACTCCACAACTCCCTGGCAAGTCCCCATCGCACCATCTATCTAAGAACCATCACAGATGACTTAGTATAATATATAACCAGCAAATATAAGCCAAAGTAATCTGGGATAACCATCGCATTATTATAATTTAACATGATGCGTACAGATTCAATCTCCTCAAGACCCAAATATAATATGGCCCTGAATTATATCTAAAGAGCAAAAAAATTACAACAGACCTCTGAATACATCCGAACCACAATGAATGAGCAATGTGAGTTATATTTCCAATCACTTTTGGGGTCAGCACTCAATTCCGTTGAAAATGACACTTTATTTGGGACTCTATTCGATTAATTTGACCGCTTGGCACTATGTCTTTGTTTCCATATAATATACTGGCTGTTCTTCAAGGTTTCAGCCGTATTCCCGGATGATTTTACATTTTCTCGAGATAAAAAGTATTGAATATGCTATTACTAGGCATACTCCATCTATGTTCCAAAAAAAAATCAAAATCATTTATTCAGTTTAGGCCCGCGGAAGGCACTTATGAAGGTCAAATTTAAAGTTACTGAAGCTACTAAATCCAAGTATCATACAAATCTAATAAGTAGTTTTTGCGTGAAAGGATTCTCATAAACTTTCGCATTTATAATATTAGTAAGATGTATTTTAAGTTACAAAGTCGACAGGACTATCGCAAAAAAAAATCATTATAGTAAAGTATTCTTTTTAAATAATAATTTGGACATTTAAATTTACAAAAAATGTTGGTATTGGTATTAACATTTTGCCAAAAGTCAAATTCTACGGCATCAAAACGAAACCTTGTAGTATTGTTATAGTATAGTATAGAAATAGTTCATATAGCGTATTGATTATAAATAAATAAATATCCTTAGATATTACATTCAGAGTGTAAAGAATATCTCATACAGTAAATAATAAAGAAGTTAAAATAAAAATATTAGTAAAATACACAGTTAATCAGGAAAGCGATAGGGATGTGTCCTGACATGTCAAATCAGCAATTCTTTATGAAATGTCAAAACGATCGAATGTATGGAGGTTTGTATGAAATAGCAAGTTGTGACGTCATAATTGTAAAGCATCAAATAACATAATCTTTATGATTAGATCGGTACTGAAAAATCACATAAATAATTTAATTTTGATTATATTTAATATTTTCGTATAATTTTGGATGCTCAATACACTGGTTAGTGTTTGATCATTTATCTTTAATACAGTACACATCCCAATTCATTGCCAAGGGTTATTATCCTCTAAATAATCTTTTGAATTCAACTCTAAAATAACTAAGCTAAAACTCATTTAAATTTACTCAAATAAGCTGATCTGTTTTAGTCGACTCAATACGATATTCATCAATATAAGAAATATGAAGCAAGCTCTGACAAGAAGCCTTCTACTGTAGGCTACATACAGACTATGCGACTGAGTGAACTAATCCCATAACGTGTATACAGCCACTATCCGTCTGGCATTGAGCTCATGAGCTGTTTTTTTCTGTGCCTACATATTATACTGTATACTAAATGACAAGAGAAGAGGGATCATAAAAATATGGAGGTAAGGATGAGGCTCAAATTTATTCAAAACACTGGTCAGTAATCTAGACCCAATTTTTGTTGCATTTTGAAGAGAAATCTTCTTTAAATTCTTCTTTTGATTTGAAACTCTGCAACATTAGAAAAAGACATACATAAACGCATTGAATTTAGCCTACGACAAAATGAGGTAGGTAGTTTTTTTTAGGGTTTCATTTCCTACCGCGTTTGAAATGACATGTTCATTTTTGAAGGCTTGTTTCTAAACCTGATGTTACCACCAGCTTTGTGTTACAAGTGTCCTTTTGTAGCCTACACTAAATAATTGGCTTAGTAAACAAGCTTATATCAGTTTTGGTGAAATTCTAAAATAACCACAAATAACCAATAATACTTAAAGACCTCTGAATCCCCAATACAGGAGCATAAGCATTCCTTAGTAGTATTTCTTCTCAAGTAACAAAGGACTGCTCCCTACGCCTTCACCTCACATCCCCTTATTTTTCATGATCTGTGCACGGGTCGTCGTCTCCATTCATAATAACAAGGTCGTCTAAGTCTTTACGACTTCAATAACTAGACGGTTAATAGAGCTATCATATTACATGGCGTCTTTACATGACAGTGTAATAACGGTATGTTTGTATTGAATATATAGACTTGACCGACTTATGGGCCACCCTGCGGTTTCACTCGTGTTATTGAAGGACTTAATGATATCCCGGTATGAAATGATCCTCTCTATCTACCAAAGTTATCGACATAGCTCAAAGGATTAGCAAGCTGAAGTGGCAGTGGGCTGGTCACATCTGCCGTAGAACCGATAACCGTTGGGGTAGACGTGTTTTAGAGTGGAGATCACGGCTCGGTAAACGTAGTGTAGGGCGCCCTCCAGCTAGATGGAGCGATGATATACGCAAGCTGGCTGGCAGCGGTTGGAAACAGAGCTGAAGATCGAGCTCAGTGGCGTGCCATGGTTGAGGCCTATGTCTAGCAGTGGAGGGAGATAGGCTGATGATAATGTTATTCCAGGGAATTTTCTATATGTGTACGAAATTTCTTGAAAAATATATTCTATGTCACTGGGGCATCTATACATATAATTACTTCGGACTTACTGACTGATTCATCAATGTAGAGCCACAACCTCTGGGGCTACAAACTTAAAATTTTGTGCAAAGGTTACTTACTAAGAAGGGATTTTTGGTTTAAATATCTATTTGATAAATATAATTATTTAAAAGATCGTTGCGTAAGCGCAGTGGTATATCTTGACAAGGGAACTATAAGAAGTGGGTTCGAAACTCACCCAGTACTCAGGGAATCCCTCTTCTATCCCAGCATATTTATTTATGAACTAGTTATTCCCGGCATGCGTTGAAATGCGACTTTCTTTTTTGTCAGGAACCTTCGCGAACGTAAAAAAAAAACGAAAAACTCACTAAAGTTTCATCCCTATCAAATGGCATACGGTACAAACATACAATTCATTTTCATATATAAGATTGATGGGTTATCTATGACGTTAAAGATTCTATACTATTTTATTCTAATAATAAATAAATAATATCCTGGGACATTCTTTACACTCGGCCATCTGGTCCCAAACTAAGCAGAGCTTGTACTATGGAAACCAGATAACTGATATACTACATATACTACTTTTTTTTTTCTAAATACATACTTATATAGATATTTACACCCAGACACAGAACAAACAGACATGTTCATGCACACACATGTTTGTCCTGGGTGGGAATCGAACCCGCGACCTTCGGTTTGGCAGTCAGAGCGTTAACCACCAAGCCAAGTGGCCTGTCTATTCTAAATACAAGCTAGAAATTCCCGCTTCATATTGCATCCCAACGTTTATTTCCACAAAACATCTAAGACATTTTAGTAACCGCTAAGCGTTTTCTCAACAGACGGTAGCGAATAAAAACCCGTTGGAATTGTACTGAATGACGTAAAAAACTGCCGTTTTACATCCGAGCGGGACTAATGCCGTCGTAGAAATGCAAAGCGAAGCCATTCCCCACAAATCCGTTAAGAATTCCCTGCAACTCGTTGGGAGACGCCACTCAACCTTGTCACTGTGTTGAAACATCTATTGAAGATTCTTACTTTTATAATATTTAAATCACTGAAGGAGTTATTGCTAAAAATCTCGTAATATTAAATATATTTTTTTTTTATTATTGAACAAACATAAATACATGGAAAATAAAACTTAAAATCATTCACAAAAAACCACAGAGGTTTATAAAAGGAATGACTTATTCGACATTCAATCATTAAATTACTAAATTTCCTACAAATTTCTTTGAGGTAGATACATAAGTACCTACTTCATTAAAATTACTCAATTTGTTTATCCTATTTAAACGTTTTATATACTTGTTTTCCTTTCTTAAATTTAATTTATTACCACTATTAGCTTGTTGTTAAGTTTACTGAGCATGCTGTGGTCCCCTATAATTGAAGGAGTACACCAATGTAATACCTCTTGTAAACTATGTTTTATGTCATTTAATGTGTACATCTATCATTGGAAATCTGAAATAAATAAATAAATCATAGCAGTTATCTGGGGTTTAGCCCGTGTTCTCGGGGAAAGTTACATTTTCCCTGGATAAAAAGTTTTCATCAGTATATAATCCGTCTCTGTGGCAAGTTATATCTAGATCTGTTAAGCCGTTCTAGCGTGATTGAGTAACTAATATTTATCCATCCAAACCTCCATATTTATAATAGTAGTAATATAAACGATAGAAAGAAACACGGGATTTTTTAAGTAAACCTTCTTTAGGCGCGACTAGGGAGTAACTCAGATTTTTTTTCTGACGGAAGTAACGTTCTGAAAAATAATGTATAGATTATTTATGGGAGTAGTCTTACTATGCTTTGTGCATGTATAATATGTATATAATTTTCAGTCTTATATTATAATAATAGTTATTGCATTAGTTCATTTTAGTTTATATTTTGTTACTTTAAAGTAATTATATTGACATTTTAATTGTTTTCTTCTGACGTCCGTTTTTTCTCATCAAATACTCTAATGGCTATAGAAGGCAAACTTAAAATAAAGATCTAATCCACGTGTAGCTAGCTATATACATATATGTATTGGTAACACTGCGAATATACCACTGCTGTATAAGTTACATTATGCATTGGTTACATGAATAACGTGCAGTTGGCCGAAAATATTAAAACCTCACATTTTGTAATAAATAATTTATTAATAAATTTTCTGTCGATTGCGACATTCTATAATATTCAATAACAAGGTTATATTGACATGTACTGATCTAACCTTAAATGAAATGGCGGAGTCCCAGGAACCTTTTACTCTTTCTTCAATAAATAAAAAATTGATCTATCCATGAATATTTTTCGACTTCAATCAACAACGCGTTTTGGTACAACGATAGATGCTGTATTTTCAAGAAAAGTAGCAAAGAAAAGTAGCAAATTTAGAAAGTAAAATTTACGTTTTACATTATAGTTACTACAAACCTATAATTTCATACATAAAAAAATATTATGACATTCAAGTATCTATTTCGAGTGAATAATATTAATATAACATTTGAATAGTCTTTGTAAAGCACATGAATAATAAAAATAATTAAATTATAATATGATTTATGGACGGAGATAGGCTGATGATGATGATGATGATTAATCTTTTAATTTTATTAAGTTTTACTTCAATCGCGCGTAAAGGTTACACACTTTTTTTTTTCGACAGGCCATTTGGCTTGGTGGTTAACGCTTTGACTGCCAAACCGAAGGTCGCGGGTTCGATTCCCACCCAGGACAAACATGTGTATGCATGAACATGTCTGTTTGTTCTGTGTCTGGGTGTAAATATCTATATAATAATGTATATAGAAAAAAAAGTAGTATATCAGTTATCTGGTTTCCATAGTACAAGCTCTGCTTAGTTTGGGACCAGGTGACCGTGTGTAAAGAATGTCCCAGGATATTTATTTATTATTATTTATTCTATTATTTTCTTAGCGACTGACCGCGTCCGAAGCGTGGTTCCGCGAACTTCGCTGTTGTATACACGACTGACCCACGAAGCATGCGTTGATATTTTAAATAATTATAGGTAAGTTAACACTTTGGGCGCGCTCTTCACTACATAGTATAAAACAAAGTCGCTTTCTCTGTCCCTATATCCCTATGTATGCTTAAATCTTTAAAACTACGCAACGGATTTTGATGCGGTTTTTTTAATAGATACCTAGAGTGATTGAAGAGGAAAGTTTGTACGTATTAGTATCTACATTTCTGAGCGAAGCCGGGGCGGGTCGCTAGTATTTAATAGAATAAGCATATAACATACATAAGTACCAAAATATAAAAATGTAGGTAAATCAAAGGTAAGTAAAAATATAAAAATGTGTAGTGCGTTACCTACAAGTAAGATTATAAATAATTGTTGTCCCCCATGGTTACATCCGCGTTCCCGGGGGATGCTATAGTTTCCCGGAAAAAAGTATCTTATTCAAGGGCATACTCTATCTATGTACCACGTTTAATCCAAATCCATATGATACGATTGCGTGAAAGAGTAACAAACAAGATCCATTCTGACAAATGTTCGCATTTATAAAATTTGTAGGATAGGGGTTTAAGTTGAATGACCCGTTTTGCAAGTTCCCACGGGTCATACAGCCTTATGTATCTAATAAATAAATGGATGGAAAAATGTTTATACCACCACTAATAACTTAATAAGTCAAAGATTTGAGACTGAAAAATATTATAAGAACTAAATAACTCGTTATATGATTGAACGTTTACGATTTGTTCTCAAATTTACATGCTTTTTTTGAAATTTTAACATTTAAAGCCTTCTTGAAAATAATAAAACCTTTAACATAAACGATTATTTCAATAACGACAATGCTTGCAGCGCTTACTCTTGCATGACATCGACATCTTGTTTTGAAAACAAAACTTACTGAGTTTATTACCGGCTCTTCATAGCAAATCGTTCTGAATTGACGTAAGAGGCTAACCGATCATAAGAGCTACATATAAAGGCCTTTTTATAAACATATTTCCATTTCCAATAAAAACCGATCAGATTCAAAACGCGATCCCTTAAATTGCTTTTTTTGTGACTTTATAACATGTTAACGGTTTACCGGATTTGAATGAGTTTTAAATTACCATACGGTATTTTTTTTTCTAGGTATAAAATTTAAGGTGTTGATAGGTCAGTTGGTAGTGATTTTAAATACCATTTTGATATTTGCCAATTTGATTTTGATAACATATGCCTTATTATCTGCAAGAAGTGAATTTAAAAAGCGGCCCTGCGCTACCACAGTAAAATATTAACAAAACGCGGAAAAAATACGTTCCTTATATAGGGAGCCATATCATTTTGAACATTTTTTTTTTATTACTTGTGGCCATACGGTATACTTTTCTAAAATGTCAATAGTCTAATAATCTTAAGGTTCATGAGATACAGCCCGTGGACAAACAGTCGGACGGAGAGCGGAGCCTTAATAGGGTCCTTTGGCAGCCTTTACGTACGGGTATTGATGAGCTGCTAATGCTCCTAGAGTGCTATCAAAGCTATGTAATGAGTTACTATATTGCCCCAACGGAACCCTGTATATTACTTGTATACCCCAAAAGTGGTGGCTAGGAATTGCCATTACAACCATAAATATTCTGTTGTTTCCTCTCACTTAATTTGGATTAACTCCAGAAGGAAAAAAATATGTAGTATAACAGTTATCTGGTTTCCATAGTACAAGCTCTGCTTAGTTTGGGACCAGGTGACCGTGTGTAAAGAATGTCCCAGGATATTTATTTATTATTATTTATTCTATTATTTTCTTAGCGACTGACCGCGTCCGAAGCGTGGTTCCGCGAACTTCGCTGTTGTATACACGACTGACCCACGAAGCATGCGTTGATATTTTAAATAATTATAGGTAAGTTAACACTTTGGGCGCGCTCTTCACTACATAGTATAAAACAAAGTCGCTTTCTCTGTCCCTATATCCCTATGTATGCTTAAATCTTTAAAACTACGCAACGGATTTTGATGCGGTTTTTTTAATAGATACCTAGAGTGATTGAAGAGGAAAGTTTGTACGTATTAGTATCTACATTTCTGAGCGAAGCCGGGGCGGGTCGCTAGTATTTAATAGAATAAGCATATAACATACATAAGTACCAAAATATAAAAATGTAGGTAAATCAAAGGTAAGTAAAAATATAAAAATGTGTAGTGCGTTACCTACAAGTAAGATTATAAATAATTGTTGTCCCCCATGGTTACATCCGCGTTCCCGGGGGATGCTATAGTTTCCCGGAAAAAAGTATCTTATTCAAGGGCATACTCTATCTATGTACCACGTTTAATCCAAATCCATATGATACGATTGCGTGAAAGAGTAACAAACAAGATCCATTCTGACAAATGTTCGCATTTATAAAATTTGTAGGATAGGGGTTTAAGTTGAATGACCCGTTTTGCAAGTTCCCACGGGTCATACAGCCTTATGTATCTAATAAATAAATGGATGGAAAAATGTTTATACCACCACTAATAACTTAATAAGTCAAAGATTTGAGACTGAAAAATATTATAAGAACTAAATAACTCGTTATATGATTGAACGTTTACGATTTGTTCTCAAATTTACATGCTTTTTTTGAAATTTTAACATTTAAAGCCTTCTTGAAAATAATAAAACCTTTAACATAAACGATTATTTCAATAACGACAATGCTTGCAGCGCTTACTCTTGCATGACATCGACATCTTGTTTTGAAAACAAAACTTACTGAGTTTATTACCGGCTCTTCATAGCAAATCGTTCTGAATTGACGTAAGAGGCTAACCGATCATAAGAGCTACATATAAAGGCCTTTTTATAAACATATTTCCATTTCCAATAAAAACCGATCAGATTCAAAACGCGATCCCTTAAATTGCTTTTTTTGTGACTTTATAACATGTTAACGGTTTACCGGATTTGAATGAGTTTTAAATTACCATACGGTATTTTTTTTTCTAGGTATAAAATTTAAGGTGTTGATAGGTCAGTTGGTAGTGATTTTAAATACCATTTTGATATTTGCCAATTTGATTTTGATAACATATGCCTTATTATCTGCAAGAAGTGAATTTAAAAAGCGGCCCTGCGCTACCACAGTAAAATATTAACAAAACGCGGAAAAAATACGTTCCTTATATAGGGAGCCATATCATTTTGAACATTTTTTTTTTATTACTTGTGGCCATACGGTATACTTTTCTAAAATGTCAATAGTCTAATAATCTTAAGGTTCATGAGATACAGCCCGTGGACAAACAGTCGGACGGAGAGCGGAGCCTTAATAGGGTCCTTTGGCAGCCTTTACGTACGGGTATTGATGAGCTGCTAATGCTCCTAGAGTGCTATCAAAGCTATGTAATGAGTTACTATATTGCCCCAACGGAACCCTGTATATTACTTGTATACCCCAAAAGTGGTGGCTAGGAATTGCCATTACAACCATAAATATTCTGTTGTTTCCTCTCACTTAATTTGGATTAACTCCAGAAGGAAAAAAATATGTAGTATAACAGTTATCTGGTTTCCATAGTACAAGCTCTGCTTAGTTTGGGACCAGGTGACCGTGTGTAAAGAATGTCCCAGGATATTTATTTATTATTATTTATTCTATTATTTTCTTAGCGACTGACCGCGTCCGAAGCGTGGTTCCGCGAACTTCGCTGTTGTATACACGACTGACCCACGAAGCATGCGTTGATATTTTAAATAATTATAGGTAAGTTAACACTTTGGGCGCGCTCTTCACTACATAGTATAAAACAAAGTCGCTTTCTCTGTCCCTATATCCCTATGTATGCTTAAATCTTTAAAACTACGCAACGGATTTTGATGCGGTTTTTTTAATAGATACCTAGAGTGATTGAAGAGGAAAGTTTGTACGTATTAGTATCTACATTTCTGAGCGAAGCCGGGGCGGGTCGCTAGTATTTAATAGAATAAGCATATAACATACATAAGTACCAAAATATAAAAATGTAGGTAAATCAAAGGTAAGTAAAAATATAAAAATGTGTAGTGCGTTACCTACAAGTAAGATTATAAATAATTGTTGTCCCCCATGGTTACATCCGCGTTCCCGGGGGATGCTATAGTTTCCCGGAAAAAAGTATCTTATTCAAGGGCATACTCTATCTATGTACCACGTTTAATCCAAATCCATATGATACGATTGCGTGAAAGAGTAACAAACAAGATCCATTCTGACAAATGTTCGCATTTATAAAATTTGTAGGATAGGGGTTTAAGTTGAATGACCCGTTTTGCAAGTTCCCACGGGTCATACAGCCTTATGTATCTAATAAATAAATGGATGGAAAAATGTTTATACCACCACTAATAACTTAATAAGTCAAAGATTTGAGACTGAAAAATATTATAAGAACTAAATAACTCGTTATATGATTGAACGTTTACGATTTGTTCTCAAATTTACATGCTTTTTTTGAAATTTTAACATTTAAAGCCTTCTTGAAAATAATAAAACCTTTAACATAAACGATTATTTCAATAACGACAATGCTTGCAGCGCTTACTCTTGCATGACATCGACATCTTGTTTTGAAAACAAAACTTACTGAGTTTATTACCGGCTCTTCATAGCAAATCGTTCTGAATTGACGTAAGAGGCTAACCGATCATAAGAGCTACATATAAAGGCCTTTTTATAAACATATTTCCATTTCCAATAAAAACCGATCAGATTCAAAACGCGATCCCTTAAATTGCTTTTTTTGTGACTTTATAACATGTTAACGGTTTACCGGATTTGAATGAGTTTTAAATTACCATACGGTATTTTTTTTTCTAGGTATAAAATTTAAGGTGTTGATAGGTCAGTTGGTAGTGATTTTAAATACCATTTTGATATTTGCCAATTTGATTTTGATAACATATGCCTTATTATCTGCAAGAAGTGAATTTAAAAAGCGGCCCTGCGCTACCACAGTAAAATATTAACAAAACGCGGAAAAAATACGTTCCTTATATAGGGAGCCATATCATTTTGAACATTTTTTTTTTATTACTTGTGGCCATACGGTATACTTTTCTAAAATGTCAATAGTCTAATAATCTTAAGGTTCATGAGATACAGCCCGTGGACAAACAGTCGGACGGAGAGCGGAGCCTTAATAGGGTCCTTTGGCAGCCTTTACGTACGGGTATTGATGAGCTGCTAATGCTCCTAGAGTGCTATCAAAGCTATGTAATGAGTTACTATATTGCCCCAACGGAACCCTGTATATTACTTGTATACCCCAAAAGTGGTGGCTAGGAATTGCCATTACAACCATAAATATTCTGTTGTTTCCTCTCACTTAATTTGGATTAACTCCAGAAGGAAAAAAATATGTAGTATAACAGTTATCTGGTTTCCATAGTACAAGCTCTGCTTAGTTTGGGACCAGGTGACCGTGTGTAAAGAATGTCCCAGGATATTTATTTATTATTATTTATTCTATTATTTTCTTAGCGACTGACCGCGTCCGAAGCGTGGTTCCGCGAACTTCGCTGTTGTATACACGACTGACCCACGAAGCATGCGTTGATATTTTAAATAATTATAGGTAAGTTAACACTTTGGGCGCGCTCTTCACTACATAGTATAAAACAAAGTCGCTTTCTCTGTCCCTATATCCCTATGTATGCTTAAATCTTTAAAACTACGCAACGGATTTTGATGCGGTTTTTTTAATAGATACCTAGAGTGATTGAAGAGGAAAGTTTGTACGTATTAGTATCTACATTTCTGAGCGAAGCCGGGGCGGGTCGCTAGTATTTAATAGAATAAGCATATAACATACATAAGTACCAAAATATAAAAATGTAGGTAAATCAAAGGTAAGTAAAAATATAAAAATGTGTAGTGCGTTACCTACAAGTAAGATTATAAATAATTGTTGTCCCCCATGGTTACATCCGCGTTCCCGGGGGATGCTATAGTTTCCCGGAAAAAAGTATCTTATTCAAGGGCATACTCTATCTATGTACCACGTTTAATCCAAATCCATATGATACGATTGCGTGAAAGAGTAACAAACAAGATCCATTCTGACAAATGTTCGCATTTATAAAATTTGTAGGATAGGGGTTTAAGTTGAATGACCCGTTTTGCAAGTTCCCACGGGTCATACAGCCTTATGTATCTAATAAATAAATGGATGGAAAAATGTTTATACCACCACTAATAACTTAATAAGTCAAAGATTTGAGACTGAAAAATATTATAAGAACTAAATAACTCGTTATATGATTGAACGTTTACGATTTGTTCTCAAATTTACATGCTTTTTTTGAAATTTTAACATTTAAAGCCTTCTTGAAAATAATAAAACCTTTAACATAAACGATTATTTCAATAACGACAATGCTTGCAGCGCTTACTCTTGCATGACATCGACATCTTGTTTTGAAAACAAAACTTACTGAGTTTATTACCGGCTCTTCATAGCAAATCGTTCTGAATTGACGTAAGAGGCTAACCGATCATAAGAGCTACATATAAAGGCCTTTTTATAAACATATTTCCATTTCCAATAAAAACCGATCAGATTCAAAACGCGATCCCTTAAATTGCTTTTTTTGTGACTTTATAACATGTTAACGGTTTACCGGATTTGAATGAGTTTTAAATTACCATACGGTATTTTTTTTTCTAGGTATAAAATTTAAGGTGTTGATAGGTCAGTTGGTAGTGATTTTAAATACCATTTTGATATTTGCCAATTTGATTTTGATAACATATGCCTTATTATCTGCAAGAAGTGAATTTAAAAAGCGGCCCTGCGCTACCACAGTAAAATATTAACAAAACGCGGAAAAAATACGTTCCTTATATAGGGAGCCATATCATTTTGAACATTTTTTTTTTATTACTTGTGGCCATACGGTATACTTTTCTAAAATGTCAATAGTCTAATAATCTTAAGGTTCATGAGATACAGCCCGTGGACAAACAGTCGGACGGAGAGCGGAGCCTTAATAGGGTCCTTTGGCAGCCTTTACGTACGGGTATTGATGAGCTGCTAATGCTCCTAGAGTGCTATCAAAGCTATGTAATGAGTTACTATATTGCCCCAACGGAACCCTGTATATTACTTGTATACCCCAAAAGTGGTGGCTAGGAATTGCCATTACAACCATAAATATTCTGTTGTTTCCTCTCACTTAATTTGGATTAACTCCAGAAGGAAAAAAATCAATGACATAATTAGTTCATTCATGTCACCATGCCAAGAATTGATGTCTTTGGAGATGTCAGTTATTGCCTATCATACTGCCGCCATTTTAAAATTGGAAGATTTCCTAAATCCTTGTAAACAGTATACGTTTATTTCATCTATACTACTGTATAAATCTGTAGTATCTGTCTGTATATTTATTATGAAATATTCGTTTTATAACTCACTGACGCCAAATCTGCTATATTTAAAAATGTTTTCTGTCTCTCTATATGTCCTATTATAATTCAAGAACGCTTTGACCGATCTGGATGAAAATTGGTGTACAATCAGAACATGTAATTGCGCAAATGATAGGCTATAAGATATCGATAAACGCAGCTGAAACCGCAAGTGACAGCTAGTAATTCAATGAATATCTTGGAAGATTCTTTACACACAGCCATCTGATTCCATATAGGCAGGGGTTGTATTGCTTGTACTATAAAACACAGCTAACTAATTTACATCTATATATATCTAAGTACATACTAAAATAGATATTTATAGCCAGAACCCAGATTTATCTGTTTCGTTTTTATGTTCTCAACGACGTATAGAATTTTCCTACGCGTAGGCTTTTTCCATTCAAATACTTTTCCCGTAGGAACGAATAAGACCATAAGGTAAATCCAACGAAACGTCAACAAAAGCAGATTTTACATACTTCGTCTCCTTTTGATGTTTACCCATCAACATAGCAATTTACACTTCAAAGGGAGTTTCTGAAAATATTCGATATACTATGTTATGACGTATAGCATTTTCGCGAATTCCCCCTTTAATATTCCGTGTGAAGATTCCTTCTTTGAAACGCAACTGTAGTTAGTCAATAAAGATACTTATTTTGAGTGTAATAAAGATTAAATTTAGAACTGACTTTAGAAAATAATCAAATTGATAATAGTATAATTTTTTTATTATTAAAGTACTTAATAGAATGGAAATGATTCAAGATACAATAGTATAAAGTTAAGTATATGAATGTTATGAAAAAATATATTTATTATAGTCAAAACATTTAAAATAATGCAAGCTTAAGTGGCAGAATCAAAAGTTTGGTATTCAAATTTCATCCAGCAAGTGCCAAAGATACATTTCTCTCGAAACCCGTTTAAGCGATTACAAACTTCCTCCACTACTTATCTGAAAGCAGCTTTACGGGGTTAATGTCGTTTTTATGGGCCGGCTTACAGGCGGGGGCCGGCGGGGGGCTGCGGGGGGACAAGTGATGGACAACTTCGGAGATTAGCGCCCCAGGTGAGACACCTTCTTAGCAGTCTCGTTATGTGATATTTTCCTGCTATATTTCCATGAAAAGGTGAAATGGCAATGTGCTTCAATTATTCACGACTCATTTCTTTAAGTTAAAGAGTTTTATGGAGGCTTCGTTTCCTTTTTCGTATATTGATATTAGGTACTCAAAGGTATATTTGAAAAGAAACCTAAAATTTAAGAACTTATATTACAAAATTGTTTAGCGATGCGTAATTTTGCTCCAATGCGAGAGAGCTAAAAGTTAGTGTTTTAATAAAATAAAAGCTTTAGTCTTATAATCATCCGCGACGTTGTGTAAACTTTGTCTATAATTAAAAAATAATATCTACTTACTTTCCAGAATTCTGTGCAAGGAGAGCTGCGGTACAAACTTTTTGTAGTTTATGAAAAAAATAAGAGAAATCTTGGATGCCAGAACTAAAGTAGTTAAAGCTTCAGCGTTTCGTATAATGTTTTGCATAGCTTTTATGATCGTCACAAAAACATTTTTTGTCAGTTTATATTCCTGCTATATTACCATTTTAAGTGACAATCCTAACCTTCTAAAATAATAAATGCGAAAGTTTGTGTTGTGATGGATGTTTGTCTTTCACAAAAAACCTCTGATTTGACACTTGAATCAAAGCAGTTTTAAACCCGAAAAATTAACATCCTTCGGGAACGCGGTTATTGTAGAAATAAGGAAGGAAAATGGTAATAAGTGTTTGAGTGTGCAGATTATCTGAAAGTAACAATTATCAGATAGACAAGAACAAAGAGCTAAGGGGGGGGGCTGGAGAGGCGACAAGATGAGAACCAGGAGAAGACTAATGTAAAAATATTTCTTGTTTAACGGATGGTAAGTGGTCATTGCTATGGATATTTGCAACACCAGGGCCAATGCTTTTTCGACCTTGAAACATGAAGTCGTTAAGTCTCATGTCCCTGTAATGTCACCGGGCCCCGTTAACTTTCTGACCGAAACACAGTAATACAAGTGCTTCACGGCGGAAATCACTCTCAATAATAAATAACTCTAAAATAAATCGCTAAAAAGATTATTTTAGGAGAAAGCAGGATAAAAATCTTATGAAAACGGATAAAAATAGGAATATATGGTAGGATTTGGGGGAAGGAATGGAATATGAAATACTATACCATCTCACGTTACTGCCCACGCTCTCAAGAAATTATTTTCCATATTGAAAAGTAGTATGTTTTATTCAGAACAAATTCTATGATCAATCCGATGGCCGTGTGTAAAGAATGTCCCAGGATAAATCACTACAAATATTCTACATACTCAAAGTACCTTGCTATGATTTTGATATTGACAGGCCAGTTGGCTTGGTGGTAAGCGACTCAGCGAGCCAAGTTGAAGGTCCACCCAGGACAAACATTTGTATACATGAACATGTCTGTTTGTTCTGTGTCTGGGTGTAGAAAAAATAAATAAGTAGTATTTGTAGAATATCAGTTATCTGGTTTTCATGGTTCAAGCCCTGCTTATTTTGGGATCAGATAACCGTGTGTAAAAGAATGTCCAAAGATATTTATGCTATTTTCCTTCATATACTTTTCACCCATTAAGTTCAAAAATAATACAGAATTAAACTCACAAACTTTACAGACGGCTCAAATCAAAACGATACAATACATAATGTTACACAAATAAAACACGCACCCTTCTCCCGAAGAGATAAGTTCCAAAGCGCCGCTCGCGGCAATTCCGGAAGAGAAGTACATTAAATGTATACCGGTTTGGTATATGCGTCGTCAAGTGTTGCTTTAACGGGGTCTACGCTTAGTGGTACCATGTGTAAGGCTTTTAATGTCCTTTTGGGATTCCGCTTTATTCTATAAAGACGTCGCTTATCTAACAATACCGCAAAAGTTAAGGGCGATGATTGCTCAGTTGGTTGTGACGTCGAATGCGATGAGAGTCCTTGGTTCGAATTATATAATGAGTTGGATATTTCGGTGAAGGAAAAAATCGTGAGGAAACCATAGCACAGTAGAAGGGAACTTTGTAACCGCCTAGCTGGCTACCACACACAAGTCCGAAATCTGCCGCCAGGAACTTGTCGGTGTGTTCCGATAAGAGGGTCCTGATTCCGATTTAAGAGCCAGTTGCTTTCGTCTTGTCATATGCTTACTAGTTTCGACCACATCACTTACCATGATGAAAAAATTAATTTCCAGTCACAAACAAAGAGTAGGAGTTTTTTAGTTTTCACACTACGAATAACTGGCCCAGTTTTGGTACTAGCTTGCCATCCGCAAGTATTTCTGAAAATATCGAAAGGCTATTCTAACCTCCTTTTTAACTAAATAAAATATCCAATAGCGAATAACTAAAACTGCAAAATGGAATCTGCCATGAAGTTCCATGCACACAGAAGCTAGATAAATGCCGATATACCAATGAATACAAGCGTACAACTTCAATATCACTTTTATATCACATAGCATTCGCAATTTCAAGTACGTTACAATACATTCCCAAAGATTAAAAGATATAACAGCCTAAATACTGAATAAATCATTTTATACAACTTAAGAATAAGGCCTAAAAGAAAATTCAGGACGTCTCTAAATATGGTGAGTCTACACGCCAAAGCAGCGCCACGCCACGCGTCTACCACTTGACAGATATGTTCACCAAGTACACAATGAGCCTTCCGTCGCAATGTTTTATCGCACCAACATTTGTGAACAATTCCATTGTCCTTAACTTCGCTGTCTGTCTGTCTGGCAGCTTCAAGCTGACGGGCCTTAATGTCGTGTTTATTTTATGAAGCATCTGTTATGATCCCTCGAGAGTGTTATTCTCGTTCAATCGGGACTCGCACGTGTTTTCAATTATGACTTCTGCAAATGTTTTCATTGTGCGTGTTTGTAGTTCCTGCAACCTGAACCAATCAATCCTGTTTCACCGACAAAAAAATGAACATTGTTTTTTTAGGACAAAAATCCTTTATCCATCAAACCCGTTGAATCGAATAAAACTTCCATAGTGGAAACAGAATTTATCCTATTCCTTTTATTCAAATCTACTCGGTAACCATTTTGATTGGTAGGCACAATTTATTGTATGAAATTTATAATGACGCTGTCGTAGTTGGTGTAGTATTTTTTTTACCATCGTCGTTTACAGACCGACTGTCTCCATCCAAATGAAATATAGAAATTACAAAATAGATCCAATCGGTTCATGCGAATTGAGTGCGCATCCGAACAGTTCCGAAGAGTTCCCTATTACTGTAGTCGTTAAAATCAAATATTTCTAAATGTCAGCTGGTAGCAAAAAGGCAGGCATTTGAAATTTTGACGCGAAAAAGGAATTGGATGAGAATGACGATAATATGTTGGGGTGAGACGCACTCGTTAGCGATAATGAAGTGCGGAGTCAGCCAGGGGTGAGGAAACGCACGTGACTTACTAAAGTCACGCCTACGTCACGCCGGCGGCACTGCCACGCCACGCACACACGCGAAACACCGCCACACAAGGTTCGCGTGACATATTGCCGCATTTATTCGGATTTCGGATAGTCGAAATCAGTAGAAGATGTATACCATTCCCATAAAAGATCGAGTATCTATTGAACATTCGTTTCGGGGTAGCGCGTGACAGATTTCCGCTGAAAGGTGAATCCATTTACATAAATATACGTCAAATGGGAATATTTGGTATGTTTATTTGGCATGGAATTGATTTTAAGCATCGAAGCCAAGATTACTATAAGACATCGTAACATTTAAAAGTGGTTATCTTTCCATATTATCTTTTATATTAATTGACCAATACTGCAGCCAAATTATAATTATTTTGATTTTTTGTGTCTTTGTACGTCCGCTGATAACTCAAGTTATACTTAACAGATTTCAATGAAATTTGGTGTACTGGCAGATTGTGATTTTGGCCAACATTAAAGGTATCTTAGGGTACATTAAAGGTACAACTTTCCGACTACAATATAATCCGAATTCTGTTTTTTGTTGGTTTATGTTTCTGTATTAGTAATATTTTGTTGGAGAATAAAATAGAGTTTTTACCTCTGACGGGTATGCGGAAAATAGAGAGTGAGAAATATACTGTATCCAATAGGCCCTACAGTAATAGAATATGTAAAGTAAAAGCGCTAAATGTTCACAGCGCCGTCAAATTGCGTGAACCAGTGAAGCCAGTGAACCTGCCAAAGCCGGGAGCTGGATCTCGACACTCCATCAAGTGAAACGAGCTAGTGCACTTCGGGCTCATTCGAGGAAACTCGGAATATTGGCAACGGATTTGTAACTGTATATAGCCAAGGCAGAGTAGACCGTGTCTAAACACGGTATTTCCATCATCACAACAAGATTTTCGTATGTACGCTTTATTTTAAAATTATATTAATCTTGAATTAATATTCAAATTTTGGTCATAACTGGAACAAACAGTGCACTTTATTTCAAGAGCAATAAAGCTATTTGTCCAAAGACATTTCAGGTTCAAAACGGTCGCAAAGTGCCCGCTAACTTAGTCTGTTAATGAGAAATACACTTTTACATTTAAAAATGTCATTCAAAACTGTACCCTTTTGCTTTATGATAAGGTTTATCTGCATCAACATACAATCTACTATTGGACAAGTAGGTGCATCTTATATCAAATACAATAAAGTTTATTTTTGTATGACATTCCAAAACTTCAATATTCATAGCGTGTTGCAGAAAATCGAAAAATTTCCAAAGAAAATTTTCAAAGTCTCAACACAAATAAAAATGATCTTCTGCATTGCTTAACCCATGAATGTGATGACCCAGTTCAAATATAAATGCGATATTTGATCCCAAGACTTTAATTCAGAAGGTTATCCTAAAAGACAGAACAGAAACACATAAGGTGCTTACTGTTGTGACAGAAACACTCGCTTACTAGCACTCTAGCTTAGCAGAGCAAATATTGAATCGGCTTAAACCCAGAACAAATGATTTCAATGTAAGAACAGCTGGTACCTGCAAATTGGGACAGTTTTCATGTACACCTAGATCTGAAACGTAAGTTACCTAAAGGTAAACAACTTTTGTGACATCAATTGTAACAAAGCGAGCTTAAATGTACATTGTTAGAACCAAGGATCATGTAACTTAACCTAAATTTTCCGTTGAAAATGGAATGTTCGGCGAATGCTTGTTTCAACAAAGATATTACGTTGTTCAATCATGCTAAAATTTTGTTTATGAAATTCAGCTATCCTTGAAATAGTTTAGAGGAAACTGTAGGGAAGTAGGTATACTACGGTACAATGAATTGCGCTTCGCTGGCGAACTTAATCTCTTGGGCTGTGTGTGCACCATCTTCTTATTATATCTTCATATTAGAGTCAGAGATATTTAGTAGTAGTAGAGCTCTTAGTGCAGAGTTCGTCCGGGGAAGTATTACCACCTTACCCATTTCCGCCGTGAAGCAGTAGTGCAATTGTATTACTGTGTTTTGGTTAGAAAGGTAAGGGGGCCGGTGAAATTACAGGCACATGAGACTTAACAACTTCACGTCTCAGGATCGACAACGCATTGGCGATGCTCCTAGTGTTGCAAATGTTCATAGGCGGCGGTGACCACTTACCATCAGGTGGACCGTCTGCTTGTTTGTCGGTCCAAGTGGCATAAAAAAAAAAAAAAAAAACTATTCATAAGTGCTTGTATAGGCCTATTTGAACAAAAATATTTTCATTCATTCATTCGGCTACGTCATGGTATGCCATGGTAAGCCTTGTCAAAAACGAGACTCTATTGTAAAGTAATTATAAATAATATATGATGTATTTTGTAACTATTCATTAAATAAATTTCAACAACGTATATAGCCTAAAAGTTAGATTAGATAAACTTATATTAATACTAGCTGTTTCAACTGCGTTCCCGAGGGATGTAACATTTACCCGGCACAAAAAGTATCCTATGTTACTTCTAATACCTCCAAAAATATGTGTACAAAGATTCATGATGATTTTCGCGTGAAAGCGTAATAAACAAACACATTTATAATATTAGTAGGGATGTTACCTTGTTACGTTTCTTGCCGGTTCTTTTCAGTTGTAGGGTAACTTCCAAAATGGTGGTCACTTCAGTAACTTTGACCTTCATAAGCCCGCAGGCTTTAAAAGAAAATGGCTTTCAATTTTAAAAATAAATTATAATCAGCCTCGGCAACCTAGTCAAGGTTATGTGGTAGTTACTCCACCTAACTTTCAAATTGAAAATATGCACTTAATTATGGGTGTTTTCCAGAAACTGTATAAAAAAACGAATTACAGGCACATGAGACTTAACAACTTCACTACTCAGGGTCGACAACGCATGCTCTACTGTTGCAAATGTCCATAGGCGACGGTGACCACTTACCGTTAGGTAGACCGTGTGCTTGTTTGTCGGCTACAGTGGTATACCATCATACCATATGGTGACGGTGACCATTTACCATCAGTTGAACCATCGGCATGTTAACACCAAAAACTATCGATAATATTTCGCAACACAGCTTAGCAGTATCATATTTCCGTTCACCGCGTTAATCTCTTTACCCCAAAAATACCCTTCGAGTGAATGTTTCCCCAAAGATATAATGTATTTCTTTACCGCAATAAATATAAGGATAATCCTAAGGAAATACTCCCACTAATTGTCTTAATATAGGATCTCTTTATGATTGTACTTGACGCAGTAATTAAGGAGCAGGAAGAAATTCTGTTGTTACTAATTATGCTTGTCAGTCAGTAAAAGATAATTCAATACAATTAATCTTACCAATTTCATGTTAAAAAGACCGACGATTGGTATAAAGAAAGCTGAAGAGTAACTAAGTCAGGTGACTTTGGAATACTTGAAATATGAAATAGGGTTCATTTTCGCTTAACGCAATTTATTTTTGTCCTGATTTATGTTTAATTATTGTTCTATAAAGTTATTACAAAGTCTTTCAATCTTTAACTTTGATTTTCATGAATAAAATACTTAAATGTGGAAAGTAGTTAAGTTTTATTTGTTCCCTTTATTTCCAACATGAATATATTAGGCCTATAATTACAAGAAAAATTTATTTCACAACTACTATTCTAATGTTATCTTTAGTTGATAGAAATCAAATCTTCTATGTGTACAAAAGCGAATTCACTGAGTCACTCACTCAATCTGTCATTCACTCTATAACTCAACGCGCGATCTCGAACACTACTTGACATATTTATCTGAAATTTGGCAGGTAGGCAGTATATAGGTAAGAGGAATCTGGGGATTCTGTAAGGAAAATGACACTAACTCGAGGATGTTTCGTCGCAGCCTCCGTGCTGTCTCTATCGCTAACTACGCTAATACTACTAATAACGTGAGAAAAAACTCTCCGAGGTCTCTATAAAGCGGCTCGCCGATGAGGTTTGTATGAGCTAAATAAGTGGGCTGGCCAATTTACAAACTACAAGGAGTTTATCTGTCAGATTAATTGTTGAAGCCTATTTCATAAAAGATTGATGGTTCGATGACCGAGCACTGAGCAGTATGGGACAATAGTCGTAGCGACTTCAATGTAATACAAAATATACTGCAACGACGATTCTGAGTGCAATAACTACAGGAATTTCCTAGATCTTATGATAATTCACTGTGTTTCTTAAAAAAATGTTTTTAAGTCTCACTATGCATTTTAAGCATTATTAATAATAAATAACCTCCTCCTTTTTTGATGTCGGTTAAAAATTCGTTAATGGTGTTAAGTAATTTGTACATTTTTTTAATAAAAAAAAATTATATGCCTGTCTTTCGGCACCTGCAGAACGGCACACACGATCCACCTATGGACATTTGCAACACCAGGGCATCGCCAATGCGTTGTCGACCCTGAGACGTGAAGTTGTTAAGTCTCATGTGCCTGTAATTTGATGTGGATTTTATAAATAAAAATATATTATGAATAACGATAGCGAAGATACATGGGTTTTGTATTTTAACCCTTGAGGGGATGCTATTCTCGGAGAAGTAAGTTAGTTGAGTAATAAAGGGAACAATAAAACAAAACCCAACGCTGCGCTAATACAATTGACTCGAGACAGTCATGAATGCGTTCCAGCTGACAAATTGAATCAGGGAGTCCCCTCGTCCCTTCCCGAAACACTTAGATCCGTCCTCAGGTCAGCCGCAAAACCTCGTGTTAACTGTTATGTCGATTCGCATTAGATTGCTAATGTATTCCGGACGAATTGGAACCTTTATGATGTACTAGCAATGCCGTGTGGTTTTACCCGCTTTACTGAGGGATGTTTCATTTTTTTGGGATAATAAGTATCATATCTGTTAATCCAGGTTGTAAACTATCTATGTGCTAAGTTTTGTCTAAATTCGTTGAGTAGTTTTGGCATGATAGAGTGAAATATCATTCCATCCACTCACACAAACTCCCGCATTTATAGGATTAGTAGGACTAGCGATGCCGCGCAGTTTTATTCACGGTTTCAGGATAATTCAATTTTTGACTAACGTACTCTGATTTTGCAATCCCTGTTTGCAAAATTAAGTTCATCTGTTGCTTGACATGAAATAAACTGACTCTCCCATTTATTACATACTAGCTGGCCCTGTGGTTACACTCGCGTTCCCGAGGTATATCACATTATCCCAAGATAAAGTCTCCAAAAAACCCAGGTTATAAACTAAACATATATGTGTCAAGTGTAATTAAAATCCTTTGTATGATTTTCGTGTGAAAGAGTAACAAACGACCATACATCCACCTTTACAAAATTTCGCAATTTCAATACTAGCTGACCCCCGCGGTTTTACCCGCGTTCTGGAGAGATAAAACATTTTCCCGGTATAAAAAATTGCCTACATTCAAGGGCAAGCTCTATCGATGTGCCAAGTTTTATCCTTATGTTAGTTTTTGCTTAGTAGAGCGAATTAAAATCACATAAGACTTACGCACTTACAATATATTTATTTATTAACTCTTTATGCACTAAAGTACAAAGGCGAACATAATGCCTTAGGCATTTTCTACCTGTCTACCTTGGGGTGATGCAGAAACAAGCGAGGCAGGTGCACTAAAGGGTGGTCAAGATAAGTGTACTTCTAAAAAAAAAACTTATGGAAGCATTCTGCATAATAATTCTATTGTATATATATATATACAATATTACATATACCTACATGCTATATAAATAAGATATATAATACATATAAGTAGAATAGGAGTAGCTTTTGTCTTTCGCTTTTATTTCTTTTTTAGAGTAGTAGAGCTCTTAGTGCAGAGTTCGTCCGGGGAAGTACTACTACCTTACCCATTTCCGCCGTGAAGCAGTAGTGCAATTGTATTACTGTGTTTCGGTTAGAAACGTAAGGGGGCCGGTGAAATTACAGGCACATGAGACTTAACAACTTCACGTCTCAGGGTCAACAACGCATTGGCGCTGCCCCTTGTGTTGCAAATGTCCATAGGCGGCGGTGACCACTTACCATCAGGTGGACCGTCCGCTTGTTTGTCGACCCACGTGGTATAAAAAAAAAAAAAATCCCATTCCTAGGATTGAAGGTTATTTTCATCTTCGCCCTTTCAGCTATCTCTTTGCAAAGTATCAGGTCCATATATTACTATTATGACGTGAAGTGCAAATAAACTCGCATTGGGATCCATTATGTCAGCTGAATGTTAGGATTATAATAATTATCATAATAATACGTGAATGTAAAAATAAAAACATTATTGACAGGCCAGTTGGCATGGTGGTTAGCGACTTTGACTGCCGAGCCGAAGGTCGCGGGTTCGATTTCCACCCAGGACAAACATTTGTGTGCATGAACATGTCTGTTTGTTCTGTGTCTGGGTGTCAATATCTATATAAGTATGTATTTAGAAAAAAAAAGAAGTATATGTAGTATATCAGTTTTCTGGATCCAATAGTACAAGCTCTGCTTAGTTTGGGAGCAGATGGCCGTGTGTAAAGAATGGCCCAGGATATTTATTTATTTTATTTGAATGTACCCCATTTAACGAAAATTACTCGGACGGCGGAATATGAAATTTGGCGAAGTAAAAGTTTATACGCAGGAGTGCAGAAGGCTAATATTTTTATATAATCAAGCATACAGAAGCCTAATTAATACTTAAAATGACATAAAAATATATATAATAAAAACAGAAAGGTAATAAAAGTTAGATCAGCTGCTTACAGTAAAAACAGCTGATCTAAATCGCTGCCGGTGGGAAACGTACCCAGAGCGCTTGCGACTTTGCCGCTGCATTGCTTTGCTGTATCGCAATGCTAATCCTCTGGCCGAGGTATTTGCCAGCGTTTTTAATAGAGGATTAAAAACGATATTTGGAGCGCGTATTCTGTCAATCGCGCCAACTGTCAAACGACTGATAATAATGTCAAACAGGCTACATTAAAAAAGTTTATGTTGTCAAAAGCGATAGTAAAGTGGTTAAGTTTTCTTAAACTTTCTAATTTTCCGCGCAATTTTCTTAATTTTTTCGTTCATAAGAACCTTCTTCTAACAATAACTGCCGTGACCAAGGGAAATTGGGATTCATTTTTATATATATATAGATGGACGTACGCAAAGAATATTAACATTATCATATACATAAAACAATATATACAGCACTATACATAAAACTAGCATTATTAAAAAAAACAATATTGAAAAATAATAAAGGACATAAGAAACTATAGGTTCGACACGAAAAACAAAAAATAAAGTAATGTTTGGAAATGAAATAATGAAGTTATTTTTTAACCGACATAAAAAAGGAGGATCAGGAGCTCATAACTTTCGACTGGGCGAAGCGATTTTAATGATTCTTTTTTTATTTGAAAGCTGTTTCTTCCAGTTCTGAAAATGGTACACATGAGAAAACCATATAAGTCTAAAATTATTGTAAACACGTTTACAAAACACATGTGTATTCTATCTTTGCATATTATAACTTAACGCACCAATGTATTACCCACAATTATACCTTCATCGGTACATATTTAAAGAGGTTAAGTACATAGGTATACAAGCTTAAGTTAAAGGTTCTATCAAAGCGAATCACATCATCAAAGCTCCAGCAGTCACACTAACTGGTGATTAAATACCGCAGTAGATACGGACGGAATAACGAGGCTAGGATTTCAGGGTACATACATTACGGGGGCCTTGAATACATCTAAATCGCGTTACGTGGTCTCTATAAATAATTCATCGCAATACTAAGTAGAAGGCAACGTCTCTGTCTGTTTGTCAGTTCGTTTTGTAACTGGAGAAATTATGACACGAATTAAGTTAATATAGTTTAGGATTTCAAATAAATTTTAGTGTCCAAAATTTTTTCCTTACTTACTGAATTTCTTGCCGTTTCTTCTCTTGCCGATGGTAACATGACTCGATCTTCTCCTGGTTTGAGAGTCAAAGTATAATTTTTCAAAAAAATAAAGGTTTTAAATTTAAGAACTTTTAATTTTAGATTTTTATTTTATCTTTAATTCAATTTACACTATAGCTGGTGATGATATGGTTGTAGATGGTATGCACAAAGCCTAGAAGGGTACAGCTTCTCAAGTGCAGCTACTGTAACCACTGGCAGGTGCGAGCGAGCACAAACGCAAGCACTCACGAGAAGACTAATCCCGGATCGGAAAGTTATTTTACTGAGAAGAGTTAAAGTCATCAATTACTATTCCCAAAACTAATTTAGATTTATTACATCAAAATTGAGAGTCACTGACAATATTTACGTGTTATAACGGAACTGAATAAATTAAAATTTCCATGAATCACTAATTTAGAAAACCACAAACAAAATACAAGCTTAATGATCATTTACAAATGAGAAATTCCAGCAAATACCACTATTGCATGTTTAAACAAGTTTTCAAAACTTCATAAATTATGTGAACACAATTCAATTGCAGTATAACACTAAAACAAGGCGTTATTTATGAATAAATTATACACGACGGTTTTAGCTGGGCTTACGGTTGGAGCCGCGGGCGGCGAGCGCGCAATCTAAAGCGAAATATTGTTAAATGTGATATATTAGGGTAATATTACTGTTGAAAGAGGCGAACAGATTTTAGTGAGCGCCAAGTCTTGCTAGGGTTGGCAGCTATCGTTTATAAATTATTTATATTAAAATTGATTTTGTATGGGTTTTTGACCAAAATCTTACGGTGGTAAAAGGTGGTTACCACACAAATCCAATACGCTTATACATAAATAAGACCAATGTATAACAAAAAAGTGATAATTCAAATAGAATCGATCGCCTTTTTCTGCAGTCGCACACAATTCAAACATCAACCCAGACATATCTGCTGCACATAGGCCTCCCCCAAGGGTTTCCTGCCATTTAAAGAGGGGAATAGTTGGGGTTTATTTTTGCCATAACTAAATTTACTGTACACTTCGCAAAGTAAACAGCTATTTCTTAAACGTGTCTTAATTAACCTATATACCACTATTACCTCTCTACAGTATAGATTAAATTTTGTGTAAAAGTATTTCGTAAACGAAAATCTGACATATCAATTACTTAAAACACAACAAAGTCGATACCTAATACTCAAGCAACAAAATTAATAGCCTGTATTTAAAAATACACTTATTTGCACCATTTTTTTTGCAATCGACTTTGCTTCCCTGATTAAAAATAAATGTTCAAAGTTTGACAACCCTGATGCAGTAAACTAACACCCTGCACCCGGCTATACAAACAATAACCCACCTAATTACTGTTGCAAAAGGTTTAAAGCTGCACTATAAACGTTCAAAATAGTATGGAGGTACTTTATTAACTGAAATTATATGGTATTAGAGGAACTAAATCTTGGCAAGATTGCTCGGGGATTATTATGCAAATTATGGGAATAAATTGCTTTCACGTACCTACTAGTTATTTTGTCGCCCGTAAAGTGTGAGCTATTTAAAACTTTATTTTCATTAATTAATATTTTTACCCGCCATAGAACGGAAGAGGTATATGCGTTTAGCGTGAGAGATTGTTTGTTCGATTATTTTAGATATATACAATCCTGGCAATATTCTTCAGACAGGTACTAATTTTAACTTTTAAAGCATATAATTATGTTAAATATCTGAATCCCCAAAACGTAGTATTTTTAGAAATTTGACATTACAAAAGAAAAAAAAATTCTATCATCGAAAGTTTTTTTTTAAATCGGTTGAATACGTTTCGTAGCTCACCTCTAAAATGCAAACCTTAAAACTTATGTTAATTTATAAATACACAATACAATTAATTTTAAAATACTTTTTTGTAGAACCTTTAAATTTTCCATCGATAAATATTATCTATTATCTTTCCTGTCGCGATTTCATTTGACTTCCCGATGGTTCTAAAGAACTCCGGGATTACAACATACCATAAACATCAGGAATAATGAACATTTCTACCGTAATAATTCTTCTAATGTAATAACTTTTCAAGTAGGTGCCGTGACATACATACAAAGTCACAAAATTTCGCACTCTCTCTTTACAAAATTAATATAGATTATTACCCACTTACTTGCCACACAGATGTTTGTCTTGTCTAACCCTTTATAGGAGTACAAAATGTATCAAGACAATATAAAATTATATTGTATTTACATTACATAAATTCAAAGTAATGTTTAGCCATCCACAGCCGCATAATTTGAATATTGTTCTGTTTTAGTTGTTCGGAAACTAGGTCGAGAACGAACTGTCTTGGATCCACGTTCTATAACTTAATTTAATTCAATATTGTGGACACTTTGACGTGGTCACTACTTCATAGATGACAACACAGGCTGATGCAATATTATCTACAGTTAAAACAAGCAATGAGTTTCAAATAATATTCAGTTATAAAAACTTTTCTTAAAACATGACACAACAAACTATGCCATGAAACATTAAACTGATCCTTCTTTTAAATAGTTACTCATGACATTAGTAGAGCTCTTAGTGCAGAGTTCGTCAAGGGAACCTTACCCATTTCCGCCATGAAGTCCACTTGTTGTAGTGTTTCAGTTAGAAGAGAATGGGGCCAGTGAAATTACAGGCACATGAGCCCTAACAACTTCACGCCTCAGGCTCGACAACGTATTGATGATGCCCCTAGTGTTGCAAATGTCCATAGGCGGGGGTGACCACTTACCATCAGGTGGACCGTCTGCATTAAATATACGGTAATATGAACGGAAGAAGGAGACAATTCTCGCCACGTATCACGTTGGGATTTCAATTTTTGTGGTAGAATTGGGTCTCGGTACTAAAAACTCTATCTACATTTTCAAGCATGATGTTATCAAATAAAAGTTTGCCGTCAAGTAAAAAGCATTTATCAAAATGTTAGTTTTAAAATTAATTTAATATTTAACCGAATTCATAATAACATTTATTTTTTCGCAGAAATATCACCGGTCAACGCATTGGAAAAAGGATGTGGGTAAGTAAAATTGTTGTGAAACAATTTTGAAAATAAAATCCGAGCAAATCAACCGTAAGATGTTGTTACGTTCAGAAATAACTATGAAAATATACCCTACTAACTCCAAGTTGGTGTGAAAGTGAAGGCGAATTCACCCATAATCCCTTCTCCAAATTTGTAACACCTGCCAGCTCCCCCAGTGCCTGGCGCCCTTAAATAAATTACACTCAGTTTCTATGTAATACAGGAATATATATTTCAATCGTCCACCATTTGCCTATTTGAAAATGAAAACTCTAAATATTCTTATTCAATTATTCAAATAGGCCTTCACAAGCACTTACGAAAAGTCTGACTCTAATACCGGTCCGAACGGTCGCTTTTGCTGAGAAGTGCCAGCAATAAATTCAACAATTACTCTTTTTATAACAAATTTAGATTTACTTCATAATATTTTCATTCACGTTTTACTCCATAAAACATGCTCAAATCTAATCTTCTTTTCTTAATAATCTTAATGTTCAAAATGCTAAGCCATTAAGTCAGCTTTCAGGGGAAAATCGGTAAGTTTCTGTAACATTGTAATTTTTATAATCGAACTGTTTTGGCTGTTTTATTAATATGCAATGAAAAAACATATTAATTGCTTAGTATAAAACATTGGATTTGACCACAATATCTACGTGGTAGAAAGTCTGTAATGGTTTTGGTCATGAGAGACGGGTACTTCGACGTAAACCACAGGTTTTGAATGCTTCGCCAATAAAAAAAAAAAGGTAGGTAATATAGAATCATCAAGCCAAGTATTATGTAAGAATTGAACAAAATAAATTAGTCCTTCGCATACAATAACTTACGTACGAAAATAGATTCGAATATTAATAATTCACTTGGAACGCGAATAATCATTTATTATAGTCCGTGACTGTCCTAAAAGGTTTTAAAATAAGGTTAGGGAACTGAAAGTAACCTTCCTCCCCCTCCTCCCCCCACAGCGGCCACCCAGCCGCGCTTGCACGAGACAGGCGAAAATTAAAACCCGCTACGTAGCTAAATTTCCATTCACCGACCGCAGCCAATCGATCGTCGAAGTTCCAGTACCCCTTTTTATTCGATTTAATCGTTCTGTCAGAAACACTCGATTATTCAACGGCCTGCGTACGAAATAACAAGTTCCCCAATCGGAAAAATAACAGCGGCACGACCTATTGACTTTACCCAGATAGCGCTCGGTATCGTATCTGATATTTCATGATAGCCGCTGATTTATTTGCTGAGACTATAAGAGAAGGGACGATAAATGCGATATCATTTCGAATATTCTAGACGAGGGATGACTATTAAAACGGGACGTGGAAGAATTATTATGAAATAGCTTTCAACCCTCAGTTGCACCCGCGTGCCTTTTTACGCGCGGTTTCACCCACATGCCTTAAGTTTACTTTCCTCGTCATAAAATAATTCTACGGTACACACTCTATCATCATCATCATCTGCCTGTCCTGTTCCCATTTGAGGTCGGCGCAAAACTTATGCTTTCTGCCCATTCGGTGCATAACAGATTACAAGAGATTTGGCAGATTTTACGGCTGGCCACCGACCCCCTTTGTGAATGCTTTCGTTGACCGCTGGTTGCGGCTTTATCGCTGTACTTTTTAGTCCGTTATTATAACACCCTAGAGATGAGAAGAGGTGGTCGTATTCGTCGCCGCGACCACATTACACCGCCACCACAGGTTACATAGATAGTGTTGATTATCTCTGTGTCCAATTTTACTCAAATAATAAGTATGTTTTTTAACGAAAAAAAAAGTAAATGTAATATATCAGTTTATATTAGTTTTGAATAAAAGATTTGAAAAAAATAATACAATAATCTGGTTTCCATAGTAAAAGGTTGCTGACTTAAGGATCAATTGGCCGCCTGCAAAGAATGTCTCAGTACATTTATTTAATAATATATAAAAAAAATACTTTAATGAGCATCTAATGTTACCATATTTCTGTTTCAGCACCTCATAAATTGTAACAATTAATTTTCGACAACAATGAGCTAAAGCGACAGTCTGTGACTTTGGTCTGTGGCCATGCATTGTTTTAAACCATGATTGATTACTCGAGCGAAATTAATTTCTGACTCATAGCCAAGATTAACATAGCTTGCAGAATCTAAGTTGCACATAGTGTGACTACATGATGTCTTAACTACTACGTGCTACACGCGTGGAATTAGTTTCATATTTGAAGTTGGCAACATCGTTAAAGTACGCTTAATATACATACCGCGTGAGTTAAATGAACGGGCCTTAGAGATAGATGGCATTCTGTTTTTAAAAATTATGAAAAACTGCGTCATGTTTCTGTTTAAATATCATTATTTGAAAAAGGTTTGATTTAAAAAAATATATCTTCTCTTAATTATATCTAAAAATCGAGTAGTAGAGCTCTTAGTGCAGAGTTCGTCCGGGGAAGTACTACCACCTTACCCATTTCTGCCGTGAAGCAGTAGTGCACTTGTGTTACTGTGTTTCGGTTAGAAAGGTAAGGGGGCCGGTGAAATTACAGGCACATGAGACTTAACAACTTCACGTCTCAGGGTCGACAACGCATTGGCGATGCCCCTAGTGTTGCAAATGTCCATAGGCGGCGGTGACCACTTACCATCAGGTGGACCGTCCGCTTGTTTGTCGGCCCATGTGGTATAAAAAAAAAAAAACAAATATATATATATATATGAATTTCTTATGCATCAAATGATATTAGGGCTAGGCTCCACACCACATATTACCAACTTAAGTTACCTATCCTCACAAGCTTAAGTTGTCAGCGACATTCTAAGAGATATTATCTAGGGAATCAGCATATACCTCAAGCTGTAGTGGCGAATCTGCGCCATAATACCTAGTAAATAGGGTTTGTGCGAGAGGACCTTGTAGAGACTCATATAGGCTGTTCCTTGAACGAAGAGGAATTTGAACGCACAAGGATGTCAGAGATATAACAACTTATGAAATAATGTTATCAAAAATCTATCGATCGATTAAGTAATTGTGTGACGATGCAGTTGAATTTGAACCTTGTCATTAAGGAATACGGCTAATTTTACCATGACATCCTTTAAGTCAAAAAGGACTTTGGAACAGATTGTAAACTCTCGAAGGCAAAGTGAGGAGCACTCGTCACACGTCAACGGTAACAAATGAGCATCGTGCGCTCCCTCTTTTGATTGTTTAACTTTTCATGACGTCGAAGTTAAGCCCCCGACAAGTCTGTTCCGTAACTAGCACAACTTAGAGTTCGGAATAGGATGGAGCATTAATTAGCCCTCTTTGGGCGGTGCCCTGAAAAATTCATGAGCAGGTACGCTTCCTACGGTCCGCTTTATATGTGGGTTTGAATTTGATTTATAATGTACGGGGTACAACAGATCTAACGTTCCTGCTCTATCTCTATACGCACTGATTTGCGTACCAGTTTTTTTATCCAATTCGACTAAACTGAGTTGTTTTTGTGCCACTTTCACAGACTTTTGACAGAAAAGCAAATCCTGAATCACAAAAAAAAATGTGGTAACGTCTCTGAACTTTTTACGAGTATTTCAAACCTATAAAGCTCTGTACCCAAATCCTACAAAAACACGTTTAATGTTAAGGTACTTGTACTGTATAGAACTCGCGTAACCTACTTTAGACGAAACCCCTAATTAGCTCAAGGAAATCGATCGCCCACCACTTAAGAGTTTTCAATAACTTACGTAATATATAAAAATAATTAGTCTCTATTATAAAGAGAGGGCCCCAGTGCCTTTGTGAGTTCCCCGTATCATTAATTATTTGATTCAGTAAGCTGACGCCGGATCATCAGTCTACAATGAGTATGAGATGATTACGTCGTTACTGTCCATCCTGATTGATTTATATCCTTGAGCCTTTATTATGATCTTTTAGAGTTACGCAACATTACCGTAAGATTTCCGATTCATTAATTGCCGTGAACTTCGTATACAGTTTTATTCAAACTAGGGTTGTAATGTATGCTAATTCGAAACATCGAATACGAATGTTTAGTTTCGATTTTTTCGGCATTAGTATTTGTAGAGTGTGATGCGGATTCTTGTGTTATGTACCACACTAAACTTTCAGAAGTAATTTTTTGTCATGAGTAACTTATTTAAAATAATAACTTAGTTTATATTTGTTTGCTTCTTTTTCACAGCGACAGAGCATCAAATTGACGTGATTTTTGCATTGGCCATATTTTAAGGGCCAGAGAATAGACTACTTTTTATTTCTAACACGAATGCGAATAGATCCGCGGGCAGATAGCATGTAATTAATAAAAAAACAGCGTATATCGTAAAAACACACGATAATAATAATAATAATAAATATCCTGGGACATTCTTTTACACACGGCCATCTGATTCCAAACTAAGCAGAGCTTGTACTATGGAAACCAGATAACTGATATACTACATATATTACTTTTCTTTTTCTAAATACATACTTATATAGATATTTACACCCAGACACAGAACAAACAGACATGTTCATGCACACAAATGTTTGTCCTAGGTGGGAATCGAACCCGCGACCTTCGGTTTGGCAGTCAGAGTCGCTAACCACCAAGCCAACTGGCCTGAGTATTATAGTATGTATATATATATGTATCACAGGGAAACATTTTATTTATTCATAAATCACTTTTGAATAGCATAGATTGTGTTTATCATTCATTTATTTTTCGTCACGCAAAAAGGTTCACTTCAAAAAACAAATCTAATAGTTTGTTAAACTATACTAAGTACATGTTTTTGCAATTCGAGTAGCTGAAATCATCGAACATACTTTATGAATGCGAAGAGGCGGTAGGTACATCACTAAAACAACGGCCCAGTATACAACGAGCTTGTACAATATCTTTAATGATTTCAACGGACCACTGGGATCGACATTTCAAGTCATTTGCCCTCGAATTGTTTCGAGATAAGCTCCCAACCGGCTTTATACTTACCCCGGGAAGACCTTAATTCAGATTACGGTATAACTCTGCCAAGTGGACAAGTTACCAAGTAACATACTGTCGGTTTGTCGGAAACATTGAATTTCTCGTCAAAGCCTTTGAATTGGCTGTGTGGAACTTGGCTGGAATTTAATTTATGGTGTCAGGTTTTTGGAGAGATTTTTTGTAAGGAATATGGGAAATTTATTTGTTTATTGGATGTAAATATCTGTATATATAGATATTTGGGTCAAGCAACTACTTTTGTGTATTATGTGTTTAGAAGAAAAAAAGTTGTATTAGTATATCTGTTATATGGCTTCCATAGTATATAACCTCTGGTTAGTTTGAGATTTATTTTTATTTATTTATTTAGATCACCTACAAGACACACACTAATACATTCAAAAATCTGTATTTTTCAAAATGTTAATCATAAATGGTGTCCTAATTAGAGGTGACGACCGCATGCATTAAAGAAAGACAAACAACACAACCAAAAAATATCTTAAAAAATAATATTTCACAACCCGATAAAAAATGGGATCAGATGATATTTATTTATCTTTTTATTATTAGGGCAAACGTTTCAATCGTAACATAATAAAAATCCTTAACATGGTTATCTGGCCCTTAATCAGTGCTTGTGTAGTGGTAATCAGCTTACTGTTTTATTACTTTAATAGACGACTGAGACACAAAACAGAGACATTGTGCACTCAAATGTTTATCCGAAGCGTAAGCGTTCAAATAAACTTTTATTATTAAACTACCTATACTATTAATGTAACATATTTAGGTGATCCGCGGGTGAGGACCTAGAGACCTGAAATACAAGGTCGCCCTAGTTTAGGCTCCGGATCGCACACTCGGGGCGGTTGATGTTATTATTTTAGTATACTCGTGTATACCACCTTTTATGTAAGCATACTGTACCGAATTGTGTGTGATGAAATAAATGTCTTTATTATTATTATTCTTTATAATCGAATCCACGACCTCCAGCGCGATATTCATGATATCTAACCGCCATGCCAACTGGCCCGTCAAAATAAATAATTCAGTTTTGCTCTTAGCTGCGCGGCACGTCCCGCGGATTCAGTTCATTAAAACTATTTATAATAAATATTGGCTTAATTTATACAGCATTATTGTGATTACTCTATAAGAATACAAGCTCATGAAAGCAAAATAATTAATATTATAAATGTTTTGAAGCAACAGAGCTCGGTCTTCAAATACTATACCTATCTCCACCAGGTAGCGATAGTGCACTTGTATCGGCGCTCACTTGGCAAAAATAACCAGATTTGTTCAATAAATGCGTCACCGGAACACCTTTCGACTTCTTGGTTACTCCCCTACGAAAGAAAGAATAAATATAGGCCTACATCTCATGATCATTAAAGGAGTATTTTCCACTATAAGAAAGAGACAGATACAGTATGAGAAATGATTGCCCAAGAGTCTAACATTATCTTCCTCGAGAATAAACAGTTTTTTTTAACGAAGGCGTAAGAGAAACAAAAAGTTTGACAAATGATTTGATTTGTTCGTCTTTTGTTTTCGAAAATTGAATTATGAATTTCAAACGTTTCGTCTTTTTGTTTTGGTTTTAGTAATGAAGTAATGTCGACCTCACTTAATTAACGTCATTTCTGTTGGTGTGGTAGATAAATATACTGACTATCCTATGGTGTGCGTGAACAATTTATCTTTTCTGGCTGAGTGTAAATATTCGTTGGGCGACCAACTGGTCCACCTGATGGTACGTAGCCATCACCTATGGACATTTGCAACACAAGAGGTCAAAACGTTGTAGACCCTAAGACTTGAAGTTGCTAAATCTCTGTCAGTAATTTCTCCGGCCCCCTTACCTTTCCAACAGAAATAGTAATACAAGTGCACTACTACTTCACGGTGGAAATGGGTAAGGTGGTACTTTCCTGGACGAACTCTGCACTAAGAGCTCTGCTTCTAAAAGTATATATTTTATGATATAACAAACGAAAACAAAAAAGTATGATATTAAAAAATCTGATTTTATGTGATTTATTATTTATTTATTATTATGATGTGCGAAGAAATGTAGTACTCAGTTTTTGTCAAAGAAGATGGGTATTATCGTGTAAGTGCAACCAACAACCGAAAGAAAGCGCTACTGTTAATTAAAAACATCTGGAAAAGTGGTTTGTGACACTAAGTGAATAGCTGAATGAGTTGATAACACTTCTACTTTGCTTAGGATCAAGGCCATGTGTAAAGAATATCCCAGTATAATACTTATTGGATTAGCAATAAGCAACGTCCAAGGCAATTACTATTTCCACGAAAACACTTTTAATAATGTTCTTTTGAACTCCTAACAACCACTCTTTGTGTACAGGTATCACTTGAAATCATTGCCTTTGCTTCATAAGGGTCGCATATCATCCACGTATATTCAGGCTTCTAGGAAATGTCTATCAATCAGTAAATAAAAGGCTCTTTGTAAGGATCTTTGAACGAGGCTTGAAAGAAATGTTACTTGTGGACTGCCGCCGGCGGTTCTAAGTAAAAGGAATGTGATACGAATCCATCATTTTTTTTTTCATATACATTGATGATAAACCGACAGAGCATTTTCTTTACATGGTTTAGTCAGCAAAATGGTAGCTGAATAGTTCAAAATTAACTTTACACAACTATCTATAATATGAAAGGATAAAGTTTTGAAGTTGATAAATGTGTCGACACATACATACGCACTATTAAATTTCTACATAAAGAATAAAATATTGCTAACGGTATATTAAAAAAAATATATATTATTGCGGTTTAGTCCGTGGCAGGCACTTAACTGATCGAAGTGAGGAAGTTACAACCGATTTAGAAGTCAGAATGTCAGTTGTGAGAAGAATTGGCAAGATATTATTTAAAGAAAGAAATAACAAGGCTCTACCTTAATATGTAATCTGAAAGTTATTTTCTTTATTTATTTTTATTCTTGCAGTCTAGTATTTTCCTCACTGCATTATTAGAAACCTCGTATGTATTTATAATTATATCACTAAATGATACAATGCTGTTGACAACAAATAATACCATATAATAGCTAACATCTTTTTTGAAATCATTTATATAAATAAGGAATAGTATTGGTCCAAGGACACTACCTTGGGAACACCTGGTACCTATAATATTTAATTCCACGGAGGGCACTTATGAATTTCAAATTTAAATTGAAGCTATTACCGGTTCGGAAGTCAGCCTTCAACTGAGAAGAACCGTTAGTATCTAGATGAATAATAAGCATTAGGTATTTAAGACAAAGAGAAATCGACCAGTCAATACAATTCTTATGACTCACAAGTATTACAAACAATGCTACACAATTGGCTTTTGTAGTTATTATGTTATATTGAACTGGGTAAAAAAAGAAAAACCATTCTTTGTAATGATCATGAAATAGTTTGCTTTGTATTTTGCGTTGTATTGAAAATAGATGTCATTGTATTGCCTGTACAAGCTTGGAAGACTTATTATGTAAATGACAACGATAGATACGGTTTGTAATCTATCTTAGGCCAGTCCCAACACGTCAAATTGACTAATTTGTTTGTAATACTTACAAATTTATTGATTGACTAGCTTCCATTCCGTGGTTTAATCTCCGTTGTCGAGGGATTTAATGAAATCCGGATTATAATGCAGTCACTATAGTCTATAATATACCTTTCAAATGATGTAAGAATTTTTCGAATAGGTACCGTTTCCGGAGGGTAAGGTCCACATATAAAAAAACGCTTTCTCATCAAAATTCAAAACCATTTATTCAGTTTAGGCCCACCGAGGGCACTTATGAAGGTCAAATTTAAAGTTACTGAAGCTACTACCGGGTTGGAAGTCAGCCTTAAACTAAGAAGAACCCGCAAAAAACACAGCTAAATACTTTTTTTTTTAATAAATTGTGTCTATTCTGACTATTTGGATCTCTCTGTTTAATATTAGTATATATAGTATAGATGACACGCATCGGGAGATCCCTAAGTCTAAGGTGATGGCTGTATGGTGACAGGCCAGTTGGCTTGGTAGTTAGCGACTCTGACTGCCACACCGAAGGTCGCGGGTTCGATTCCCACCCAGGACAAACATTTTGTGTGCATGAACATGTCTGTTTGTTCTATGTCTGGGTGTAAATATCTAAATAAGAATGTATTTAGAAAAATAATACTATATGTAGTATATCAGTTATCTGGTTTCCATAGTACAAGCTCTGCTTAGTTTGGGACCAGATGGCCGAGTGTAAAGAATGTCCCGGGATATTTATTTATTTATTATTTATTTATAATTAGTTAGTGTAAATAGGTATAAGAGTAATGAACACAGGCAAAGCCCACTCCATTAAATCGTCCTAATGACGTTATTTTGACTGCTAAGACGTTTTTGTTTGATTCTTAGAAATTAAGCATCAATATAATTTGTTTTTTCTACAGCCTTTACGAATTATGAAAGTATAACGTTAATTTTCGTCATTTGGGCTTCTTAAACGTTCAAAAAAATCTTTATCGACGGCAAGGTCTTAACATTCCAGCTTTATTCCTGGTAAATAAGACATTGTGCTATGAATTTATTAACATAAACATCTATACAAAGTGTTGAGGTAAACATGTAACATTTTTCGCTCATTGAACTTTCTAAATACCATACCAGTACAGCGAATATTATAGAAGGAAAATAAGTAAAAGAATTTATTCCAAGAGAGATTGTTCACTTTGATGTATAAGATTTTATTGGTTGAGAAATATTGTTAACAATATTATTTTTAAGGCGATTATTGCTCAGTTAGAGTGGAATGTCGAGAGTCGTGGGTTTGAATTTTACTATGAGCTTGAGGAAATATAGTAAAACCATTGCAGGTGGGGTACCTGACATATGAACATCTGTAATGTTACAGTGTATGTTATTTTACCAGCTGTACCTTAGAGCCAGTTCCCTCCTATGTTTTGTGTGTTCACTGCCTTAGGCTACCTCATCAGTATCATGGTCATCATGACCCATATTCTCTGAACAAGTACTTCCTTCTCATTAAAGAAGGCATTACCAACTTTAGTCAAATTATCACTTCTACTTTTCTATAAACAGCACGGCGATTGTGTAAGTCGTAGCACTCAATTTTGGATGACATTGACAGTGCTACGAGTATTCTCCTGCACTGCTCGCGCGCAGAACCAGCAATCTATTATGAAATAGGCTTTCACATAGGATAGAGAGATACATAATTCGGATGCAGGTTTTTTGATGTGGGCTATATAGGAGAGGTTAGACATAGTACAAAATGAGCAAAATTGACTGAATTTTTAAATAATCATTAATTCAGGGAAGTACATAAGTAGACCATAAATATAATAGCATGTACAGCTTAATTTGCGGATTTGCTGGCTCGCTAAACCCGAGTATGTCCGAGTTGTCCCGAACTTGTTTTGTTGCGAAATGATTGAATAGAAAGTGCATCGAACAAACACTAGGTACCTAAATGGAAATAGATGTAATTTAAAATAAACAATAATAAAAAAAAAATACTATTTTTATATTTTGTTTTTGTTATTCATGGTTTAGTAAATCCAGTACAGAACGCTATTTTTCTGTCAAAAGAGAATCTGAAGTTCCAAACTATTCTAGACACAAAAACATCAGCCATAAGTTAATCATACAAACAAACAAACACGTCGTTTAAGTTCGGGATACGCTTAGATATTAATAAATAGCACGTGACAGACAAACAGCAATAACCGAATATTAACACAGAACTCAACTGAAGTGTTTGCGAAGGCGTTAATTAGTCTACAACGTGAGTCAATATCATGTTTGGAATATTGTATTTCATTATAGACTAAGGTAAATACCGATATGTATTTTGATGGATTATAGACTTAAGCTGAGTTGAAATAAGGGTTGTTAATTGGAGATATGAGTGTTATAAACAATATCCCGGAATCGATGTGTGTAAGTTCCCTATGGATTGTAAATGACTGGGCTGAATTTGACGCGACTTTCACTGACAGATAGCTGATGTCATAACCTGCTAGTTTTTTATGCCGGGAAAATTTGACATACCTCGGAAATACGGATGAAACCGCGGGTGACAGCTGGTCTATATATATAACAGCAGAAACTGACTAACTGATCGATCACCGCACAGTTAAAACCACTCAGTCTAGAACCAACTTTTACAACAACCAAAAATTTTTCACAAAAATATTTGTGGAAAATGTGACTTAGGTGACTTAGGTTCAAACTTGGAATTTATATTCTTTAAAATATTTAATTAAACACGTGTTTTATCGTATTTTAATATTCAACCCCTAAAATGAAAGGGGGCTGTTAATAATTTTTCACCAGATTATATCTTATAGCTTACATTCCTTGAAAACGTGGGTGAACCACGGGGGATAGCTAGTATAATATAAGAATGTATTTAAAAAGTAGAAGCTATATCAGTTATCTGCCTAAAGTATAAGCTCTGTTTAGTTTGGGATAAGATGACGGTCTCAAGAACGTCCAAAGATATTAATTTATCATCATTTCTACTGTGTCACAATGACTTCGTACCTTCGGTGACACGTGCCACGTTACCTGACAGAACGGCAGGATAGCATAAAACGCGACCACACAACTATGTCCCTTAAATCAAATTACTGAAGCCGCATTATCCCGTCACAATAGTGATGGATGACACTAACGGAATTAATTCCCCAGATTTATGGCAACCCTCGTAGATACACAATATCTCGCACAATTGCTGATTAATAGCAACATTGGCTAAGTGCTAGTTTCAAAGGTGTAGGGTTGCCAGACTTGAAGTAATCGACCGACGCGACCTTATACAATGGCTTGTGAAATTAATTTGGTGAAAATTGACAAGGAAACCAGCGTGTATTAACCCTATGTGTAGTATGTGTACCTACCTATATATTTTATGTGTTCCTGTAAAAACCTGTAATATAAAATGAAATAATATTTAAAATATTTTTATTGAAAAAGCACTAATAAATTGGCTAACTCTAATATCGTCTCGAAATATTTCTTTTTTAGCTGGCAATAAACCCAACAACATAAAACTATTTAGTCCAAAATACTCCATACTGCCACGCTACAGGTTGCGAGTTCGATTCCCACCTAGGACAAGCATTTATATGCTTATACGAATAAAAATGTTTATTTGTTCTGTGCCTGAGTGTCATGCTGATATGCATGTAGTATACCAGTTATCTGATCTCTATTGTTCAAGTTCTGCTTATCATTAATCGATGTTTGGGATAAGATGCCCGTGTGTAAAGTATATCCTAGGATTTTTTTTTTTTTTTATGCCACTTGGGCCGACCAACAAGCAGACGGTCCACCTGATAGTAAGTGGTCACCGCCGCCTATGGACATTTGCAACACTAGGAGCATCGCCAATGCCTTGTCGACCCTGAGACGTGAAGTTGTTAAGTCTCATGTGCCTGTAATTTCACCGGCCCCCTTACCATTCTAACCGAAACACAGTAATACAATTGCACTACTGCTTCACGGCGGAAATGGGTAAGGTGGTAGTACTTCCCCGAAAGAACTCTGCACTAAGAGCTCTACTACTCTAAAATATATGATATATTTAATAGGTTATTTATTTATTTATAAAATTACTAGAAGTCACCCGCAGTTTATCAATATCATAAGCTTATAACCATCTACGAAAAATTCCACGTCGAATGGCAGCAGTCCCATCCTGATATGTTCAGTAGTTTTAAGGTGATGGTGGGTCAAAGAAACCCTATTTTTCTTATTTATATGTATATTATTCGAATAAATTTAGCAAAATCTATTGCGTAGTTTATATAAATAACTAGCTGCGCCCTGCGGCTTTGCCCGTCTTAAATCCTGGTTATAAACCTTCTAAGAATGACTCTAACTATTGCTGAAAACTGCATTAAAATCCATTGCATAGTTTACGATTCTATAAAACACATACAGACAATTATAATTTTTTATATATATAGATAAAGTATAATACCAATAACTAAGCTATTTATATAGATTTCCTTTGTTTAATTTCTCAACTAATTGTGATGTTATTTAGTTGCAATTGGACAATATATTGTTTCTTTATTTCTAAGCTTCGAGAGAGGCTAAGAGAAAATACCTATTGTTCGGTCAAGTTTGTTGGTTTTAATATTTTTTTTGTAAAAAAAGAGCGTGGGGTGCATGGTGTCAATAGTTATAACTATTTTATTATGAGTAGAAGGATTATCATTTTGATAATATTTTAAAAAGGCAAGGTTAAAAACCCCACGCTTTTTTTACAATAATATATTTTTTTTTTCTTTACACTATTCTTAATTCAAATTTATTTTCTATTTTTTAGTTGGGTTTTCTATAAAAGCGTGTTTTTTAGTTTTTTTAAACTATTCATTTTTTTTTTTTTAGTTAAACCGCTATACCTGATCATCCTAGTAAGGATAACGGGTTAAACTATTTAGAATATTGAATTGCCATCGGTCCTTAACAAGTATGCAAAATTTCGAGTTAATCCGACGTCTTGAAGGGGGTCAAAATCATGTTCAAGATTCCGTTACATACTAACATACGTCTGAAGCTTATAAAAGCGTTTCAAAAAATTGTCTTTTTTATTGTTATCTACATATAGTAACTACAGACGTGTTTATAATTATCGAAGATGGGAATCGAATCCGAGGGCATCATAGCTCAAACAAGACCATGTAATAAGCAATTTAATGACTAATTGATATTAACAGCAGGTATTAACTAATGAAGCTTTATGCTTACAAGTGATAAACTGTAAATCCTATATTAGTATTATAATACTACTAATATCATGAATATATAAATATTGTTTGTTTGTCCTTCCATACGTAGCAATAGAGCAACGGATTGACTGTATTTTTGCGTAAGGATAGCTCAAAAGTTGGAGAAGAAAAAACTGCCAGGTATATTGTTTTGACTACCACACTGTGGTAAGTAATGGTAAGGCCGAAAGAAGTAAGTACCCATACCCATGAGAAAACTGGCTCTAAGTTAAGCTGCCGTAATAGATCGACAGGTGGTTCAGGATGGTATTCAGCTAGGCGGGTACTTCAAAGCACCCTATCACCATGCTATAGTTTTCTAATATTTTCTTCATCGAAAGTCCAAGCTCCTTGCATCCAACTCATGTAGTATACTTTCGACGTCTCTACCAACATTTTTCTTTCCTTTGACTCGGGTACTTTACCTTTACATGTTCATACACGCAAATGTCCGTCAGGTGGCTGTCCAGGTCACTAACTACCAGACCAACTGGCCCGATAATAAAAAGTAATTTTGGCATTGATAAATAAGACGTCTTAAATAACACATTACAGCTTCTTCGCGTGACCGAATAGCTGGAGCGTCTGGAGCATAGGATTAGTGTTCTGAAAACACGCTTTCATTTGCCAGCAGGGTGAAATTATGTAGCCTAGAATCCTAGATTATTTATATTTACTACTTTCCACCACGCGGTTTAATCCCGCGATAAGAAGTATCTTCTGCATCAATGTTGTATGTTAAATACCTACAAATAGATCCACCTGATGGTCACCGCCGCTTATGGACATTGCACTAGCAGGGGAAACGCGTGGAGACCCAGAGACATGAAGTTGTTCTTTCTAACTGAAACACATTAATGCAAGTGCACTGCCGCTTCACGCTGGAGTTAGGTATGGTGGTAGTACTTCCCCTGAAGAATGCTGCACTCAGTGCTCTCTGCTACTATCTATTCTATCTTTAAACCAAATTGTATTCAAGTACGTTCAGCCATTTTGAGTCATTGAATCCCAAACAGGCACATTTTACCCGGGGTTTTATTCTCAATCTAGTGGAATACCCATACAAACTAACAGCTTCCTATTTTACTCCCTAGTGACTACGTGAATTCCATTCTACCACTTCTACCCCCCCTTAATAATCTTTTAGAGCCAGATTCTTTCTAGGCTTTGAGTCCTTACCACCTTTGATTACGTCTTCACTATGTAAATAAGGTTTAAATATTCCTTAAAAAATGGCTATGTGATATTTAGAAAAGCGTGAAATAAAAAAATATTTGGTGAGAAAAACTGTACTAAAAGCATTTGTCATTGCTATTCAGTCGTGAAATCATAGTGTCCAAACTCTTTCTATAGCACCTGTCTGTAGCAACTAATAACAAATTTTGACGTTGTTAGGCTATTATTGACAATAACATCATTACTCACTCATTGACACCCACAGTTGCGACTTGTGCGGAGTTGCGATGTGCCGGAAAAACCGTCAGCTAACTTCAACCTGTTACTTTTGTGTTACAGTGATACGCGCGCATCAATTTTACTCTCATAATTTTTTCATAACACGCCTAAAAAAGTATAACTTCAACAAGAAAAAAGAAAGAATATTTTCGTAAAAAAAAAAAAAAATACACCACAGATCCAACAGAACTTCTTAAGTAAGCAATCTTGAAATCACAAGTGAAATGAGCTATTAACGAAGCGAAGAATCCACGGAATAATTATACGATACAACATTTTTGTAAATGTTTCCACGCGAAATTCTTTTTAATTGCGCTTTTACGAGGCGTTCCCCGTAAAGGTAAAGATAGAACAAACCCTTCTGAATTATGTTAAACTAATTACCTTCTTTGGGCGCCTTTCTTATCAGCGTTCATTTCTTCTGTTTGAAATTAAATGGAATTTTGTGAAATTTTTTTTTGTCACAATGGTCCGTGACGAGGGGAAAATTTTAGGAAATTATATGCGGTGTTTTTCCCTGAAATATAGACCACAAATTTGCTACTAAATATATGAAAATGTTGTTCTAAAAGAACGTATGCATGAAATTTACTTGCCTCCAAAAGCACGTGATTTCTTTATTAATTTTTAGCTAGCTTTTGCTATTTTATTTAACTTCACATGTTAGTATTTTTGATCAAATCTTGCAACTGAATCTTAAATCAGGTCCCCCATCCGATTAAGGACAATGTTGCATACGTACATATATTGGTTTTGGTAACTAGGTACGCATGATAAACTAAGTGCTTTTAAATCCAATATGGTGGACTTGGCAAAATGGCGATTTCCATCAAGCAGCCCCATGTCATGGCTATCTAATGAAAGTTAGCTTCAGTAACTTTAAATTTGACCTTCATAAGTGGCCTCCGCGAGCCTAAACTGAATAAATGGTTTTGAATTTATAGAGAATTTGCGAAAAAGAATACGTGACGTCTATTTTATTTGTTTTCTGGCATAATAAAGCTTGTTTTATAAAGAATTTCATAAAAATCCCCCTATTTTGAAAAGTCCCTATTTCACCCTCTTCAAGATTGTTCTTTGAAACAAAAGGTAGTCTATCTCCTTGCCTAATTTCATTAGGATCCGCTCAATAGAGATACTTTCGCATTTATAATATGGATTCAAAATATGGCAGAATGGTTTTTATTTATCGCGTTTTCAGAAATTGGTTTCCTGTTTCCTCGACTCTAGTTTAAGGAGCTAGAGTTTTAAAATATATATGTTTTTTTTATACCACTTGGGCCGACAAACAAGCGGACGGTCCACCTGATGGTAAGTGGTCACCGCCGCCTATAGACATTTGCAACACTAGGGGCATCGCCAATGCGTTGTCGACTCTGAGACGTGAAGTTGTCAAGTCTCATGTGCCTGTAATTTCGCCGGCCCTCTATCTTTCTAACCGAAACACCGTAATACAAGTACACTACTATTTCACGGCAGAAATGGGTAGGGTACTTCCCTAGACGAACTCTGCACTAAGAGCTCTACTACTCGAAATATATTACCCAAGTCTAATAAAGACGACTAAAATTACGAAAATAATATTACGAAGCGCACATGCTTTATAGAGACTTTTTTTCTCTCTTCTAAATACTTACTTATATTAATATTGTAAGCGTCTTATTTTTATTAAACTAGTTCCATACAAATGTTTATCTTGGGTGAAAATTTTACCCGCGACCTGTGGTGTCGCAATCAGGGTCTCAAATCACCAAGTCAACTAGTCCGTCAAATAAACAGCTGGTAATTTTAAATCAACCAATCTAGGGATTCCGGTAATTGTTATCATCATCATGATCTTCTCATCGCTAACATTTGCTCCAAATCCTACTAATATTATAAATGCGAAAGTTTGTGAGGATGTATGGATCTCTTTCAAAAATCACAAAACGTATTTTTCGTAAAATTAGCACATAGATCGATCACACCCTGGAACACCATATAGGATACGGAAATGTAACATTCCTCGGGCACACGGCTGAGACCGCGAGGATAGCTAGTCCCATATAAAAGGAACATAAAGGAAACGATATACTCGTAGAAACCCCAGACGCTTCATATAAAATCCATCACATATTAAAGCTCGAGCAATATTAATAAAGCGGTTCACTAAAACCGTACTCTAAACATTTCTAACTCCACTATTTAATAAATAAACAGGCTGGAAGAGACGTTACAATCCTTATAACTATAAACAGATAATATTTCGGCCTGAGGGAGGTTTGAGCCTTTTGCAAAGATACGGGCTATAGGAGATTGATTTTCGTTATTTTATTGTCAAAATGAGAAGGATAGCTAAATCTTATTTATGAGGCTAACGGCATTATTTTGGGATGACGAATTAGCGAGGCGAAATGTCTCAGCCGCTACTCTCACCTTCTTATTTTTTCTCTTATTCGTACCCTTCTTACTCATGAGGACACTACGTGATATATATCGCAATAAGCCGTGACACTGTCACTGTTTACGCTAATTAATATCTTATTATTGACAGACACTAAAGCTATTTTACGTTGTCATTGTTTATTTAACTTCACCATATACTAGCTTTCCCCTGCGGTTTCACCCGCGTTTCCGAGGGATGTAATATTGTTCCGGCACAAAAAGTATACTATATTACTTCTAATACCTCCAAGAATATGTGTACAAAGTTTCATGATGACTTAAGAACACAAATATATGGAACTAGTTAGCAAATTGCTGAGTTTCCATGAATGTTCTCATAGTTTTAAAAAACATACTTATATGGATATTTACACCCAGACAAAACAAACAATGTTCATGCACACAAATGTTTGTCCTCGGTGGGAATCAAACCCACGACCTGCGGTAGTTAGGGTCTCTAACCACAAGGCCAGTTGGCTTGGTGGTTAGCGCTCTGACTGCCAAACCGAAGGTCGCGGGTTTGATTCTCACCTAGGACAAACATTTGTGTGCATGAACATGTCTGTTTGTTCTGTGTCGGGGTGTAAATATCTATATAAGTATGTATTTAGAAAAAAAAATATTATATGTAGTATATCAGTTATCTGGTTTCCATAGTACAAGCTCTGCTTAGTTTGGGATCAGATGGCCGTGTGTAAAGAATGTCCCAGTATATTTATTTATTATTATTTACCAAGCCAACTGGCCCATCAATATTATAGAAGAATTTAAAAATTTAAAAATGGAATTTATAAAGAATCGGTTTACAACTTGAATTCTAAGTATAGATACTGTTATTATTGTGGGCAAAAATAATTGAGTTATCCGTAAATAGGTCACTACAAAATAAACAGTTGATTAGAAATTATTTTGTTCAGTTTCAGTAGAACAATTGAAGATTTCCCGCAGTAGGTACCTTTGCAAACTTTATGTTTGAAGGTACATGTTCTTTAAAGGTCAAAACGGCTGTTAAAATTATCGAAAAACATGATTATGGTTTTTATTCTATAGGTCAAATCTTTCGTTGGGCGTAACATCCAACTCGTATAAAAATGGGTTAATTTTTTAAAGATTAAACGTAGGTATTATTAGTTTAGTTTGAAAGTAAAATTGTTTTGTAGAAAAAAAAATACGAAATTTTGTAATAATGTTGTTTCTGTGTTCTTTTTTTTTGTCACAGGGCATATCATCTAGGCTAATAAATCAGCAGAATTTTCGCCTGATGGGAAGTAGTCACTGCATTTGAGACATGAAGTCTCTTGTGCCTGTTTCAATTTCTACCTTTCTAACTGAAACACAGTAATATAAGTAGGTATCTACCCTACTCCCTCACGGTGGGAATATGGTTTATGTGAAATATAGCTTATTGTAGTTTTGATTCATTTATAATATTGTGAGTATGTATTTAGAAAAAAGAAATATCAATGTAGTATATTAGTTATCTGGTTTCCATAGTACAAACAATGCTTAGTTTGGGATTAGATGGCCGTGTCTCTATTTATTTATTTATCCTTGTTCACAATCCAATTTCTACAGTTGGAGTTGAAGTAAAAAAAATCAGTATCAAATTCGTTTCAAATAGTCTAATCCAAGAGGTTCTTCAAAATAGAGTTTCCTTCCACAGTTAAGTTCATTTGTCCCACAAGGGTTCAATTTTAGACCCTCTCTTGTTTCTCATTCATATTTATGAATCTTAAGAACAAAAGCAAAAAATATATATTTATGTTTGTTTTTGAGCCAATTATGAAAAGATAAAGCGAAAACGGGACAAAGAGAGGCTTGCTCAATAAAGGAGAAGATAGTAAAAAATTCAGACGAAACATAAAGAACTCACTACGTTATCAACCAGACGAGTCGCTGAATGCTATTGTACAGTAGAGTCAGTTGATAAGAGTCTTTATTTCGGAGTGAATAACGGTGGGAAAGAAACTATACGATTACTTAGTCTTCTAACGTTATAAATATCACTGAGTGTGGATACCTTGTCAGCATTCAGGAGATAAACAACTTTATGTAGTGCAGCTTTATGCTGAGTCAGGGACCTTTTGACCCTGCGTTTTCGAGTTTATAGGTATATTGCAGTTTGTTGCTTTTATCGTGGGTGCGGGTAATAAATAAATAAATATCCAGAGACATTCTTTACACTTGACCATGAGATCCCAAATAAAGCAGAGTTTGTTAAGAGCCATTTTTATATTATTTTACCCTGGTGTTTCAAAATATGCAATTAATAACATACATAAGCAAACAAAATACAGACAGAAATAGTGAGTTTGTTTTATTTAGTATCTGTCCTACGGTTTCCCTCTCGCTAATATTGATACAAACCCAGGCTTGTCTCCGGATCATAAATGTCTAGAAATGTGTAAATTACAACATAAAAATTGCTGCAAGATCTATTCAGTCATTTAGCCGTGCAAGCGTAACATACAAACACACTGTCGAATTAATAATAGCATATATCTGACAAACAGACACGAATCTAGCCCATAGCGTAACAGAGTCACAAAAAATCAAGCCAGCTAGCCTCAAGCAAGAATGCTTTTCCTATCTGTAGACGAACCGCTGAACAGTCTAACTAAAGTATCAATTTTAACTAAATAAAGGATCCATCGCTGTCCTTGCTCCCTTTACCAACTGATGTAATGTAATGAAAGACAAACTCATAAAGCTTTTGAGGGTTCGATCAATCAGAATTAAGTTAGAATTATTTAACCCTCCAGGGCCTTTAGGATCTAATTTATTTGCTTACAAAATACAGTTTATGGTGGACCATGTTGAGGTCGGTCGTATTAAACTTAAGCTTTTCTCTGTAGGAGGCCTTATTTCTTAACTGGGATCAGAGAAATTTGCAGAGTTCCTAGATTTGTTATATACTATACATTTGAATTGGATTTTAGAATATTATATCTGTTTTAGAAGCGTTTGAGGTTTTGTTCGTTATCTGTACATAGTTTTAGACAATTTCAGCATTTCTATCTATCTGTTTTTAGGCCTTTTACCATAATTTAGAGATTTTTTACTGGAATTTTTTATATAATCTTAATGAAGCGAAGCTGGGTTGGGTCACTAATCAGAAATATGATATTCCAATCAGTCCGAATCAATGTCTTTGTACTAATTAATAATAGACGTACTCAAGACCCGCAACGCAAACAATTCAATATTGGATGTAGAGTTAATGTTCTTAAACCAGACAAATTTTAACTTTATTTAAATGTTTGCTAAGTGTATATTAAAGTACTACAGACCTTAGAAACTAATCGTTTTGTGGCTGAAACACGACTCTGGTCTATTATTTTTATTTTATTCACTAAGGACCTCGTTAGTACAAATTGTTTTAGTACTCTAACCCAAAATGCTCTGTTCTTAAACATTGAGATTGTAGTAATGAAATTACTTATGTTTAACCACAGTCTGGCAAGTGATGGCCATTCATAGCCTAAAAGGGATTTCTAGATCTTAATATCATTACTATTGCTACTTTAAATACCTGATTCGAATCTAATAAAGTCTCTCCTAAATATGTGTAATTTCTGATATAGTACTTTTCACCCTGGAAATTGACTTGTCTCATAGATCCGGTGTTCAAAAAATTCTAACTAAATAATAGGTTACTTTGAGATTTTATCTTTTCGAAGCTAATATCAGGATCATAATTCTAAACAAATTAAGTTATGGGTTGGGGTCCGAAAAACTACGAAGACCAATTAAAAATAGAATGTTCTAAACTTCAAATATCAAAGTTAGAACACGCCTTGTTCAATCGTTTAACAATTACGTGTTATTTAATAAACGAATCAAAGTATAACTGTAAATTGTTCGCTTGTCAGTCATTGGTATCCATTTATGCAATCAGATTTATTATGCCATTCATTCAATCGTGGGACGATCTACTTTTGCATTTATTATAAGAATTCGTTTACATATAAAGTGCATTTTAAATTGTATTTTTAAATGCCTCTTACCTCACGCCCATTTTGTTTAGAAAATACTTAATATTGCGACTTTTTCAAATACAATATGGGATGAAAATACTTTGTAAGTTCTAGTTTTAAAACCGAAATAAATCGGCGAATAAAAGAAAATGTGAGGAGAAAAATTTATGACAAATTGCCCTCAAAAATCCTAAAATATGACATAAACACACAAAAGTACACCAAGTTATAAATTCCTACCAATGAGCATCACTTACATAAAAGTGCTGAGTGTACCTCCTGGCTGCACGCCAGCCCACATCCGAACAAATCCGCACACCAAAAAGAACCTTTCACAACTTTTCTATTAAAATCATCTGTCAGTTCCATGCACTTTATTATTTACAAATTCAAATACTGTTTGGAAACACTTTTCATTTTAATTGTAGCACTTTTCTTTGTGGTTTTATTCAAGGGGTTTAAAAAGTTGATACGCTCGTAGAATTTATGAATTAAGGTTGTCAACGGAGCGGGCTCGTGTGCGGCCCGGCCGCGCGGCCTGCGAGTACTGGCTGAATGTCTGTTCTACGCTCAGAGTCATCTTGCGCGCGCAAACATACAGATGCTAAACCTCTTTGCTGTCAGATTCAACTTTTCGAAACCTTCTTAGTATTACCCGCTTTAATACTTTACTAAATTCAATTGATTAATGAATTGATTATTATTGAATGTACTCGTACTTTTAATGACTTTGATTTTCATTGATGCTGGTTAGCGTGGTTAGTCTGTCACGCCACAGGTTGTGAGTTCGATTCCCAAGATATTTTTTTTTAAAGTGAACTCGTCTGTTTTATCTGTGACTCGGTGAGTGTTTCTTTATTTACATACCAAGTGTATATTAAAAAAAATGCAGTACCTATATCAGTTATCTGAGTACCAAAGTAAAAGCTCTGCTAAGTTTGTGATCAGATAACCATGCAAAATAGTCTTGTTCCTTTTTAGGATTCCGCACCGAAGGTCACTCTATACGACCCCATACAAGAAACGTGTTTAATTTCAACGTTTTTTTTAAATATATAATAATATATAATAGGTACGTGGAACCCATCGTATGGAAGTCCGACTCGCACTTGACCGCTATCCTAACCTCTCTAGTAATAATGTTGTAAATGCTTCTTGTCGAAATTTGCTATTGCCTTTTTTTATAGAATGAACTATACATTTTGCCACAAAATCACTCTAGAAGCAGCTGTGACGAAGTCTATAATGGAACAAGGTTACTGAGATGCCTATTCACTCTGGACTTTAAACCATTGGGTTTAGGTGTTCCGAATTTGAAACCTGTTTTTTTCTTCTCTAGATTTTTGGCATAGATAAAAAGATAGTTCCAAGGAGGTTAGATATATTCACGAAGTTATTCTAAATTCAAAATCATAGATAACACACGCACATACGCAAAACATCTCTATAAACGTTACAAAACACATGGAGTGAATTGAGCTATAGAGTTCAAAGGGTAACGACAACAATGGCGGTGTTTCTTTTTTTTTATCAAAGCTGCTGGCACCCGGTAGTTTATTTGTTGTTTGAATAAAATCAATGTATGTACGAATATCTGCTTACACTAGCTTGCTAGTTTATGTTTATAAGTGTCAAAGAAAAATGTGCTTTATTGCTTGCTATAGTACCTGCAGATACAATAGTTTATCACAATGCAATAGAGTTATTTTTAATGACACATTCTTAAACTTCAAAACGTACTAGTTTGCTTTAGATGAATATTTCGAAAGCTGCCTATTTAGCTGTATAATAAGCTTCCTAAAAATATAATAGATTCAATAACCACAAACACTTTTAAAAGTAGATTAAAATTGTACCTTCTAAACATTATAATTAAGTACCTAGATGGCCGAGCATTACTCGGGATTCCTTTACTAAGGTGACTTCTACCGTATTCTCTTTTTTAAAACACTGTCATATATACCTAGATACGAACTAGATGCGATAATAAAGGGCTCCCAATAACAGTATTTCTCACAAAAGATGTAACTTGAAAACCTTACCTTCTAATGACATTGTAGCAGTTTTCGTTGCTTAAAAACACGGATAAAACTACATTTTCCGAAAATGAATCCTAGCTAGATCAATTTAACGCCCTCGAAACCCCCTGCATACTAAATTTCAAGAAAATCGTTGGAGCCGTTTCCTAGATCCTAATTATACAAGAATTGCTCGTTTAAAGGTATTCGATAGACAGATTAGATAGATAGATAGATAGATAGATAGATAGATAGATAGATAGATAGATTAGATATAATTGTTAACCATAAAACCGTCAGAATTTGATTCGGAGTCACTCGTAATAATTGAGCTATCTAATTTTCTTTTGAGAAATTCTTTAAACCAACAAGAAATTAATGTGAAAAATTCAAAACAATTTTGTTCAGTTTAGATTCGCGTAGAGTACATATTGAAGATCAAGTCTTGAATTGAAAAAAACCGAGCATAACTCAACTATAACGAAGAGATCTCAAATACACGACTACATTGAAAGAACAAGCATATTTCTCACTCACATTTGCAAGCTGTTCCAAAAATTTATGAGTAGTACTTTTTGAAGTTCAAGGATGTCATTGAAAATTCTACTTTAAAACGTTCAAAATAAGGCTCATCTATTAATTCAACGGTTACATTCAGATGAAACTAATCCTTAAGCATCCGGTACATTTTTGCATGACACGCTTAAACGTCAAAAGGGACTTATTATATGGAACAAACTATAATTTCGCGTTCTATTTGATATTTTATTACTATTGGAAGAGTTTTTCACAATGGAACATACCATCAGATATGAAAAGATACCGTGATGTTTAAATGCCGTAGAGTTACATTGGATAGCTACTAGATCCCATCCGCGGCTTCACCCGCTTTCCTAAAGAATCTTAAATTTTTTTGCGAAGAAATATCTTATGCATCCAGAAAATAAATTATTTGTGTGCCAAATTTCATTTAAATCTGGTCTGTTGTTTCAGAGCCTATAAGAGACAAACTTTCAGACAGACAAGCAGTCGTAAATTCTATTAAAAAGCAGTAATTAATGTCATCCTATAAATAGCAGTTTTCACAAAAATGTTGTTAATTTTTTAATGCAATTATTTGAACACATTGCATGACAGCCGTAATAAATGAATTTATATCTTCACGTCCATTACTATCATTGAAGAAAAAGACCGAGGCCTTAAGTCCAACTAGAATACATAATATTTGAGTTCCCAATACTCTCAAATGGTATCCAATTTCAATCAGAAATTGTAGAATGTAGCCGCTCTAGCGTATATATAGATCAGCAGATCTATTACTTAAGGTTGTTGCAATCAGTTTCAATTTGCAACCGGGTTAATATATTACATATACAGTTCCAACTGCCAATCCTTATTATGCATTCGGCATTGCTATTGAAACCGATACTTGTTTCTACAGGTGTAGATTTTCAAACCAATGATAGCTCAGTTAGTAAAGACGTTGAATCCGTGACAAGAGTCGTGGGTTCAAATCACATAGTTAGCTTAAGCTTTCGGTATAGGATAACATCGTTAGAGAAACAAACCAAAGGGCACTATGTAGTAACCGCCTAACTGGCTATTACACTAAAGCTGAAAATCGCCGCCAACATGTCGGTGTTTTTGGACTACTGCACTAAGGCCAGTTCCCTTCTAGGCTTTCTGTGATTTCTACCTTCGGCCTCGAGATTGTGGACAAACAGAAGCCTATTCAGCATCAAAACAATGTAATCATGCATTACTAACAGCTTAAAATCAAAAACCTTAAGGTGTAAAAAATAAAAAAATGCAACATGTTCTTAAAATACACGACAAATACGGTAAAAAGAAAATGAGAAACAGCAGATTAGCTGCTTACAGTAGGAACCCTGAGGACTATATAGTTGAAAATAAAATATTTTTATTTTCGGAAAAAAAATTTTTTGTATGAATTTTACTGCAATCCAACGTTCATTTTGGCCCTAAGAGGTTGTTTCAATCAGAAACCGATTGCAATAAAGGTACGTAATCCACTTGGTGAATATTCAATATACAGAACCCTACAGGTGGAGCTTGAAGGTGCACTGAATCGCTCGCATTCCCTCACGAAGCATTCCTCGGCGCGCTGCACTTCTGCCAGCATTGTTTATTCTATGGATTATTTACAGACAGTTCACGATTCTTCTTTTCTACCCTAACACTATATCACCTTTATAAAATAAATACATTTATAAATATCCTGCGACAGCATTTACACACGATCATCGGATTCCCAACTAAGCAGAGCTCGTACTATGAAAGGCAGATAACTCATTTACTACTTGTACTTTTCTTCTAAATGCATACTTAAGCATATATTTTCTCCCACATAAAACAATCATCTACCGTCCAATTTTCCTGAGGAATCTAATATATTTTAGAATAAAAACATAGCCTATGTCACTCGAGAATATTGTAGCTTTCTAACAGTGCAAGAATATTTGAAATAAGATGAATAGTTTTGATAATTATCTCTTACTTCCATACAAACAAGCATTACAAACTTTACCTCGTTATAATATTACTGATATTAGGTACCTGCTGTAATGCAAAAAAATCGGTTGGCATGGTGGTGATACCCTGTTTGCTAAACCACAGGTTGTTGGTAACAGGACAAGCATTTAGGCTACCACCGGTTCGGTATTTTTTATTGATTTTAGCTGTTTTATCTTAAATAAATAATACCATATCCTAGGACATTTTTTACACACGGCCATCTGATTTCAAACTAAGCAGAGCTTGTACTTTAGAAACTAGATTGATAGTGACTGATATTCCACATATTATACTATATTACTAATTATCCTATGTTACTTCTAATACCTCCAAAAATATGTGTACAAAGTTTCATGTTGATCGGTTAAGTAGTTTTCGCCTGAAAGCGTAACAAACGAACTTACATTCACATTTATAATATTAGGATTTACACCTTTTACCCTTCAGAAAGCGTAGTTAAGGATAAGCAAAGCAAGTTCATCGAAAAATTTCATCGCATCCGATGAATGTTACAGCAGCGTATGCAATACAATAAAATTGGCTGAATATAGGGGGTGTCTCGTTAAAAGCAACCTATCAATTTGAAATGCCCTCGTAATACTGAAATTGCAGTACATTTGCTATGGCGTCATCAACTGGCTGAATAATAGCTTAAAATCCTACTAATTTTGTAAATGAGAAAGTTTATGAGAATGGATTGATGGATAAATATTTCTGACTCTCTCACGCATAAACAATCGAAAGGGTTTGGATGAAACTTGGCACAAAGATGGACATGCCCTGGAATAACATAAGGCCTATGGACTTTTCAACACCAGGGGCATCGCCAATGTGTTGTTGACCTGTTGAGGTGTTAAGTTATATAATTTCGTATTTGTATTGTTTTAGCTGTTTTAATGTTAGAATTTGTCATTGAAAAATGAACACTATTAACTAATGGATCAATTGATGCGCTTTATTATCATACCTTGATAATCTATTGATAAAAATAAAGTAAGATAAAGTAAATTTTACTTTGATATTTTTGAACGCCAAAACGAGCTAATAAGACATATTGCTATTATAGTTATGATTGAGACGTGAGATTATGAGACAATCATCGATTTATCTAACTGAGCTAAGCTACCTAATCGTGATGAGCATCATGCATCTGGATTCCATAGTACAAGCTCTGTTTGGATTATGATCTGATGGCCGTGTGTAAAGGATAGCCCAGGGTATTTGTATATTTAGCAAATGGATAGCACATGAGACTTAATAACTTCACGCCCAGGGTCGATAACGCAGTGGCGTTGCCTCTGGTATTGCAAAAGTCCATAGGCAGCCACCTTTTACTACCAGGTGGGCCATATACCTCCATCTGATTGAAATTACTTATTCAAAGAAAACTGCAAGTCAGAAAAAAATATTGCTAACGTGAAATAATTTAAATAAGTATTTTCTAAGAAATTGAAATCAGCTCTCAACAATTATAATCCATCAAATGAAAGGTGAAAAGTAAACACGGCCCGCGCCTTATTCCGTTCATTCATTAAAAAACAGGAATGGAATCCACTTTGCATAATTCAAGAGCAAAAAGTGCTATTTACTCAATTCTACCGCGTGTTGGAAGCTCTTCAAAGTGCAGCGATAGGGCACAGAGTAGATAAGAGCAGAAGTTACACTCCGGCCGTGTTTGGAATAATTACTTACCGCTTCGTGCTAGTACTGATAGAGTTGCGTGTCATAGCTAAAATGAAAGGCAAGTTTTGATTTTATAGCACTTTCGTTTTTATGAAACCTTAGCGGTTATTTTCCATTTTTTACTTCATGTTTCGTTCGAAAGTTTAACATCAGGGCAGTCCAATATAAAATTGATTATTATAATATGGATTTTGTAGAAGGTTGACTTTGAAACCGGTGGTAACATCAGAAGCTTTGACCTTTATTAGTGCCCTTCTAGGGCCTAAACTAAATAAGTAGCTTCTACTTTTTATGCTACTCAATAAATTTGAGTATATCAAAATTAAGACTAGACTGGACTTTTAGGTTAATTATAACCTTCTTCGAGAATTGGGCTATTCAATACAAAAATCATTGTATCAAATCCGATTGGTAGATTCAGCGAGTAGCGCAATCAAACAAACTCTTCAGCTTTAGCTAATAGTAAATGTTTAATAAAATTTTAATATTGTCAATTCTTCATTCTACCTTCTGTAGTTATATGTTCTGTGAGTGACCGCAACTCGCTGAGAGCCGCGGCCACAGCTCCGCTGTCGGTCCTCTCCCGCGACACTTACTGACTAGCCGCTGAGGGGATTCTGTTGCTTCCAGTAGCTGCAGTGATTTTTGCACAGACCGAGAAGTTGGACTTCGTTTGTGAAGTGATTCTGAAAAGGTTCGGGATTTTGTTTCGAAATTTCTGCCTTTGTAAGATTGTAGTAGATTTTGACAAGCTAACTGGCGTGGTAGATAGACACCTTGTCTTCAATGTAACAGTTCTGGGTTCGATTCTCAAGCTGAACACATTTGTGCATATGAAAGCTGGCTTTTGAACCGGTAGTAGGTTCAGTAACTTCGACCTCTATTAGTGGCTTTTTCAGGCCTGATATGAATAAATGGTATTGAATTTTGGTATTAAATATCTAGATGAAGAAATACAAGCACTGCTTGGTTGATATTCGTCCTGCATGGGGATCAAATACTGTATATATTCAACCTATTATAGTTTGGAACCTTTACATTTCCATTCGGGTTCAAACAGCCCATTAAACTATGCACGCGCTCCACTTTTAGCGACATTCAGTGATTCAGTGAAAAGGCCCGTCTGAATAAATAAACAGCCCACTGTGCATGCGGTGAGCGGCCCTAGCTCGCCTTGCTTCTAGGTCACAACACTAGTGTAGCGTGCGCGATGTGACGCGGTGCCGAGTGCCGGGCTTTATGTTATACTAACTGTCCCGGGCGGATTCACTCGTATTCCCATAGGAGCCGTAAATTTTTCCATTATAAAAATGTAGATTAAAAATATATCTGTGGCAAACACAGATCCATTCACCCGTTCTGGCGTGACAGAGTAATAAACATTTACCCATCCAAGCTTTCGAATTTTTAATAGTAGTAAGATGATCCGAGTTTTGAATGATCTATAGAAAATAGCATGCAAATTTTATATAGTGTGGTTACCCTGAGACTAATAGATATCTTTGAAAATTGTTTTGCCTTGTTTCTGAATTCTTGGTTTTGACGAATACCATCCTGATTTATCGTTAGGCGTCATAAGTGACTAAAGAGAATACCGATGACCACGTTCACCTTGCACCGAGTGGCCAAAAGTGTCTCCAAGGAGTTTGGCATTCTGCCAAGTCTCTTGTAATGTTTAATGGACATAAAGACTTCAGATGATTAGAAACTTCTACACCGAAAATCCGAGGTAGTACCTACTAGCTAAAATACTTTTATACAAAGCTCTCTTTTAGAATACACACAAATCTGGAAGCCTTTAAGCCGAGGGAGTTTTAGCTCACGTACCGGACCGGAGCCGATTCTCACCGATTCTTACCGACTTCACTTCGGCTGCGTCCACGTATTTACTCGAGAGTTATCTTCAAAACTCTGCCGAAGTGCACATTTATCCGGCTTATAGAGTATTCGAGAGCTGCTTTGTTCAGCTGTGTTAGAATGAGACGTGAAGTTGTTAAGCCTCATGTGCCTGTAATTTCACGGGCCCCCTTACTTGGCTGAGTTAAATTACAGTCAATTAATATAGTGCTTTTATTTTATTTAGTTACTCCGTGGAAATCATTAGTAATGCTTGTTTGTATTTTCTATATATTATTATATTATATTACGTTTTGCGCTGGCCATCAACTTTTATTATATTGCTTTATATTCCTGTAAAAAAAATTACATCTATCGTACAAATCAGCCACCATTCAGCTAATTCAATTCGTCGAGATGGCCTATCGAGAATTCTCTCACCTGATTACATAGTAAACGAAAGAGACAACATACAGGCCGCAACTCGACATAGTCGAGCTAGTGTCATTTCCTTACAGAATGACACCACTAGTTGGTAAATATTTTAATTAAAACCTGTTCAGAGTGCGGTGAGGTCGCCCGCCGCCCGTCGACTGCCGTCAGAACTTAGTAAAGGACTCCTATAAAACACTCCTCTTGTTATATTACTAGACTGCAGCTAATAGGCAAGTATAGAAAGGTCAGTCTGTTTAACGGATGTTTTTGTTTTCGCCGGTCCAATAGGCGTCATGTAGTAGATTTCCAATACGCAATTTCAGGTCGTTTCAGTATTATGAATAGTGTTTAGCTTCTTTATGGTTTGTACCTTGACGATATTTTTGCATTTGGTGATAGCTTAAGGAAGCACTGGTCCGTCACAATATAATTTAATTAGAAAATTTGAACTTTGTAGCTTCAACTTTAAATTGACCTTCATAAGTGCCCTCCGAGGGCCTAAACTGAATAAATGGTTTTGAATTTTGAAATTTTTTGATCATGATCAATCCAAACAACGCATCACAAAACAATTAGTTTAAATCCACTTATTCTTGTTAGGGTTTAGTAAGGCACTAATTGGTGCTAGTAAATAGGTGACCACATTTAACTGAGAAGGCAAGAAATTCAGTAAGGTATTTTTTTTATATAAATTTTTTGACACTAATGTAGGTACAAATTAAAGGTACCTTACAGTGTACCCTCTGTACCTACACATTCAACAGCACCCGGCCAGCTCCGAGACACGGCTCGACATTTCTCTATCATCTCCTCGCTGCAGGCGACCGGTATTTCTTTACTTACTTTTAATTTGATACGACTTCGCGCTGATTACTAATGTTTTGAACCTCTGAGTTTAAAAGTCAGGCACAGTAAATAATAAATATCCTGGGTCGTTTTTTACACGCGGCCATCTGACCACAAACTAAGCTTGTGCTATGGAAACCAGATAACTGATATACTGCATACATAACTTTTGATATACCTGTGGCGCCTCCATGGTCGCACCTTTTTATAACACTGGTTGGTAAGACTGCCACCGTATCTAGTAGAGATGTCACTCATGACGGAACGGGGAAAAATATAAAATATGTAAAAGATCAGGGTTTTCTAATTCCAACCGACCACGCCTTACAGACTCGTGTGATCCAAAATAAATGGTGTATACCACTTTTATAAAGAGCTTTTCTTTTATTCCTGGTGGTATCACCAAATTGGTGACCCCGACGTGATCACGCGCAATCAGAGTCCATCCTGGGCGTGGAGGCCTGCTTATCTTACTTAAGCCTGTCTGGAGCTTCGCCCCCACCTTACTAACATGGGTGCTTAATTATTTCGCCTGCGTGTGTTAACGTGCGCGCCACCGGCCTGATCAAGGCCGTCGCGCCGGCACCATCATGCAAGTTGAACCCTCAAGCATGAGCCCTTTCCCTCCTACCCTGCTACGTGGATGCAAGCCTTTCTCCATTGTGCGTTGTGAAGTAATAGTGAATGTGCATTAAATAACCCCATCCCGCTTGGATATTAAAGGCACCTTACTTTTCTCTTTATTTTACGTTCTCCAGTGGCGACAAAAACTTTTCCCAACCTATGGTGACTGTGCTTATGGACACTAAGTTTACTTATATTTAAATTTATCATCGTATTTGGCATTAAGGTTATGTTATTTTGTTATTTTATGTATATCATTTTATTGTGTTTGCTTGGGAAAGGTATGGTGTTTTTATATGTGTTTTCCTAGTTATAGTGTTTGACATTGGTATTTTAAAATGAATTTTGTGTATTAGGGTGTACAACCTACAACTTAATTTCATGAATTTTTGTGTGCTGTCCTTCGTATATTGTGTTAAAACTGTTACATTTATATAATACTTTTTGTGTATACTTGCACAAATATTTTCAATTTTGGACACCACAGCATCCTCTCCCTCTATAACATTTCATTATTTTTTTTATCTTACACTTCGGGAACATTTTTATGATTTTTTTTATCGTGCTCTACCTTTTGTTTCTTTTTAATTTATACACATTTCCCTTATATATTTACGATGGCTGATGATATGCAGGCTCAGTTAAAGCAGCTCCTCACAGAAAATGCTGCTCTGCAGGAGCGTTTAGATATACAGGCATCTCAGTCCAGTGGAAATGTGCACAAGGTAAGTGTAAAATTGCCTCCGTTCTGGCCTGTCAAGCCAGCAGTATGGTTTGCCCAGGTAGAGGCACAATTTGAAATCTCTGGCATCACCGCAGATGCTACCAAGTATAATTATGTCGTAGGCCAATTAGACCAGCGTTTAGCCGGGGAGGTTGAAGACATAATTACTCGACCCCCTAAAGAAGGGAGGTATATCAAGCTCAAGGAAGAACTAACACGACGCCTCTCTACATCTGAGGAGCAACGGGTGAGGCAACTCATCAGTGACGAGGAACTTGGGGACCGGAAACCGTCCCAGTTTCTGCGGCATTTACGCTCCCTCGCTGGAACCACTTTCACTGACGAGAACATCCTACTGCAGCTATGGTTACGGCGACTACCTGCGCAGTTGCAGGCTATCCTGGCTGCACCAGCAGACCTCGGCCTGGACAAGGTGGCTTAATTGGCCGATAAAATTATGGAGCTTTCGCCCGCCCCTGCAAACGTGTACGCTGCATCAAGCGCTCCTTTACCGGTGCTTGCAGAGCTTACCAAAAAAATTGAGGACCTGACCGATCAGGTAGCCGCTCTGCAGACGACCGCACGGCTAAGAAGTTGCTCTCGAAGCCGTTCTTCGGGTTCACGCACTCGCAGCAGAACGCCCGCATCATCTGAGTCCAAGCGCTGCTGGTATCATACCAAGTTTGGTACCAAAGCAAGCAAATGCATCAAGCCTTGCGACTGGGTACCGGAAAACATAACCGGCAATTAGTATCAGCGGCAGCTGATTGCCAATTAAAGAGCCGCCGTCTTTTTGTTACCGATAAGGCTACAAAGCGCCAGTTCCTCGTCGATACCGGATCAGATTTATGCTGCTTTCCTTATCACTGGCTCTCAAGTCGTAGGCAATCTACTGACTACGACCTCAGTGCAGCTAATGGTACTAAGATAAGGACCTTCGGTACCATCAACCTAACCCTCGAAGTCGGACTTCGTCGAGATTTCATTTGGTCATTTGTGGTTGCCGACGTCAAGAAGGCGATCATTGGGGCGGATTTCCTGGGTTTTTACAATCTTTTACCTGACTGCCATCGTATGAGGTTGGTGGATGGCATTACCGGAATGTCCTGCCATGCCTCGGCAGTCAGTTTTGACCATCAAAGTGTCAAGGTCATCTCCAGCGATTCACCCTATACGGATATTCTTGGTGAATTTCCAGAGATCACAAAGCCACCTGGTCTTACAAGGACCATTAAACACAATACCGTCCACCACATAAAGACTGTGGATGGTCCTCCAGTGTGTTGTCGCCCTCGTCGCCTCGCTTCGCAGAAATTAATTGCTGCAAAGAAGGAATTTGAGGACATGATCCGGTGTGGTACTGCAAGGCCTTCTAAGAGCACATGGTCTTCGCCTTTGCATATGACGCCGAAAAAAGACAATACCTGGCGCCCTTGCGGCGACTACCGCGCCTTGAACGCCAGGACGGTGCCGGATCGTTATCCTGTTCGGTACATTAACGATTTTTCACACAACCTCACTGGCGCTACCGTGTTCAGTACGCTTGACTTGGTGAAGGCGTACCATCAGATCCCCGTTTTTGAAGAGGACATCGCCAAGACAGCTATTGTTACTCCGTTTGGCCTCTTCGAATTTCCTTTCATGACCTTCGGTTTGCGAAATGCTGGTCAAACCTTCCAGCGCTTTATCGATGAGGTCACACGGGGTCTTGATTTCTGTTTTCCTTATGTTGACGATATTCTGGTCTTCTCAGTAGACCAGGTTCAACATAAGGAACATCTGCGAATCCTTTTTAAACGTTTGCAGAAATATGGTGTTGTGTTAAACCCTTCCAAGTGCATCCTCGGGGCTAGTGAGGTTGTCTTTTCGGGTTACCACATTGATGCCAATGGCACCAAACCACCACAGGAGCGAATCCAAGTCCTCCTAGATTTTCCCCCTCCTAAAACCGTACAAGGTATGCGCCGTTTTCTCGGTATGCTCAATTACTACCGCCGATTCGTGCCGCATGCCGCTCAATTCCAGGCACCACTTATTTATGCCTTGGTCGCTACCAACAGTAAGGGTCCTAAACCATTTCCATGGACACCCGAACTGTTACACCAATTTGACGCATGTAAGCGGAGCCTATCAGATGCTACAATACTTCAGCATCCTATTAGTAACGCACCGTTAGGACTTTTTACTGATGCCTCTAGCATCCACGTCGGTTCTTCCTTAGAACAACAGATCAATGGTGAATGGTTTCCGCTGGCGTTTTTCAGCAGAAAGCTAACTCCTCAGCAGTCAGGGTGGCCAGCTTATTATCGAGAACTTCTCGCGGTGTACGATAGTGTACAACATTTCCGCCACATTCTTGAAGTTCAGCATGCCACCATTTACACTGACCACACGCCATTACTGTATGCTTTTATACAGCGCCGCGAAAAGCTTCCCCCAGCGCAACTGAACCAACTTTCTTTTATCAGCCAATTCACGACTGACATAAAGTATATAAAAGGTGAAGACAATGTCGTCGCTGATACTATGTCACGAATTGAGGCTATTGCGTTGGAACAAAACTTTGAAGCGCTCGCTGAAGCTCAAGGCGATGATGAGGAGCTAGCGGACTTGCTAAGGAATGGCAGTAGCCTTGAGCTGACCAAGGTCATTATTCCGGGCACTACTACTTTCATCTATTGTGACGTTTCTACAGGAAAGCCGCGTCCCTTCCTAACCAGCTCCTTCCGCCGAGGGGTGTTTAACAAACTGCATTGTTTGAGCCACCCTGGTGTACGAGCTACCTCGCGTCTTGTTTCAGACCAATATATTTGGCCTTCCATTAAGAAGGACTGCAAAATTTGGACGCAATCTTGTGAAGATTGTCAGCGAAGCAAGGTTACGAGGCACAATTCTGCTCCCCTTGGCAACTTCGACCAACCTTCTGGTCGATTCATACACATCCACATCGACATCGTCGGACCTCTTCCTGTCTATAACGAGTTTCGTTATTGCCTCACGGCTATAGACAGGACGACCAGGTGGCCTGAAGTTTGGCCTATGCGGTCGATAACTGCCGACGAAGTCGCTGACACTTTTACTAGGGAGTGGATAGCTCGTTTAGGAGTGCCTTCTATCATAACAACTGACCAAGGCACCCAATTTGAGTCTGATTTATTTCGCAGACTCCTAAAGCAGTTCGCCACCAAGCGCATAAGGACGACTTCATACCATCCGTGTGCTAATGGCATGATTGAGCGTGTCCATCGTCAACTCAAAGCCGCCCTTATGTGTCACGGTGACTCTTGGGTTCGAGCACTCCCCCTAGTGCTTCTTGGCATGCGTTCTGCTTTCAAGGAAGACTTGAAGGCAACCGCAGCAGAAATGGTGTACGGGGAACCCTTAAGGCTTCCTGGTGAATTCTTAGTAGCTTCTCCTCCTTCAAATAGAGTTGAGGACCCTGCTGACCTTGTTGTCCAACTCAGGGACAAAATGTCGAAAATACAACCTTTTCCTGCCTCGCGACATAGTCAGTCAGCCTCATTCATATTTAAGGATCTTGCAACAGCCACTAATGTCTTTCTGCGTGACGACTCCGTTCGGCGCTCATTGCAGCCTCCGTAGTCGGGTCCATTCACCATTTTAGAACGTGCTGATGACGGGAAAACGTTAACCCTCAATATCAGGGGCAAGAGAGTTGCAGTGAGCGTCGACAGAGTAAAACCTGCTTTTGTTGAGCATTCTGTATATCAAACGCCTGCTCCTATTGTTTCACCAGCTCTGCCTTCAGCTATTAAACCTCAGCCCATTTCACCTCAAACTTCTGCCTACCGTAAGTCTCAGCCTCAGCCATCCGCTCCTGTTGATAAAAGTTACACACCTCGGTCTGGCAGACGAGTTAGATTTAAGAATTTAGATTAGAATGTGTTTTATTTTTCTTTCTATTTTTTGGTATTATGCCATTGTATTTTTATCTCTGAATGTTTTTAACGTTTAATTTTTCCTCCGGTTTCTTTTCTCCGTAGGGGGGTGGTGTGGCGCCTCCATGGTCGCACCTTTTTATAACACTGGTTGGTAAGACTGCCACCGTATCTAGTAGAGATGTCACTCATGACGGAACGGTGAAAAATATAAAATATATAAAAGATCAGGGTTTTCTAATTCCAACCGACCACGCCTTACAGACTCGTGTGATCCAAAATAAATGGTGTATACCACTTTTATAAAGAGCTTTTCTTTTATTCCTGGTGGTATCACCAAATACCTACTAGCTGTGTCCGCGACTTCATACGCATGATTACTTTAAATTAAGGTTTCTTTTTAATTTTCGTGAGCCGATTTTGATGAAGCTATACGCTAAGCTAAGCCTATACGAGTATGTGGCACCAGTCGTTCCAGTTTTCTGGCATAACCCCATATTCAAACTGACAGTTTAGTTTATTTCAGACTCAGATATGTTCGCACTCACTTTTTTTTTTTGACCAATGTGGGACTCAAACCTAAGATCTATGTCGTGGCAATCAGAATCTCTGACCATCAAGCCAACTGGCATGTCAAATGGTTTGGTGGTGTGTTGTTTATATGGATGTTTTCATGTTTAAATGAATTGACTTGAAAGTAATACAGCCTTACGCGGATAAATCGGTAAGCGTTGAGAGCTCTCAACTGAGAATGCACGCTGTGAACAAATTCGTCTCGCCTTCAATGTTCTAAAAAAGCTACACTGCGAGTTAGTCTCGCACATGAAGAGTTCCATACCACCATACAATATTTAACGAAACGACGGATAAAACGCGCATTTTGTACGGGGACCCACTTTCATTTGTGGATATTTTTTGTTGTTATATCGGCCATAATAACCTATTACGGTTCAGAAGATGCCGCCTTGTGATATATGGACCGACGGACAGCCTAAGTAAGGTTGTATTACTTAGTAACACCCTAGTAGCACCCTTTGAATTGAGGAGTCTAAAAAACAGCTTCAGCTACGATTCCAATAGCAACACACAATCGCCTTGCGTATTTCAGCTTTGTCTCTTGGACCGTATTAATATTGGCGCCCAACAAACAACATGTTGAAAATTGGTTGCAAATGAAAAGTACAACTTACAAACGACCATTGCAAGTCAAAAAGTACAACTTACAAACGACCATTGCAAGTCAAAAAGTACAACTTACAAACGACCATTGCAAGTCAAAAAGTACAACTTACAAACGACCATTGCAAGTCAAAAAGTACAACTTACAAACGACCATTGCAAGTCAAAAAGTACAACTTACAAACGACCATTGCAAGTCAAATGAAAAGTACAACTTACAAACGACCATTGCAAGTCAAAAAGTACAACTTACAAACGACCATTGCAAGTCAAAAAGTACAACTTACAAACGACCATTGCAAGTCAAAAAGTACAACTTACAAACGACCATTGCAAGTCAAAAAGTACAACTTACAAACGACCATTGCAAGTCAAAAAGTACAACTTACAAACGACCATTGCAAGTCAAAAAGCTTTTAAAAAATATCCTTAAAACATTGCACGCTTTTTGCAAGTAAATGGGATTATCTCAAATAATATTTTTAAACTTTTACCCGAATTTCGGGAATTTTACATATTTTACCCGTGTTTCAATGGAATCCATATCGGCATGATTAAATGATAAAGTTTCCAACATTTTTTATATAAATATTCTGGGACATTGTTCACACACGCCCACCTGATCCCAAACGAAGCAGAGCTTGTATTCTAACAACCAACTAACTGATATATATACTCGTATATACGTAAGTTATTAAATATTATATAGATGCTATCCCGCCTTTTTGCCGCATTGGGATAATACAAATGCTTTTAAAAGGTTTTGTATACAGATAAACCTTGTTGAAGAAATATCAATACCATATTGATAATCTGATAAAATTTGATTGCTGAGTTTAAAAGACGGGTGTATAGATTTTATCTGTATCATTATTGAATTTAGGAAGAAAAAAACTAGAATATGTAGTATATCAGTTATACTGATCAGATGGCCGTGTGTGAACAATTTCCCAGGATATTTATTTATTATATTATATTTATATATTTGACAGGCAAATTGGCTTGGTGCTTAGCGGCCTTGACTGCCAAGTCGAAGGTCGTGGGTTCGATTCCCACACAGGGCAAACATTTGTGTATATTAGCCTATAGCATCGCTATGCAATAATGCTCCTTGCATTACAGGATTGTACATCAGTCAGAGCGTTTCATTGTACTAACCCTGAACCGCCCACATTACAACTAAGTGGGAATCAAACACACGACTTGTAGGCGGTATAATACGAGAGGTAACCCACTCGTTCTTACACAATAGTTCTAATTACAAATTAATATGAACCAAGCCTAAGACCACAGATTCACATTCACAACAAACCTGTGAATGAGTCAAATGTTGTCACGAGTGACACATCCCCGTTGCTTCGCTCAAAAGACTGTGACTTGGCGAGCCAAGTGCACCGTGCCCCAGTTCCCCACTTGCCCCAGTTCCCCACTTGTCTCAGCACGACAGGTCACGTGGCGTTTGTTTTGCCCCACTTACGTTTTGCATGCGTCTAATGCAGTATTTTTACTTTAATTTTCAGTAGTAGTAGAGCTCTTAGTGCAGAGTTCAGCTGGGGAAGCAGTAGTGTACTTGTTGTCGGTAAAGGGCTGGTAAAATTACAGGCATATGAGTCTTAACAACTTCACGTCTCAGGGACGACCACGCATTGGCGATGCCCCTGGTGTTGCATTTGCAACACCAGGGGCATCGCCAATGCGTCCATAGGTCAATAGGTCCATAGGCGGCGGTGATTACTTACCATCAGGTAGACCGTCTGCTTGTCTGTCAACCTTTTTGAAATAGATAAAAAACAATTAAATTCGCAAAGTCCATAATGCATTAATAGCACTTAATACCCCTGGTATTGCCAATGTTCGTATTTTTTAAAATTAATTTGCCAAGCTCTGCTTTTCAATTATTTTCCACCTCATGAAGTTGTATAATCTAATTACTTTGACTTTTTTTTTACTAATTAACTTGATTAAATTTAAATTTGATTTGTTTCAATTGATTTTTTTTTTATGAAATTATATTACATAAAACAATGAGAGTATATCTTTATATATAAAACAAAGACGGATTTGTTACAACACTTATACCTCGAGATCTGCTGAACCAATTTTCATGGTTACTGATTCGTTGGATTTGTCTCCGCCCCGAATAGCATAATACATCTTAAAAACAATGAAAACTCGATATGTGTAATGAATACTTAATCATTTCAATAAATGCTGATTTGTCTGTTACATGTCAAACATTTGTTGTCCAATCCTGCCAAATACTGTAACAACTATTCATGTGTGCGTTCAGAAATCTTTATATATAAAAATGTATCTGCGAAATGTATGTACGCCCATAACTTCAGAACGGCTAGATCGATTTTGCTAAATCATTTTTTGTTGTGTTTGTTATTGTCAGGTGAAGGTTATTAAAAAGAAAAAATTAAGAAAGTTGCGGGAAAATTAGAAAATTTAAGAAAACATAACGACCATTTAAAATTTTCTAATGTAACCGCTTTTGACAACATAAACTCTTACAATGTAACCTTAAGGTGTTTGACATAAATGTCAGTCGTTTGACAACATCGTTTAAAACAGAGGCATGGGGCGGAATTATATTGATAAAATAATTAATTTATCATTACTCAGTGCATATTTCACAGTCGATTCAATCGGATAATTTATGAACATTTTTACACTTAGTTTTTGAGAAGTGTGTGTTCATCACAGTTAGTTCAGAGCAATCACACCTCATATTAAAAGTTCAATTGGACGTAGTTACGCAAACCAGAACCAAGCCACAGAATGACAGTTTTGAGATAATTAAGATTTTTGTAAAATACGAGTTCCAAAGCATAAGCTGCTTAATGTTTTCATTGAGCCTTTTCATAGCGTGCTTAATAATACAGGAGCCTACTTCTTGGGCATGTCTACCAGCTTCTCCTTCAACCCACACGTTAGAATGTGCAATTTTTTTTAAGGGACGAAGGTGTTAACTTCTGATAGCTCTTACACCCTTACGCGGACAATTCCGGCGAGCGCTGGGGGCTCTCAGCCGAAAATACATTTAGATTTTAAGCAACAAGCACACTGAGGGTGCCCCCTGTGGGGCTCGGAACTCGGGATCAGGACGTTGCGTGGAGGGGTCAAAAGACTTAAAATTATGATTTATTATTAGTGGTTCTTTATTTCAAAACAAAAAATAGCAATGAATAAATATTAGAGAGAGCGCGGTTAACGTCCACGCCGGCGAGGAGGTGTATTGTGTAGTATCGCGAGCTGAAGATTCGGATGCAGCTGTCTGGGCTTTGGTGATTTGTCTTCAGACTCGGCGAGGGCGAGCCTCGGTCTGCCAACGCGACTGATACGGGTAGGAGTGTAGGACGCGGTCTTTATTTTGAGGGGATTTTTGTGGTTAATTGCAGAATACAATGTGCTAGATCGTCGCTTCATGTGTGGATACCGAAATTGTACGACCACATATGCCTTTTATAAAAATCCTTTTTTAAAATAAAAGGAATATGGATCTTTTTAAAATTATTTATTTCACTAAGAATTTGGGTTACAAAAGTACCAAGATACATGCCTCTTTTTAAAATCGTTTATTTTTCGAAATTATGCAGCATGGTTCTATTTTCCTATTTATGAAAATTAGTTTATGTTTGGTATCTTAGGTTAATAGTATTTTTTCATAAAAACTCGACGGCTTAGGTCTTTTTACCACATTATAAAATGCACTTTTTGGAATTATTTGGAATCGTTTGACCAAAGATGTGGGTGGGTTCCAGTTTGCATAACTACGTCCAATTGTTGTGTATCTTAAAGTATTAGATTCATAAATACTATGTTTTTGTATTATTTTTTTATTAATCGTGCCAGTTCGAATTCAATATTCATAGTTTAAACAGGACAACGACTGTCGGGTCAGCTACCGAATATAATGATTGTAGTACGATAAATTTTCATATATAGTTTTTAATAAAGTAAATATGGCAAAACAACGTTTGCCGGGTCAGCTAGTTGAAAATAAATGAAACATTTTTACGGGAATAAAAATAATACAGGCTTATAAAAAAATACGCGAGAAGCCTACATCGCTATATCGAGATTCTCTCAGGATTCGACATATAATATATACAAGCATCCAACATCAACAGTTGGACCGCGGTCCCCAGACATGATCTGCGGCAGCTTGGCGGAAGATCTCCCATTTAAAAGGAGTATCATACGTCGCTTATTATTATTTAACAAACATTTATTTTCATTAAACTCAAAAATCCAGAATTAAAATAAAATATTCAAATTTTTACAACTCATCATATAGCGTGGCGACGCGTCGCCACGACATGCGTCGCCACGACATGCGTCGCCACGACATGCGTCGCCACGACATGCGTCGCCACGACATGCGTCGCCACGACATGCGTCGCCACTCCAGAAATCGGTTTTACGTACGGCTATAGATGCTTCACATTAAAAATCCCAAATATCTATATCATGCCGACACAAAATTATTAGAATAGGGTAAGCAGATGATGATGCCTAGATTATATTATATATATTTTAGTACGACCTATGGATTCAAAATCAAATTTTTTGAAGTCAAATTTACATTGCAGACCTTAGAGTCCCTAGCAGGATTAGATTTATTAGTACTACTAGGTCTCTCAGTGCTCGAAATTCAAATGTAATCCTACTAATATTATTAATGCGAAGGTTTGTATGTATGGATGTTTGTTACTCTTTCACGCAAAAACTACCAGTCATCTTGGCACAAAGAAAGAAAATATCCTGGAATAACATATAGGCTACTTTTTATCCCGGGAAAATGTGAGTTCCCCCGGGAACGCGGGTAAAACCACGGGGGGCAGCTAGTAAAAAATAAAAATTGCCATCCATTCATTCTTTAGCTATCCAGTTTTGCACACAAACTCTTTCTTTTTACAAATACCTATATAGGGCTTAGGACCAATATAATTATATCAACATAATCTTCCTCGAGGCCGTAGCTGTACCCATCAGAAAGTTATAAACGGCAGTAAGTCTTAATATTTAAAACAAAAAAATAATATTTCATCTCCTCATTTTGCACCGTATAATAAAAAGCGATAACGTTTTAAGCGCTATGTTCAATTTTTTACTTTACGATCGTTGTTTTAACGCCTCGATCGTATGAAACTGCCTTTTTATGGGAAGTGCGACGCGTTAAATTATTATGATCCGTTGTGTTGCTCACCTTATTTTTATTGAACGGCCGTCCATTACTTATAGAACAGCTTGCTTTTACACAAAACATTAAAATATATGGATATTGGTTTCCTGTGGCATACTGAACAGGTGCTTTAGGTTGTAAGTCGTCTGGCAATTTAATGTCTTATCTATATTTATCAAATCTGCCGTAGAGCCGATAACCGATGGGGTAGTCGTGTTTTAGAGTGGAGACCACGGCTTGGTAAACGTAGTGTAGGGCGCCCTCCAGCTAGATGGAGCGATGATGTAGGCAAGCTGGCTGGCAGCGGTTGGAAACAAAGAGCTGTAGATCGAGCTCAGTGGCGTGCCATAGGTGAGGCCTATGCCCAGCAGTGAACGGAGATACGCTGATTTGATGAGGGTAAAACTAATCACATTTATTTTAAGCAAAGGTTATGTAGTAGCGACGAATACTGGCACTTTAACTCCAGCGACTAAAGAGTATACCGATGACCACGTGCAATTTACACCTTGCACAAATTTGGCCAACAAATAAATTTCATAGGATTTGATTTGGTCACATATTTGTGTGCATGAACATGTCTATTAGTACTTTATCTGGGTGTGAAAACAAAAAGGTAGTATATGTAGTGTATCAGTTTTCTGGTTTCCATAGTACAAGTTCTGCTAGTTTGGAATCAGATGGGTGTGTGTAAAGAATGTCATATATAATGGACAGAATGGCGAGAGACTGTATACGTATTGCTCCGACCTGATTCGGATCAGAGCAGGCAAATTATGGTGAAAGGAAATAGCAAAGGAAGTCACCAGCAACATGCTAAGACCCTTTAATAGTTAGATTGTGTTACCTTAATATAAACCCTAAGGGAGCTGTTTACGGTTGGCAACACATTGGCGATCTTCTTGTTTGGAAATGTCCTTATGAGGCTCTTTGTTGATATTTTAAAAGTTTAGGATATCAATGATTGCTGAGCTGATAGTGACGGTGTATGTGGTTCTAGCGTCGTGGGTTCGAAATAGAATACTACAATGGGGAAGGAGTAGTAGCGTTCTTAAAAGGCAGAATTCGTTACTACCACATTACCTATTTCCGCTGGGAAGGAGCAGTGCACTTATATTACTGTGTTTCGGTGAGAAAGGTAAGGCCGGTAAAATGAGAGGGACATGACACTTCACGTCTGTGGGTTGACAACGTATTGGTGATTTCCCTGGTGTTATTGTCTATGGGCAGCTTACCATCAAGCGTACTTAAAAAGAAAAAAAAATAGCACTATTTTGAATTTAAAATCAATGCGACTCATTTTATGTTTCACAAAATACCGACTTATCGCGATCGAGAAGCTCATAGTTCGAACATTTGCAAGTTGCAAGATGCGCTCGGGTTTTCCGCTCGAGATGTCTTTGTAACGGGGTCGTTCTGCTCTCTTATCAGAAACGTATACCAATATTGTCGCATTGCCGCACCAACAAGGTTTTATAGCATGACTTTACATAATCGGAAACTGTTAGAGTATTTATTGTTGGATATTAGTATTTGTATTGTACAATATTGTGTTCTAGGATTATGTTCTTTAATACAGGTATAGTTTACGTTTTTTGTGGGAAAATAAATGAATATTTTCTGCACAAGAGATTTAGCACATTTTTTACGGCTGACGTTTAGACCACTCCAAGTGGTCAACAAAAGCAAGCAAGGTGTAAAATGCACATAATCATCGACATATTCTTTAATCGCCTCTTGGGGTGGTAAGAAAGGTTGAATTAATGTTTAAGTTTTTGAAAACCCTTAAGAAGGTTAAAGCTACAGAAGTCACCACAGGTTTTGAAAACAGCTCTTAACAGTGAAGGACCAGCAATCGGCACATTTTTTGTAAATATGATTAAGCATTTATGTCTACTACACGTCGTGCAATTATACATATTATCATGTTGATATTTGCCTGCGGCTTCACTCACGGTTCCTTCAGTCAGTTATTTTCTCTTTTTACATTTATAAACCTGTGTCCCGCGGTTTATCCACTACGTCGCATCGCTTCTCGAAGATCCTTCCTTTCTTAATCTTCTTAATCGGGCTATCACCCGCAAAAATATTTTTTGAGATTAGTCTGGTAGTTTCACGTGATGCGTGCACAACTGCACATACCAATGTACTGCAGACAGACAAAAATCCCTAAAATTGTGGAAATTAGTTCTTTTAGCACTCATCTATAATTCTTGCAAAAATATTCAATGCACAAAATATCACGTCTACAGATATAGAGAATGAATTAAGATTAATAGACATTATAATTTCTGAGTATTGAAATGTGACTTGCCTTCAAGTGTTCGTATCGTATCACGAATCAGGTTTGTGTGTGTGTCTTAGGGTAGGGTTGTCCCAAACTTTTAAACCTAAATACACATTCATAAATTTTCATTAATTTTTTTTTCTTTTGTGAAGTGGTCCGACAAACAGCCACAGGCCCACCTCACGGTTAGTGGTCACCACTGCTTATGAACATTTGCTATACCAGGGGCAATGCGTTGTCAACTCTGAGACGTGAAATCGTCAAGTCTCATGTGCCTGTAATGTCACCGGTGCCCTTACCTCTCTAACCAAAACACAGTAACACATGTGCATTACCGCTTCGTGGTGGAAATTGGTATGGTGGTAGTACTTCCCCGGATGAACTCTGCACTAAGAGCTCTACTACTGCGAAATTTATAATAATTATCATCATGCTATTTATTGTCCCCGAGGTCAAACTATAATGATTATTTAGAGGTCAAATTTCCTGTAATTGATTTTCAGGTCGGGGAAATTTGACGTTTTTTTAGTTCATTTCTAAAAATCCGATCAATAACGAGAGACCGGAATCAATAATGTGGCCTAGTGAGGACAATGCTCAAATGGAGGTCTCAGGATAAGTCACATGAAACCGTCCTACCTGTCATTGGTGTGAATATAGTAGTTTTCAATTTTATTTTTACTACTAGCTACCATCTCGTGGTTTTAGTCGGATTCCCGAGTAATCTAACGTGGTCTGAGATTAAAACATAGACTATGTCATTTGGAAATAATTGAGCTCATCTATCAGTGAACTAATTTTTGAATTCTGATAAGTTATTTTGGAAATTACTTCCAACATCCAAACTAACAAACACGCAAACTACTTTATTAGTACTGATCTAGATTTACGTTTGAACTACGCTGGCATCGTATTGGCTCAAAACTGTATAAATCTACATTGTAATTTAAAGTGAACGAAGTTACGCATTTCCATAAAATTACTAGGATAGTTCTGTCGAGACAACTAAAACAGATTGCTGGAAAATTTTAGATTAACTACTAACACTATTTATTTGTTAGATCACTGCAATATATTTAGGTTCAGGAAAATACTGTTGTTGGTTTTGAGTTAATTAATGTTTATAGTCAAATTTAAGAACTAGTAGAACTCCATGGCGGATTATGTCCTGAGAAGTACTACCACCTTAACCATATCTACCATGAAACAGAAGTATACCTGTATTACTGCGTTTCGGTTAGAAAGGGGGCCGGTGGAATAACAGACACATGAGACTTAACAACTTCACGTCTCAGGATCGACAACGCATTGGCGATACCTCTGGTGTTGCAAATGTCCATAGGCGGCGATGGGCACTTACCATGAGGTTAGTTCGCCTACTTGACATTTAACAAAAAAATAATTAATGAAGTAGTATATCTTGGGACGGACGTAGGCTTAGCGAAAGGGTCCCGTTTATCCTATAAAGATTTCTCTTGAATACATCCAAATAAAAAAAATATGTAGGCTTTATGTATTAAGGATATGATATATATGTGGTTAAAAAAGAACTGGAATCCGTTTTATTGTTACTATAGTTTTTTATTATATTAATTCTTTGGAGACTTGCATCAACATCCTCATCATCGCCTCGGAGAATCGCCAATGTGTTGTCGTCCTTGAGACGTGCAATTGTTGTCCGTTTGTCGGTTAAGTCTCATGTGCCAGTAATTTCACCGGCCCTCTTACCTGAACACAATTATACAAGTGCATTGTAAAACGTTTTATTACAGAGAAACATTTTAATTATTTATCAATCATTTTCGAATAGCATAGCGTTTACGCCCACCACTTTTCGTCACACAAAGAGGTTGCGGATCAGAATTTCAAAGACCTCCTATAAGAAAAGTCGCTTTAAAAATATTTTAAACTAGCAGCGTCCCGCGGTTTTACATGTGTAGATCCTGTTCTTGAGAGAATACGGGGATGAAATACTAACTCGATAATGACGGTTAACGAATGACTCTTTAGTTGTAGCTTCTTTAACTTTAAATTTGACCTTCATAAGTGCCTTCCGAAGGCCTAAACTGAATACATGGTTTAGAATTTTGAATGATGAAAGAATTTTTAAAATCGGTCGAGTAGTTTTAAAATCGTAACAAACAAACAATCAAATCGTTCATCTTTATAATATAAATAAGTTTAGATTAGTATTTTAAATAAAAACTACAGAGTGTTGCCAGCCCTAGCGTACAAAGCGTATTGGAATGACATCGGCACGCGCACAATATCAACAACTGATCCATTCAGATGCGAAAGCTCAAAGCTCCTTATTCTCCCTCGTAAGGATCGTGTTAACTACGTTAGCTCCAATAATAATATACACTACTTTAAACTACATGCTTATAATCTGTGGAAATAGTCTATTACTGAGCTGTGACATTTGTAAAAAGAACAGTGAGTTCAGTTTGAAATTGAGATGTATTTTGAAAAAAGTATATCACTTAGCTGGTTTCCATAGTACAGGCTTTACTTAGTTTGGGATCAGGGGCTCGATTCTGTAAGGAAAATGATACTAACTCGAGGATGTTTCGTCGCGGCCTCCGTGCCCTGTCTCTTTCGCTTACTACACTAATACTACTAATCACGTGAGAGGTGAGCTCTCCGAGGCCTCCGTGAAGCGGCTCGCCCACGAAGTTTGTATTAGCTGAATAAGGGGGCAGATGACCGCGTGTGAATTTTTTTATTTTTAAATTTTTTTAAAATTGTTTATTACAAACCTACAATACCCACATACAGTATATATGTATATCAAATACAAATTCTCTATATATAATATGTAGATATAAACTATAAATAAAATGCTCGCTATATTTTTCAATTCCCACGACCAGTGTTACCAACCCACCGATCTTTAACAACAAACAAACGCGGCGCAATTAACTAAAATAAATAAGGGTAATTTGTTCGTCGTTCCAATTTTAAACGTCAGAGCTAAACCGGTACGTTTTTAACGCGTTTTTTCACCAAGAGGAAAGCTATTTGAGTTATATTGTGTGAGCTGACAGAAGCTCTGCCTCGGGCTCTTCGGCCGGCAGATATTTACCTTTCTGTATTGCATGATAAATTTCATTTAATTATTTATACATAAATACCCACCGTTTCCGGTTTCTGAGCTCGAAGTGTAAACATCGTTGTAGTGCAGTCCTCAAAGTTATTGTAATTAAAAAATAATTACGGGCTGTTGGACACGGTGAATAGTAAAAACACAATCATAAGTGCTGTGGATTTGTGGAACTATTAACTGTCGTGCAATAATCGTGAAAATAAAGCAGGTTCCAACTAAATAACAACCAGCAATGACCGGATTGAGGTTAGAAATTTGACACAGAGCATTATTAGAAACGTCATTGTGTCATTATCACTCACTGACAAGTTGACAGTGACAGTGGCATTCATTGCATCGGTGTTGCCAACACAAAAATTACCATTATCACTACATCCTTTTTTACGCATGAAAACTTGAAATCATGGAAGTTCAATTTCAAATTCTGTTTGACAAAATGAAAATCGAAATGCAGAAACAGACGGTTGAACTGAAAGAGTCTATAACTAATTCAATCATGGAGAAAATGGATGAAAAATTAAAGCCTATTTTAGCAGAAAGTAAAGACTTGAAAATAAAACTGGTAGACCTTGAGAGAGAGGTAGAATATTAAAAAAGAGATAAGAAGCACAACAACAGTATTATTTTTGGATTAAAAGAAGAAGAATCTACCTCAGGACTAATACAAGAGGTGAAGATGATATTTAATAAAGACTTAAATATAAATATTGAGGATTACGAAATAAACAACATTTATCGCATTGGAAAGAAAAGCCCAGATGGAAAACCGAGACCTGTTCTACTTTCCTTTGTCAGCTTATGGAAGAAAAATGAGGTAATGAAAGTCCGGAAAAACCTCAAAGATATATATATCGCAGAGGATTATTCTAAAGAAGTTCAGGAGAAGAGAAAAATGTTACAAACTAAATTGAAAGAAGAAAGATTGAAAGGAAATTTCGCATATCTTAAATACGACAAGCTTGTAGTAAAACAAAATAATACAACCAATGATAAAAGGAAGAGAGAAATATCTTCATCGCCGCGAGATAATATACAAGCAAAAAAGCAACAAGTCTGGACGCCATCACAAAATAATAGGCGTAACGCTTTTGATGTCATGAGAGGTAGATCCAACTCTCTCTCTTCCACTACGGCGGATAATAGGCAATAACAATTAGCTATCGGCAACCGGAAAACACAACAACATAAAAATGTAGATAACCAAATAATCAGAAACCACCAACCTCCCCCAAGCCGACAGGTCCTCGTGGGGGATAATGACCACGACCCTCTAAAGAAAATAAATAACAAGAAACATAAATATAATGATATATATATAGCAACTATAAACTGTAGATCACTAGGAACCACAGAAAAACTAGAAGAACTGGAACTAGCATTAGATGAAATAAAATGGGACATGACTGGTATTAGTGAAGTGAGAAGATTTGGGGAAAGCATAGCAGACCATGGAAAATATATACTACACCATATTGGGGAGATGCCCGGATTGTACGGAGTCGGATTCATGGTTAAAAGAAACCTTGTCAAAAATATACAAGAACTAAGAGGAATTTCAGAACGGATTGCACATCTCAATATTCAATTACCTGTAGATGGTGAGGAAGACCAAGTATGGTCAATAGTCCAGGCGTATTCACCTACCGAATCAAATACAAAAGAAGACATAGTAAAAATCGAAAAATTCTACGTAGATCTACAATCCACCATCGCCCTTTCATCCATCGTCTTTTCATCGCCCATACCCCAATGTCTAAAGACGAGTCTTTAACGAGTGCGTCCTACCTGTTATGACTTACGGAGCCGAGACGTGGACACTGACGGTGCGACTGGTTCACCAACTCAAAGTCGCTCAGCGAGCTATGGAGAGAGCTATGCTCGGAGTCTCTCTGAAGGATCTGTGGCGACATCTATGAACGCGCCTACAAAATACTTCACCGCCCACACTACAGTGATGTGGCGACATCTATGAACGAGTAGAAACACACGAGAATCCTACATCGCACTATCAAGATTCTCTCAGGATTTGACATATATACCAGGATCCAACATCAACAGTTGGACCGCGGTCCCCAGGCATGATCACCTAGCCTGGCGGAAGATCTTCCCTTTTAAATGGAGGAGTCTCATACCTCGCTCCTCCATAGTGGTGACCCCGACGTGATTATGGAGGAGCGAGGTATGAGACTCCTCCATTTAAAAGGGAAGATCTTCCGCCAGGCTAGGTGATCATGCCTGGGGACCGCGGTCCAACTGTTGATGTTGGATCCTGGTATATATGTCAAATCCTGAGAGAATCTTGATAGTGCGATGTAGGATTCTCGTGTGTTTCTACTCGTTCATAGATGTCGCCACATCACTGTAGTGTGGGCGGTGAAGTATTTTGTAGGCGCGTTCATAGATGTCGCCACATCACTCCCTTCCTAGACCAGAGGTCGATCTGTTGTTGCTGCATCATTGCTGATAGCTTGCAAGTGCCAGTGCTGCTCGGAAGTCTACGGTGAGTCGAGACTGAGCGGGATAGCTGCGATGGGTTGAGGCTTCCCACAGTAGTCCATGTGTGCAGAAACCGTCACGCCGGAGAGTGAGGAGCCAGCTGAGGTCCGGACGTGTGCTGCAGGTGAACTGTGGTGTGGGCGATGAGTGCTGTCGCATGAAGTGTGCCTTGCAGAACCAGGAAGCACGGTGAGTCGGCTGCGGTGGAACTGATTAAGGCGAAGCTGGCTTGCTGTGTGAATGCAGCTGAGCTTGAAGCGAAGTGATGGGGATCACGTCGGGGTCACCACTATGGAGGAGCGAGGTATGAGACTCCTCCATTTAAAAGGGAAGATCTTCCGCCAGGCTAGGTGATCATGCCTGGGGACCGCGGTCCAACTGTTGATGTTGGATCCTGGTATATATGTCAAATCCTGAGAGAATCTTGATAGTGCGATGTAGGATTCTCGTGTGTTTCTACTCGTTCATAGATGTCGCCACATCACTGTAGTGTGGGCGGTGAAGTATTTTGTAGGCGCGTTCATAGATGTCGCCACAGATCGAATTCGAAATGAAGTCATCCGTCAGAGAACCAAAGTTATCGACATAGCTCAAAGGATTAGCAAGCTGAAGTGGCAGTGGGCTGGTCACATCTGTCGCAGAACCGATAACCGTTGGGGTAGACTTGTTCTAGAGTGGAGACCACGGCTCGGTAAACGTAGTGTAGGGCGCCCTCCAGCTAGATGGAGCGATGATATACGCAAGCTGGCTGGCAGCGGTTGGAAACAAAGAGCTGAAGATTGAGCTCAGTGGCGTGCCATAGGTGAAGCGTATGTCCAGCAGTGGACGGAGATAGGCTGATGATGATGATTGGTGAAAGAAACAGATTACTGACAATCATAATAACCTACATCTAATTTACATTGAAGACCAGGTCGTAAATCTTATTCTATAATACTTTACTTTATAATTAGCCCAAAGAATAAGCCTCGCAATACAGCGAGGCAATTCAAAATTCAAAATTCAAAATTCAAAACCATTTATTCAGTTTAGGCCTTCGGAGGGCACTTATGAAGGTCAAATTTAAAGTTACTGAAGCTACAACCGGTTCGGAAGTCAGCCTTCAACTGAGAAGAACCGGCAAGAAACTCAGCAAGGTTACATTTTTTTTTTTTTATTTGTTATATAAATTTTTATCTATTCTGACTTTTTGGCTATTTTATAATTTCAATTTTACATAATTTTATATTTAACAATTACAAGATACTTATTATAGGTAACATTAATAAAAACAAAACAAAAAAAATATGACAAGACTACAAAATAGAAAATAACAATAATTAGGTACTTACAACTTAAACAAGAGATTTAGAGGTGCACTGTGCAGAGAGCAGCTATTTCCATACATTTTTATCTTCAATATAATGAACTACCTTGTAATACGCTTTTTCTTTCAAAACTTTCCTAATATAATTTTTAAATTTATGATCAGACATTTTGGTTATTGAAAGCGGTATCTTATTATAAAATCGAACACAATTACCAAGAAATGACTTGTTAACTTTAGTTAGTCTAAAGTATGGAACAACTAACTTCTCCCTTTGTCTTGTATTTATACTATGAATATCTAATTTTGCCTCAAACATTCCTATGTTTCTACGTATAAACATTATATTTTCATAAATATATAGTGAAGGTAATGTCATTATATTTATTTCCCTAAATAAATCTCTTAATGATTCACGGGGACCCATACTGTAAATTGCACGAATTGCTCTTTTTTGTATAATAAATATTGATTCTATATCCGCTGCTGCTCCCCAAAACAAAATACCATAGGACAACAGGCTATGAAAATATGCAAAATAAACTAATTTGGCCGTCTCAACATTCGTCAATTGTTTAATTTTCCTAACAGCAAAAGCAGCCGAACTTAATTTAGCAGCTAGAGTATCAACCTGAGGTCCCCATTGCAATTTATTGTCTAATGTAAGACCCAAAAATACGGCTCCCATCTATTATTATTTGGCTATCTACTTGTGCTACATTTGGTAAAGAAAACCTTAAGCATTTAGTTTTCTTTGAATTTAGTAATAGATTATTTGTAGCAAACCACCCACAGACAATTGACATAGTATGATTAACTTTAGTTAGATCTTTGTCTTTTCTATTAACTTTAAAAATTAATGATGTATCATCAGCAAACAAGACAATATCTGTGAGGTCATTTACAACATATGGCAAATCATTTATATATACTAAAAACAAAAATGGACCTAAAATTGAACCCTGGGGTACCCCCATTTCGACTAAAGAGCCCTTGGATGTTGTGCCGGTAATCCCTACCTTTTGCTGGCGATTTGATAAATAAGATAAAACAAGATCATGAGCAGTTCCACGAATTCCGTAGAAGTCAAGTTTTAGTAGTAGCGTACGGTGGTCAACGCAATCGAATGCCTTGGACAGATCACAAAAAATGCCAATCGCATCCTGTGAATCCTCCCATGCGCCATAAATGTGCCTCAGCAATGTTGCTGCCGCATCGGATGTAGATCTTCCCTTCGTGAAACCGAACTGATGACCATGCAATACCTTATGCTTAGTAAAGTGACTTGACATTTGATTAAGCAGCAATTTTTCAAAGATTTTACTAAGTGCTGGCAGAACGGAAACTGGTCTGTAATCAGATGGATTCTCCCTACAACCGGACTTGAAAATAGGTACTATTTTACTATATTTCATTAAATCAGGAAAACAACCCTGATCAATGCATTCATTAAAAATATTTGACAAAACAGGTGCAATCACTGTTATTATTGATTTTACGATTGTTACTGATAAGCCCCATAAATCTTCAGTACTTTTCATATTGAGAGAATTAAAAGTTATTATGATATCGCTAGCATTAATATGGTCAAATTTAAAACTTGGAAATGTATTATGAATATGCTGCTTGAGTAAAGATTCCGCTGCTATAGGACATGATTTAAGGCTTTGCCGCAAGCATTCTTGGTACTCTGCCACCAGGGGAGGAGTTAGGGGAGGTTTTCTATTTATAATAATTATAATTAGGTTAAGCTCTTGTTTACTTTTATTTCATGAAATCCTGTAAAATTATAAACCCATACACAAAATAAGACTAGTAATTATAATTTATTTAGTTGCCATACAAGTCAAAAAGGATAATACTTATTGGTCTACATTTGTTTTACCCGCGTATGTAATGAAATACTTTTTCTAATAGACCATCACAGGCACTTATGAATGGTCAAACTCTATCACCGGTTCGGAAGGTTGCTTTTACGGAGAAGAGCCGACAATAAACTCAGCAATTACTCTTTTCAAAATAAGATTTTATACATAAAGAATGTATTCTGTGTGCCGAGTTCCATCCTAATCCGTTAAGCTGTTTAAAAGTTACTAGCGACTCCCCACAGCAACTCATAAACCTCATGAAATAAATTTTCTAAATGGTGGAATACCGCATCAAAAACTTTCGCGTATTTAAAAAAATATAAGTGGATATACAGACAGACAGAAACAGTGACTTTGTTTCATACTATTTAGAGAGACTAGCTTCCATACCACAGGCTCAACTGCGTTAACGAGGTACCTACTATTTGGCTTGGATAAAAAGATGCTGAGATACATTAACACCATTCTAAGACGTTTCCTCGAAAATTCCTCGACTCCACACAACGTCACTCCAAGATATTTAGTATTCATAGTTACAAAAATCTCCTTCACTCGACGCTTTCCCTTACTCGAGGTGAGGAAATAACTGTCATCTTCAAGGTACGTCGCGACCAACCTTAAGGAAGTTTATTGCTTGTAAACAGTTACTGAAGCTCATTATTTTATTTATTTTTTTTTTTTTTTTCGGGGAAAACTCCGAAGGCGTGGAGTAAGAGTGTGGTCGTTATGTTCTTCAAAAAAGGTGACAAAACCCTTTTGAAGAACTATCGACCCATTTCACTCTTGAGCCACGTCTATAAGCTGTTTTCGAGAGTCATCACAAATCGTCTCGCGCGTAGACTCGACGAGTTTCAGCCTCCGGAGCAGGCTGGGTTTCGAGGAGGATACGGCACCATAGACCACATTCACACAGTGCGGCAGGTTATACAGAAGACCGAAGAGTATAACCAGCCCCTGTGCCTTGCGTTTGTGGACTATGAGAAAGCCTTTGACTCCGTTGAAACCTGGTCTGTTCTGGAGTCTTTGCAACGGTGCCAAGTTGATTGGCGATACGTCCAAGTGCTGAGAGGACTGTATGACACCGCGACTATGACCGTCCAAGTACAAAATCAGCAGACTGAACATATCCCCTTACATAGAGGAGTGAGACAAGGGGACGTTATTTCCCCTAAATTGTTCACTAACACTCTGGAGGATATGTTCAAGTCCCTAAATTCGAAAGGACGGGGCATAAATATTAACGGCGAGTACCTCTCACACCTTAGATTTGCGGATGATATCGTCATCATGGCTGAAACCGTGCAAGATCTTTAATTCATGTTGACTACCCTGGCTGATTCTTCTGCACGCATCGGTCTCCGGATGAACTTGGATAAAACCAAGATCATGTTCAACGAGCATGTTATTCCGGAACCGGTTGCCCTTGACGGGGTTCCTCTCGAAGTTGTTCACGAATACGTCTACCTAGGGCAAATCTTGCAATTGGGTAGACACAACTTCGAGAAGGAAGCTCGCAGAAGAGTACAGCTAGGGTGGGCAGCATTTGGAAAACTTCGTCGAGTCTTTTCATCGCCCATACCCCAATGTCTAAAGACGAAAGTCTTTAACGAGTGCGTCCTACCTGTTATGACTTACGGAGCCGAGACGTGGACACTGACGGTGCGACTGGTGCACCAACTCAAAGTCGCTCAGCGAGCTATGGAGAGAGCTATGCTCGGAGTCTCTCTGAAGGATCGAATTCGAAATGAAGTCATCCGTCAGAGAACCAAAGTTATCGACATAGCTCAAAGGATTAGCAAGCTGAAGTGGCAGTGGGCTGGTCACATCTGTCGCAGAACCGATAACCGTTGGGGTAGACGTGTTCTAGAGTGGAGACCACGGCTCGGTAAACGTAGTGTAGGGCGCCCTCCAGCTAGATGGAGCGATGATATACGCAAGCTGGCTGGCAGCGGTTGGAAACAAAGAGCTGAAGATCGAGCTCAGTGGCGTGCCATAGGTGAGGCCTATGTCCAGCAGTGGACGGAGATAGGCTGATGATGATGATTATTTTATTTTATTAATATTTTATCTATAATAGAATGATGTAACACGTTACATGTTACCTTGACTACACTTCGATTCGACATCAGTCGGGATTGCTCGAGTTTTGCTCAAGTTATGACTTGGAATACCAATTTTGAGGATTCATCGAGAAAATGCTTAAGGTATCCTCAGTCGAGTTGGAGTCGAGGAATCTTGGAGGAAAAGTCTTAGAGAATATGGATGTAAGTCCCTCAGGAACGTGGGTGAAACCGTGGGACGGTAACTACTTTGAAATATAATTAACTTTTTCGAATGTTCCTACACAGGCACTTATGAATTGTCAAACTGTAACACTGGCTTTTTGATATCTTTTTGGCTTGCTTTGTAGAGGTGTACTAAGGAGTTTTTAAAGTTCAACCAGAAAGGTGGAACTACAGTTTGTTTCAGACTTTTTGCGCCGAGGAATTGAAACTAAAGACTTTATATAAACATTGCTCGAAGAAGAATATGAAATTTGCATTTGAAACTTCATATTTGCGTTTACTTTAAAAACCTAACCAGGATGGATAGGGAATTTAAAAATACACTCGTCGATTGATTCAAAACTGGATGTAAATACGGTATGGGTATGTGGAACGAATAACAGATATTTCTGGAAATTTTACTCCCAGTAGGGGAATATCCTGCAATGTGTTTGAGGTTTTAGTTAAAGAGAACTTTGGCTGGATTCTGACAAACTAGAACTACGAGAAACAGTTTCCTAGGTCTCATATACTTATCAGCTTTGGCCATATCATAATTTACCAAGAAGAGATTGTAGTTAGGCACAATTCTAATCATATACCTGTCCTGTTCCTCAACTTGGCGCCGGGAACAGCAGACTTTATGATTCGGTTTATCACAAAATACAAGTGGGGTAGTTCAAGCCGAAGTAGAAAAAACATTAAATTCTTTTCTCGCAAAAGGTGTTTCAAAGACAATTCCGCGTGAAATTAGCTGCTTCCGTAAACAAGAAACGCAAATAAAATTAACAAGCCCTTTGTCTCATTAACGAGATCCCGGGGAGGACTCGTTTAATTTCGCTTAAAGCCGTTGAAATTATTGTCCGTGGACTTGTAATCGACTTATTAATTAGTCCGGCTCCTGATTGAGCGACAAACAAGTCTCTGATACTCTGATTACGTTATAGATATCTGTTATTCAATTGACAAGTTCTACTGCAGGACCATCTGGTGTTTTTTGACTATCCCATATTTTTTTAGACCGACAAATAAGGTGACGATCCGCTTGATGGTGGTCTAGAGATATTTACAGACCAGAGGCATCACCAATGCATTGCCGACCTTAAGACATGAAGCTAAGTCTCATTTATATAATCTCACCGTTCCTTTCAAACCGAAATACAATAGTACAATTGCACAACTCCTTCATGGCGGAGTATGGATGTGTTCGTTTGTCTGTTTGTTCTGTGTGTTGGTGTGAATATCTATAAAATAATTGTAATGAGTTGTATATCAATTATCTGATTACAGTAAAAGCACTGTTTATTTTGGGATTAGATGACCGCGTTTATAGGTACTCCAATATCTGAAAACAAGGTAGATAGTCAACCAAATTTGGAAAAAAATGTTTGAAGAAAAGGCCAACGCCCGCAGTCTATATATTACACGAACCATTCCTAGCTGCTTTTACCACGCAATTATTCTAAAACTATTAGACTTGAGATCCCTCCAATGTGTAAAACTAGCCAAATTTTCCAAAAGTAACGAATTTGGCGCCCGTTAAATCACAATTATTTTATCTGAACACCAACCATTGTTTGATCGATCGTTGTTTGTTTGAACTTGGCCACTTTTCCACATTGACGTTTTTGTTCGAATTTATTATTTGCACCTCGAATTCACAGCTCAAGCTACACCACAGAACTCCACAAAATGGATTAGGACGAAAAACAAAGAGTTGGACAGACTGCATTGAAAATTTATTGCCTCACCACATGCCGGCATGCACGTCGCTCGTTGCCCGGTGCCCGGTATACTATGTGGTCGTAGATGTGGTGTGGTCATATAGTTTACTGTGGATTTGCGAGCGATGAAAATATGGGAGTTCATTGTGAAAATAAAGTGGAGAATTTGCCACATATCCAATGGTCGCAGCACCTGTGATATATGAGCAATATTTGACTTATTGAAGATACCAGTATTACATGATTTGACTGTAGGTAGTTACAGGCACATAGCTTAACAACTTTACGTCTCAGGGTCGACAACGCATTGCGATGTCTTTAGTTTTGCAAATATCCATAGGCGGCGGTGATCAATTGCAATCAGGCCTGCTTTAATAATAAGTTGCGTTATTTTAAATTTAGAACCATTCGCTAATTTTAATGGTTTTTGAGTCTGCAATTGAAAATATATATTATTTCTTTATCTGTTTCTATGAGAAGTTTAGCGACACGCGTGCAGGAGTACAGGTTACTTCTGAGTGATAAGACTCCAAACTGACAACGACGCTGATAGATGAACCTCTTGCCCACAGGTAATGGAATTACAGTCCCACAAGATTATCTGTGGTAACAGCGCAGCTGTCATCGATTAACTATTATTGAAGTGAAACTTTAGGCGCGCCATGAGAGGGAAATAAAGTATTGGCGTTACGATTTGAAACGGATGTGACGTTTTGGATGTGACAGAAATGGTTGATCCTAAACTGATGCTGCCGGAATGTATACGGCATATCCTCTCTCTATTTTAATTAAAATTATAAATGGATTCTCTCGAAATTATTGGTGAGCAAGGCTGCACTAAAAGCATTTACCATTACAATCTGCGCTCGTATCGTATAACTTAGTTTTTATAGCATCACAACAAATTCATGCCCTAATACTCTATTGCCATTATCATGGGGCTAAACATCTTCTTTTTAAATCTTTGTTGGTGTCTCCTATCTTAATTTTATAAACACATAAGTCGAATTTCATAACTTTACAGAAGTTTCACTTTTATCCCACCTAATATTATAAATGCGAAAGTTTGTATGTATGGATGTCACTCTCTCACGCAAAACTAGCTAACTGATTTGGGTGAAGCTTAGCACATACATAGAAAATGCCCTGGAATAACACATAGGATACTTTTTGTGCCGGGAAAATGTTACATCCGTCAAAAACGCGGGTGAAACCGCGGGGGACAGCTAGTTTTAATATAAAGGTGAAATTATTAGTTACTTGAAATCGAAAACAAATTTTTAATTATTAATAATTTTAAATGATAACAAAAAAATGTGGAGATTTTTAATTATCATGTAAACATATTATTATTTTAATCGGTAATAATAATTTACAATAAATCGGCCAACAATTTAATTATAAATAAATAAAAATGAATATTAAAATCTGAAAATTCCCCGTGGCGCGCTGGTGACACCTCGGAAAACTAGACCAGCAATAAACAACAGAGACTAAGCAAATATACAGAAGCAACACATCACTCGTAGCACTCAAAGATTCGCAAGGGTTTCCATCCATTTGGATTTAACCGGATATTTCCTGCTTTTTGGACTTTTTAACTTAAAAGGGTTAAGAAACGATGTATGATTTTCTAATGTTAGTTTCAATTTAATTTGCGTTACCAAACATAACTTCTTTTCTATTGTACAGCTTGCGGAGTCCCCGCGCTATTTGCAGAGATATCAAATTTGACATTTACCACAAAACATGGCGGAAGAATTTCTTTAAAGACATTTTAATTTATTTTTTCTAAAATTAGCCTAATTTTCTTGTGACTTTTCAAGTAGTTACGACAACAGCCAGTGAAAGCTTTTAGTAGAACTGGCATAATTTTACTAAAACCTAACTTTTGAGCCTAAATTTTGTAACTTGGCTTTGTTATAGTTTTAATTAACGTAATTTGTACATTAAACTCGAACATATAACTCGACACTACCCACAAATAACTTTTAAAAGATCATGGTAAGTTTTATACTTTTAATGTTGGCAACATCAAGGTTCTGTCAAATGTTTTAATGGTGTCTCTACCAGCAAGTCATCCAGTCTCAGTCAAGTGCACTCCCACACTAACGCAACCTTGACCTTCCCACGTTTTGGCATGAGTCCGCGCCACTCGGCTCTGGAACAATACATCACTGAGACGCCGACACTATGTGCTCTAAGAGGGTTATACGAAGGTTAATACTATCTTAAGCCACAATTTAGAAGGTACTCCATATCTTTATGAGATCCTTAGTATCCTACTAATATTTTAACTAGCTATGCCCTGCTATTTTACCCGTGTTCCCGAGGGATGCTATATTTTCCCGGGATTAAAAGCATTCAGGTTATAAACTGTACTCGACGGTGCATACAGACCCGCAGCCCCGTCATGACGTGAGAAGGAACAGCTGACAGTAGGAATCTGACATAATCAAGCGTAAACCGGAACTGCCGGGTATACATGTAGAATTATACTGGGTATAAAAAAATAGTTTATAAACTATATATGTCGCTAAACAAAAAAAACGTCAATATTACCTTGCCTGAATCGAATCTTCTGATCTCTAGAATATTGGTGGTCAAAGATAATAATGAAATATTTCGAAAAATCTTTTGAGTAATTGATGGTTTAACTTTCCAAATGCTAGTTTACCTCTTATATTAAATATGTTTTATTACTTTCATTCAATAATTTACAGATTTAATACCGTTTTATTGTATGGTAACTAAGTTTTACGATTCTCTACCAATCTAACACGATTTCGGAAATGTTCAAGGAATTAATTCGACCGACGATATACTATACCAGTTTCAAATAGAAACTGATTGCAACAGTAACGCAATACACCTGTTGGGAGTGACCTTATCGCCCACACAGTCAATTCAAATGGATTCCGTAGGAGTGTCCCGTAATTCGTTTGTCAAAGGCCCTTACAAAGAGCAAAAAAATGCAATAGATGAAAGCATAACAGTAAAAAGCACTTCTCCGCTAAGTGGCCTCCGCGGCCTCAAGGCCTCCTTGTAATCTCATCAAGGCCTCCGTAAATGTTGTTCTAGCGTTATTGCTGGGCGGTGGATTTACTTGTGATACTGTTTTTAGAATTGATAATCTTGTATCGTTTATGAGGTTAGGGTCATCAGTTATTCAGGCCAGTTAGCGTGGTGGTTAGATACCCTGATGATCACGTGGGTTCGATTCCCAATCAGGACAAATAATTATGTGCATGAACCTGTTTGTTTGTTCTGTGTCTATAGAAATTATCGTAATTATAAGTACTACTTAATTTAGGATCAGATAAATATGTGTGAAGAATGTACCAGGATATTTATTTCTTAGCTTTAGATTTTTTTTTTTTTTTACAATCCCTATAAAGATCCCAGAAAGATGATATGAAATTCTTTGTATTCATTACAGCGCTGCAGCGCCACCTAAAATATTAGAAAAAAAAGAAACATCGTTCAAATTCCTCAATTGATTCTTACAAGCATTTCCTTTTATTTCTTTTTTATTCTAGGATGAAGAGGATCAGTTTTACCTCCGGTTCTAAAGTCGGCCTTCAACTTATAAACACCTACAAGAAACTCAGCATAAGGTACCATATTTTTATAACCTAACGTAGTTTTTAGCTATAATATTTTATCAAACGGTTCACAATCTTAAAATACTATATTTATCATTTTGAAATGTGTTATAAGTCACCTGAGTTAGGCATTGGTGAGTGAAAATGTGAGTCCATATTTTTATGTCTCTATAAATTTCGCGCTAAACCAAAACCTATATAAACCACATAAAAACTGAACTTTTTGTCAAAATTTATTTTACGAGGTATTAAAAGCTGTGTACTGGGTCACGGGAATTGAACCCATAACTATCAGCGCGTCTCTACGGCCAATAAACGAAGCGGCCAAAGTCCACAATCACTCAGTTTATGAGCAGTCATGCTGCGATGCGTTAGCGAGGGCGATATTGGCTAGCGAAAAATATTAAAAGTAAAAAATAATATGAAATATATTTATTCGAATAGGCCTTCACAGGCATTTATGAATGGTCAGACTCTAACATCGGCTCGGAAGGTTGATTTTTCTGAGAAGAGCCGGCATACATATAATACAAATATAATAGACAAGAAGGCTTGTGTGGTCGAAACTACTAACTGACGCCATATCGATCAGAATTAATGTGGATAATGTCAGTGCAATCACAAATAAATTAGGAATTTGAGAGAATTAATAAAGCTGATCTACTTCGTCTAGGAAAGTAGTACCACTAGTAGTGCACTGTGCTTCAGTTAGAACGTTAATAAAATACAGGGAAATTATTCTTTAAAACTTCAGTTCTTAGGCTCGATTAAGCATTGACGAGGCTGCGGTAACCACCTATTAACAGTTGGACCTTCTAACTATATATCGGTGTCCATGACGTAAGAAACTTAAGAACATCATGTCTTAGAGTCGACAACGCATTGACGAGGCGGCAGTGACCACTTACCATCAGGTGGACCGTCTAACCACATATCAACGGGTTTCATGACATCAGAGATCTGCTAGAACACACTTCACACATTTCACATTTGAGAGATGGTAAATTGTTGAAGTATCAATTACTACTGCTAAAACTCATAAATGGCTTAATAACTCGAAACTATATTCTACAACCTTATTTTATTAGTAATTTCAATCCAGAAGCGACCCACTACCGCTACCGCTTCTTCAGTAACGTCACAGCCCGTCGTAAAGTCTTCAATCACATTATCCGGCGCGAGTTGACCACACTTTTGTACAATATGGCCGCTTAAGCCCGCTTTATGGGCTTTGATTTAATCTGCAGACCTCGGCAAGGGTTTTTACTTCTTTCCCTTTACGAGCCACGTCGAGGGTACTTTCCTCAAGCGACATATGGGTTAATTATATTGGTACTGCTATTCATCAGACTCGGTGTTTATGGATTTGATTTGGAGTTACTAGAGTTATAATAATTTGTGATCCAGTGGCTGAAATTCGAAGTTGATTATATTTTGTAGTTTTATAGAAGTTTGTCTCTCGCCGCTTAAAGCCTGCTTCGTGGTAAGGGAGTACTTTTAGACAGAGATAATCTAGTTAAGTAAAGTATGGACAGATGTACCTATAGAGGTAAACAACACAAAATGGTATAAAGTATTGATATAAATAAATACTTGTTAATAACAATGTTCGATAAAGGTGGATCAATGTTCGATGGATTAGGCATACGAAATGCAACTATGCCAAACCTGCAATCAGTGTACCAAATAGTAATGATGTGCTGTTCGGTTGTGTTACTCCGAATAATTTACAATGTATTTTTAAAAAGGGCGAGACAAGTGTAAATTTCGTGTAATTTCATCTCTACTAGTACCAATCAAGTATACACCAGCCCAAATAATTTGGCAAGACGGTGTCATTCTAAGCCGCTGTTCCTTAGGCTCCCGTACTCAAAGGATGCCAACGGCTCTACTAAGGCTCCGCTGTCCATCTGTCCGTCCGTCTGCCACATGGCTGTATCTTTTGAACCGTAATAGGTAGACACTTGAAATATTCACAATGTGTGTACAACTATAGCTACTTTAAAAACAATTTGATTAAATACAGAACCCTATGGGGGTAAGAACCGTAAAAATCCTACAAAGTACTATCACCTACATCCATTTCCGCCGTGAAGATGTACTGCACTTGTATTACTATGTTTCGGTTAGAAAGGTAAGGCTGGTGAAGTTACAGACACATGAGACTTCACAACTTCACATCTCAAGGTCGAAAACGCATTGGTGATGCCCTAGGTGTTTGCAGATGTCCATACGGCGGTGACCATTTTCCTTGCTGGACTGTCTGGCTGTAGGTATGTCAGCCTACTTTCAAAAATATGGTGTTGTGAATTGGGCAGAATTAGCCCCTCTTTTATTTGGGAATCACATATTACGTTCAATTCTGTAGCTCATAAAATTCCTCTACGTAAAACAACATTTATTTTATTTCACCAGGTATAATAATAATTTATTTGTCTGTAACATGGTATAAAATAGGTGTACAATAATGGTTTGGTTCAACATGTTTCGCCAATTACTGGCATACAAAATTCAAATGAACAATTGAAATATACAAAACAATGTCGCAATTAGAATAAACTATTAATAAAAATGAAAGTAGTAAATAGTGTGTGAAAAATAAGTGTCGCTAAAGTGTTCCAGAAAAGTTTTACTATTATGTAAAGTTTATTATTGAACAAAGAGAGACAGTCAAGAGTAATAACAATTTTACCAAGTTGTAAATGACAAAGAACTGTAAAAGTTTCAAGGCATGTTAAAACTTATGAAGTCGACTAATCGACTTTAAAACGTTGTATAAATGAAAATTTTCCGGTTTGAAATCTACATGTTTACTTACTATTCGACTACTGTTAACACTGTCAGTTTAAGTATTACTATTATTATCTGTCACGTGGGCCATTTGGCACTGGTTAGGGCCTTCTTTTCCATTGGGAACTTTGGGCACTTATTTTAATTTTATATACCACATGGGCCGACAAACAAGCGGACGGTTCACCTGTTTGTAATTGGTCACCGCCGCCTATGGACATTTCCAACACTAGGGGCATCGCCAATGCGTTGTCCATGAGACGTGAAGTTGTTAAGTCTCATGTGCCTGTAATTTCAACGGCCCCCTTACCTTTCTAACCGAAACACAGTAATATAAGTGCACTACTCCTTCACCGAAATGGGTAAGGTAGTAGTACTTCCCCGGATGAACTCTGCACTAAGAGCTTTACTAATCTCGCACTTGCCCAGGGCGCCTAGTTTAAAGGAACGGGAGCCGTTGGGAGGCCAGAGGTAACAGAGAACGTATGCGACAGATCGTGCCGTCAGATCGGATCAGTGGGTCGCGCTCTTAGAGCTCTCATAGCACAGTCTTAGGGGCCCTATTATCCTGGTGCCTTAAATATAAGGTTGGGGAAAAAGTCTTTTCGCATTATAGTATGTATGAACTTGTAATAAAATCTCTTTGGCTATACTATTTGTATCTGGCTGGTTTTGGTATCATTGAAAATTTAAATTTTAAAAAACATAATTCCAAATTCAAATTAGGAAAGTGTGTAATTTTCAATTGTTTTTTGTACCGTCAAGATGAGTGAATCTAATGAAGAAATTCGATACATTTTAAAATTTTACTACAAAAAAGGTAAAAATGCAACGCAAGCCGCGAAAAAAATTTGCGATGTTTATGGACCTAGTGCAGTGTCTGTGACAGTAGCACAAATTTGGTTTAAGCGTTTTCAATCCGGAAATTTTTATGTCAAAGATGCACGTCGCTGTGGTCCCCCTATTACGGATAAAATGGATGCCATATTTGAAAAAGTGGAGCAAGATTGGCATATCAGTAGTTACGACGTAGCTGACGGACTGGGAATTGACCACAAAACAATATTGGCGCATTTGAAAAATACTGGGTACACAAAAAAGCTAGGTATTTGGGTACCTCACGAGCTCACTGAAAGGGTCCTTTTTGAAGAAGCTGATAACTGGTAATGAGAAGTGGATCACGTACGACAAGAACGTGCGAAAAATGTCGTGGTCAAATGCCGGTCAGGCTTCACAGACTGTGGGGAAACCCGGGTTAACTCACAACATGGTGATGCTGTGTGTGTGGTGGGATTGGAAGGGCATTATTCATTATGAGCTGTTATCACCAGGCAGGACCACAGATTCTGAACTCTACTGCAAACAACTGATGAGATTAAAGCAAGAACTTGAGAGAAAGCGGCCGGAATTAATCAACAGAAGGGGTGTGGTTTTTCATCATGATAACGCTAGACCTCACACATCTTTAGCCACTCAGCAAAAATTAAGAGAGTTTGGCTGGGAGGTATTAATGCATCCGCCGTATAGTCCTGACCTTGCACCTTCAGATTTCCACCTCTTTCGGTCTCTTCAGAATTCAGTACAAAATGGTACCTACATACTTTAGTTAAATGTAAATAAACTATATTAAAAAATGTTTTGAGTTTTCTTAAAAAATGCGAAGAAACTTTTTCCTCAACCTAATAATTTAAAAATGGCCATGGCACTAGTTGTTAGATAATTTGTTTCACTCATAGCCTTTAGTACAAAGAGAGACAAGTGCTACTTGAATTCATTATTATACATTATTAAACCGCGGCGCGGTCTCTGCACTTAATATCATGAAGAGAGAAAATGGATTTTGTTAGTTTCATCAAAGGTGTAATCTTATAATGTTGTCTCGGGAACCAATGCATTTATATGAAAAAATATTTCACTGAACTTTATAGGTACTAGGTTAATGGACATGAGTTTGTTATATTCCTGAGATACATTAAATTCCTTGGGAACGCGGGTGATACCAGGGACGGAAACTAGTCACAAATAAAAAATACTTTACCCACCACACATTGCTATGTAACTTTTTTTTAATTTTATTTATTTGTGTCAGGAACCGTCCCAAGCGTACTTAGACAAATCACTAAAGTTTCATCGCTATCGGGTACATAATATAAGAAGGCATACGGTACAATCATACGAACATTAATTTTATATATGTAGCAACAAATAAATATAAGAAATCGACATAATACAATAAAGATATACCTAAAACCAGCGTGTCTCGTACAAACCCTGAGAGCTCCGACGGTTACGTGTTTCATAAAAAAACCACTCGAAGCTTGTTTCACAGGAAACCACTTCGTCGAAGCCAATTGCAACCCCCTTCAACTGCACCGCTCCCCCACCTGACTACCTCCCCCCTCGCTAAGTTACCCCCCCAGCTTCCGTTGGCTTGCGAAATGAAAAATTGCTCCACATCCGACCTGATTATAGCATTTTATAAATCTAAATTGGTTATGGATTTTTTCAAGGAAATAGGATTGAATATTGTTTTGCCTTGTTTTGATTTGAATGTTTGTTATTATTGAGAATGTATATTGGCGGCGAGAAATACAACCGCCAAACTCATCTCTAGGGTGTCGTAAGCGGCTAAAGAGTACTCGTATACCGCTGACCACGTGCAACTTACACCGCGCACCGAGTGTCAAGAAATGCATTCCCAAAGTGGGTTGGCAACGGGCAAACGAGCAGTCGTAAAATTTTAGTTCGTTTGTAATATGTTAAATACCAAATGGATGGAAGGCATTTATTACGCGGACCCCAAATGATAATATCGTGATAAAAAAAGAATTTTGAAATTCAGTCCACAATTGACGGAGAAATCGGTGAACATACATAGAAACATAAAATATATACAGTCGGACATAGAACCTCCTCCTTTTTTGAAGTCGGTTAATAAAAGACTATCGGTGTAGTGAGATGAAGAACGGATATGATGGTAAGATACCGTAAGTGCCAAGCCATAGGTCATGGGCTCGATTCCCACCCTACATTTACATTTGTGTGCGTGAAAATGTCTGTTTGTTTTGTATCTGGATGTAAATATACATATTATGAAGTATTCTATATAAGTAGCATATAAAAATGTTATTTGGTTACCATAGTACAAGCGTAGATATTTATTTATTACTAGTGCTCGCCACGTCTTCGCCAAGATATGACCTTTCGGAAGAAATACTCAAAATTATGGTAAAAACCGCATCAAAATCTATTGCGTACTTAAAAAGATGCCAGCTGACAGACAAAGAATCAGACATAGTGTCTTTATTTTATATTTTTCTGAGGATTTTGCCCATGTTTCTATTTTGAACTTTAAGAACTTTGAAATAAAAATCACTGTTTTCGCATTTATAAAACCTAAATAGTTTTAAAACAGCTAAAGCTCCGAACCAACTCGCCACAAGTTCACAACGACGGTTCGCTAGCCATTATTTCGTGCTCGCGGTTCTGCTCGAATTAGCATAACAGATTTTCTTGTACGATAAAGTTTGCTTGTCGTCAAACTGCGATTTCTTGTTGAAAGTGTTGCTATACTAACGCTAGGGGAGCTGTTAGGGTGGGGACTGGGACAAAGTCTGCCTTTGTAGGTACTCCCTCTTTTTTTGGTCTTCTCAGTTGCCATTTGGATCAATGAAATGAAATGAAAGGTTTATTTGCAGGGAGTTCATATTTCGTATAATTAAAATCAGTTCAATGGTTAGTTTAGCTTTAGTTAAAAAAGAAAATGAAAATTATCTTTGCAATTTTTTTTTAAATATACTCAAATATTGAATAATAGTACCTACAAACCTAACCAAAAAATACATAATATCTATACTTAAATTATTTACTGTCATATAAGTTACTAGCTGTCCCCGCGGTTTTACCCGTGTGTCCGTGGGATATCACATGTATTATACATAAAAACCATCAACCACTCTATCTATTAAAAAAACCCGCATCAAAATCCGTTGTGCAGTTTTAAAGATTCAAACATACATAGTATATCCCTATATCGGGGACAGTGAAAGCGACTTTATTTTATACTATGTAGTGATAAAAATTATACCCAATAATAGTTAATCGTTTTTAAATACATACTACTATGTCTGGAATATACCAAATGCATCGTTTGTATATATGCTGTGGGAGTCGCCGTATAATAAACATCTCCTTATTGTTTTTAAGTTTGTAGACGACCCAATCGTCTTATCACTAGATTGGGGCGCATCCGAGTAGTTCCGATTAACTATGACAATTCATCCATATAAAAAGCGATCCATGTCAGAAAGTATCGACGGTATCTATAATTCTCTCCACGGTTACACTCGCGTTCCCATGAAATCAAATCCTGGTAGGATTAAGTACCATCAAGTAATAAAGTAAATTTTCAAATTAGTGCAGTGGTCCCGGATATTACCCTCCACATATATATATTACAAAATCCTCTCTTTACAACATTAGTACCTGGATTTGATGTAAAAGTTATAATTACAATGGAACAATGTTAATGAGCTCTTAGTGCAGAGTTCGTCCGGGGAAGTACAACCACCTTACCCACTTCCGTCGGGAAGCAGTAGTGCATTTGTATTACTGAGTTTCGGTTAGAAGGGCAAGGGAGCTGGTAAAATTACAGTCACACAAGTTGTTAAAACTTCATGTCTCAGAATCGACAACGCATTGGCGATGGCCCTGGTATTACTGTTATGGTGGCGGTGGTGACCACTTACCATCAAGTGAACCGTCTACCTGTTTACCGGGCTAATGGACAGAAAAACAAATTAAGTACTATATCTTGGGACGGACATACCTAGTCTACGCAAAAGGACCTGGTGTTGCAAATTTCCATAGGCGGGGGTAACCACTTACCATCTGGTGGACCTTCTGCTTGATTGTTTTCGGCCCATGTAGTATTAAAAAACCTCTATGGTCTTATCTGAAAAAAATGTACTTATTACTACTTAACTTATTACCTAACTGTAAATTATTTATTAGATCATTGTAAGTAGGTTAGGCTAACTTAGAAATGAATTGTGGCTCGTATTTTCTTCACTTACTTGACAAGTCTCAATTTAAGCTGACCAACAACAATTTCTCATACCATTGTCGAGAATTGAGATAAAAAATAAGTGAATGAACAATAATTGGCTTCGAACAAAGCGTCAACGGGCTTCGATAAAAGCTTTTAGCTCTGAATGGTGAAGAAAGCTCTCTTGAATAAAGGAAAGTATCAAAGGCCAACAATGCGTAACAGGAATTGTACTGGAACATAGTACGTGATTTACTTAACGTATTCTAATGTTAGGTAGCTGGTTTTGGGGTTTAGGGACCCTGACTGCTAAGCTGCAGGTCGTAGGTTCGATTTCACAAAACGAACAACCGCGTGCAAGAATGTGTACCTATTTGTATATCTGTGTCTAAGTGTTAAATTTTATAAGACCTACATATTTATTTATAACTAGCTGTCCCCCGCGTTCCCGAGGGATGTAACATTTTCCCAGCACAAAAAACATCCTGTGTTACTTCTAATACCTCCAAGAATATGTGTACAAACTTCCATGATGATCGGTTAAGTAGTTCTCGCGTGAAAGCGTAACATCCAAACTTACATTCACATTTACAATATTTCTAGGGCGTAGTATGTTTTTGAATTGTTTTATTTTTAATTAGTAGCTATTAACGAGCTTTATTGGTCTCAATAAAAAAATGATTGTTTATTTTATTTTGATATCCTAATTCATATGATACTAATGACTAGCTGTCCCCCGCGGTTTCACCTGAGTTACGGAGGTCTGTAACGCGTGCAGTTAAAATAGTCGTAAAGTTTTCTGAAATTTTCCAATCTTCTGCGCAATTTTCTTAACTTTTCGGTCCGTAAGAGCCTTCTAGAAAGTGTTCTAACATTTAAAAAATAGATGAAAGAAATCGGTTGAGTTGTTCTCAAGTTATACTGTGACCAAGGGAAATTGGGATTAATTTATATAATATATGTCTAGTAGCTTGCCCCGCGGTTTCACCCGCGTTTATCGATATATATATATATCCTATAACCGTTTAGGAAAAATCCGCGTCGAATTGTAGCATTCCCATCCCGATATGTTCAGTAGTTTTGAGGTGATGGTGCGTCACATGAACCCTATTTTCCATATAAATATAGATTTTTAGATTATGGGTTATGTACAATCAGTGGACGAACACTAATAATATATTTTACCTTGTATATCAGTTATTAACTTTTATGTAAGGTAATAATAATGACGTTCTCTCCAGCTCTCATTTCCTTAAATTTTATTAAACAGACCACGTGGGGCTCATACGAGTCGATTACCCCGCCCCTTGGCTCATCTAGTGCCCCATGTGGGCCCTAAATGTAAAGGTATTCATTCGAGAAAAAGAGACCCGAATTCAATAAAGTTCATAATCATTTCGTTACCCGATAGCCTCGTTCGCTTCCAAAGTACCTACAATCTCTGCTTAGTTGGATCGGATAACCGGGTCTAAAGATATACCTACTGGCTTCTAATTCCTTCTATTTAAATTGTATTGGAGCGCAAGGGGACAAATATAAATAAATACATACAAACTATCAATATCTTTTTTTTTCATCACGTAATTGTTGCTGTGCCCGACAGCATAATATTAGGTTGGGGAAAAAGTCTTTTCGCATATAGTATGTATGAACTTGTAATAAAATCTCTTTGGCTATACTATTTGTATCTGGCTGGTTTTGGTATAATAATAATAATAAATAATAAAAATCTTTATTTGTCACCACAAACCAAAAAAATATAATAATATTTTTACATAAGCTATGTATTACAATTTTTGGCTGTGGAACGCTGGTGCCTGTGGTAGGTAATAGGAACCTGTATTACAGGTCACCAGGTCTCCACCTCAATGATGCTGTTATACAAATCAAAAATAGCATATGTACATTATTTTTGCACTATTTAGTTAAATACATTATGACAAATAAGTAAAAGAGAAAAACAAAATAATTTCGGTCTACCTTCATGAAAATCAGTTGTCATGCTGGGGATTTGTGATGTAATTTTGTAAAAGTGTAGGAAATCTATTCAAGAACCTCCAAAGGCCTTCAGTTGCTGTGTATCATTGAAAGTTTAAATTTTAAAGAACATAATTCCAAATTCAAATTAGTAAAATGTGTGATTTGCATTTGTTTTTCGTACCGCCAAGATGAGTGAATCTAATGAAGAAATTCGATTAATTTTAAAATTTTACTACAAAAAAGGTAAAAATGCAACGAAAGCCGCGAAAAAAATTTGCGATGTTTATGGACCTAGTGCAGTGTCTGTGAGAGTAGCACAAATTTGGTTTAAGCGTTTTCAATCCGGAAATTTTGATGTCAAAGATGCACGTCGCTCTGGTCGCCCCATTACGGATAAACTGGATGCCATTTTTGAAAAAGTGGAGCAAGATCGGCATATCGGTAGTTACGACGTAGCTGAAGAACTGGGAATTGACCACAAAATAGTTTTGGCGCATTTGAAAAAAACTGGGTACATAAAAAAGCTACATATTTGGGTACCTCACGAGCTCACTGAAAGAAACCTAATGAACCGTGTACTCATTTGTGATTCTTTATTACGACGTCATGAAACCGAACCATTTTTGAAGAAGCTGATAACTGGTGATGAAAAGTGGATCACTTACGACAAGAACGTGCGAAAAAGGTCGTGGTCAAAGGCCTGTCAGGCTTCACAGACTGTGGCGAAACCCGGGTTAACTCGCAACAAGGTGATGCTGTGTGTGTGGTGGGATTGGAAGGGCATTATTTATTATGAGCTGTTACCACCAGGCTGGACCATCGATTCTGAACTCTACTGCGAACAACTGATGAGATTAAAGCAAGAAGTTGAGAGAAAGCGGCCGGAATTAATCAACAGAAGGGGTGTGGTTTTTCATCATGATAACGCTAGACCTCACACATCTTTAGCCACTCAGCAAAAATTTAGAGAGTTTGGCTGGGAGGTATTAATGCATCCTAGTCATGCATCATAGTCCTGACCTTGCACATTCAGATTTCCATCTGTTTCGGTCTCTTCAGAATTCTTTAGGCAGTGTCAGGTTAACATCACGAGAGGACTGTCAAAACCACTTGTCGCAGTATTTTGATCAGAAGTCCCAAAATTTCTATAGCAATGGGATCATGTCCCTACCTACAAGATGGCAAAAAGTTATCGAACAAAATGGTACCTACATACTTTAGTTAAATGTAAATAAACTATATTAAAAATGTTTTGAATTTTCTTAAAAAATGCGAAGGAACTTTTTCCCCAACCAAAAAATACTAAACATCACAGCAAGAATATTAAATAGCCAAAGAATTCGCTTCCATAACTCGTCTATAATCGATTTTAGGGTCCCGTACCCAAAAGGGTAAAACGGGACCCTATTACTAAGACTCCACTGTACGTCTATCTGTCTGTCTGTCTGTCCGTATGTCACCAGACTGTATCTGATAAACCGTGATAGTTAGACAGTTCAAATGTTTCACAGATGATATATTTCTGTTGCCGCTATAACAAGAATTACTAAACAGAATAAAATAGATACTTAAGGGGGCTCCCATACAACAGACTTGTATTTTTTAGCGTTTTTTTCTTATTACAAAATAGGTATAAATGTTGATAAAGAAACCGTTACCGTACCTACATTAAGTTTTTCGTAATTGTGAAATATATAAAATTGATATTATAAAATAGCCAAAAAGTCAGAATAGATAAAATTTTAATAAAAAATAAAAAAAGAATGTAATCTTGCTGAGTTTCTTGCCGGTTCTTCCGAGGGCCTAAACTGAATAAATGGTTTTGAATTTTGAAACAACGCGTTATCAAATATGTTACTTGCTAAGACATTCCAAGTAAGACACTAAATAAAATAACCTACATAACTATAGGTAACATTATTAACATTAAAACACACTTATACAAATATTTTAATCTTGCATTTGTATTTAATTTCTTCGATCTACGCAAGTATCTAATTCGGTTTTGGTCTAGAAATCACGAGAATCGGAGCCTTGATCTATGCCTGTAGTCAACGTAAAGCGAGAAGCAAAGTGCCAAGAACTCTAGGTGATTGAATTTATAGCGCGCTCCGAGTGCTGGAGTCATTGGCTACCAATGCACTATTTTATATCCAATACTTCAAAATAATAGTATATATTTATACTTATATAATAATTTAATTCCATAAATGACAAAGCTTCTATGTTTGTGAGTCAATCAATAAAAGGCTGAACGGATTTGAATAAATTTAGCTCACAGAATGGACTCTTTCTGTTTTACTTTTCCCTGAGAATACGTCATATCCCTCGGGACCTCGGGGAGATCATTAATGACGTGTATGGTTCCAATTGACTCTACAACGGCAGAACCGATTTTGATGGGACTTTTACAGGCGGAAGGCTAATGTTATAAGGAGTCTTTTTATACCGGGAAAATTTGACCTTCCAGAATGCTGAAAGTACAATTATTGTCATTCGCGTTCCCGAAGGATGTAACATTTTCCCGGTATAAAAAGTAGCCTATATGTTATTCCAATATATGTTCTATCTATGTGCCAAATTTTATCCAAATCCGTTCTGTATTTTTTGCGTAAAGGAGGAACAAACATCCATACATCCATACATACAAACTTTCGCGTCTATAAGTAGGATAGGATTTATTAACTTTCACTTCGCGAAAATATTGTCAGTGTGACTAAATAAAACTAAATACCTTTTGAAAACAGTAATTGCGCAGTTTATTGCCGGCTCTTCTCAGTAAAAACAAACTTATGAATCGGTATTATAGTCAGATTATACATTGTATGTAGTTGCAGAGTCGTATTTATATTTTAGCGACATCTGGCGAATATCAAAGGAACTTTGCGGAAGTTTCTAACTTGAAGCGAGGATTTGGTTACGTAATACTGTATAACAACGATAGATGGCGCTGAACTTACTGGAGCCGTGGAGGGTTTAAATAGAAGCAAAACATTTATTTCGCATTATCACATATACATTGAATCAATAAATGAGCCTTATCTCATAAGCAATAAAGCTGATTTTGCTATGACATTCTTAGCTCTGAAAACGGGGCTGATTGTAAGCAGTATACCTGTACCTCTACCATGAGTTGCTATCGAAACTTACTTTAGTCACTGGCGAGTAAACGACCATCGAACCCGATCGACTCATACTACCGATTTTAGTTCTTTAGGTAACCGCTAGTGGCGCTGTACATAGTTGCCATAGAAATGTTTTACGCCGTCGCTAGCGAGTACGTACGTTAAAAACTCATGGTAAAGGCACTGATGGTAAGTGATCACCGTCACCTATAGACTAGCTATATAATATCTTAATTGTTGACTTCAAAGTTCTTTGAAGAGCTAATACAACATTTTTAAAATTCCAATTTAATTAGGTACAGTTTAGGCCCCACAAGGGATAATAAGTAGAATATATGTTTTCCCCAGGCATGTGCTATCTATGTACCAAATTTCATGCAAAACCGATCGTTATTTTTTATGTGAAAGAGAAACAAACATTCATACGTCCTTTGATCAATCTTCAAATACTTGCGCATTTATAATACATATTACTATGAAGTAGGATGACGAGTTAAAACATATCTCTTAATAGACCGAAGGAAAAACAGAGTGTGTCGCAAAGACGGGGTTCTTCAAGAACGGTGTGAAGAGATTTTTACAGGGTCGGCAACGCGCGAGTGATACCCACGGTGTTGCAAGCGTCTTACGCTGCGGTGACCGTTTGCCATCAGTCAGGCCGTCAGCTTGTTTGCTACCTTAGCAGTATAAAAACATACGATGGAAGTGAAACTTAGATATACAGGGAAACATTTTAATTATTCATTAATCACTTTTGAATAGCATACATTGCGTTTCATTTATTTTTCGTCACACAAAGGTTGCGGGTCATAATTTTAGTAGCTTCAGTAACTTTTAATTTGACCTTCATAGCTTCCGAGGGCTTAAACTGAATAAATGGTTTTGAATTTTGAATTTTTAAAACCCTCCCAAGTTCCACTTGGGTTAACTGCGTGGGGCCAAAAATTGTATCAAACTCTGCTAATTATGCTGCAGCGGTTAAATGCTGCAACGCTTTTTTACAGCTAACATTTCATAAGAAAGTGCGTATATTCTGAAATGATGTCGTCGTTGCTCATTGTTATCAACTGGCTTACTCGTCGCTCTAACGAATAAGCCAGTTGTGTGTCATAGTTTATATGGGCCGATCCCGGCGGCACTGCAATGCCGGGCCGACCCGCGACGGGAGTGGAGCGAGCCCCGAACATCCCGTCTGGATACAAAAATCAGTTTAATATACTGGTCCCTCAGTGAGGGAACTTTCAGATATTAAGCTGAAAAGAACAGATACTACACTTTGATCTTAGCCAAAAGGCCGAGAAGCGATGCCGTGCGCAGTCTCTCCGGAGAGGGTCATTAAACGGCAGAGACTCTTAACATCGCGATGTAGAATATCAACAAAAACAAACAGCGACATCTAGTGAGGGTTCAGCTATGGTTCCGTTTCGCTAAGGGTTGTAACTTCGTAAACATTCTGAACCCTATTTCATGAGATGTAGGGTTCTGAGTTTTCACATCGTCGCTTACCACGCTACGTAACAGACAACAGCGATAATATACCAGCGATTGTTGGTACTCGTATATTGTTTATGTTTCTATAATTATCTATATAAAGCATATCAACTGATCATCGCATGATCTAAAAAAGTCGAAATATAACAGAAATACCTAACGAAAGCAGATGCTCTATTGAAAATAAGTATAACCACTACTAGTACAAAACAAAGTCGCTTTCTGTCTCTATGTCCCTATGTATGCTTAAATCTTTAAAACTACCCAACGGATTTTGATGCGTTTTTTTAAATAGATAGAGTGATTGAAGAGGAAGGTTTTTATGTATCTCGTAATACATGTGACATCCTACGGGAACGCGGGTAAAACCGCGGGGGACAGCTAGTAGACTTATATTTTGCATACACCAATTAAAGTTTAATCAAATACTAATTATTGCGCGCTGTCCGCACGTTCTTTAATTTTAACCAATAAGGAATTATGGTCAATTTTAGGTTAGTTTGGATAATTTCGATACTAAACTAACTTCAATTCATTCATAACTAACTCAGTCTATTAACTATTACAGTCATCGAAAACGATCAGCCCAATCATTTCAAACTTTTAAATATTGAATAATAGTCCTACCTAACAATAAATTACAGAATGATTAAACGATATACAGTGAACCCGCGGTAATCCGACAAACGTTTTGCAGGGCAGTGTCGGACTATCGAATTTGTCGGACTATAGAGTACTGCTTAAGAGACCCGAAATTTATTTATTTAAAATTACAGATAAAAATGATTAGATACTATCTAAAGACTTGCCTAAATAATATTTGTGTACCTAAATTCAAATGGAAATATTGAATTAAACAGTGGTTATTTACCAGGAACATTTATTGCTTGTGTCAAAGACACTTGAACACTCAAATATCGAATAGATTACAAACACTTTGCATTTATACTGTGCCAGTATATACCCAAATGCATATGGCCTCCAACAAATTCAACAGTGATAGGCATGTCGGATTACAGGGGGTGCCGGAATAGACAGGGGCCGTATTAGCGGGGGTCCACTGTACTACCATTGTATCCTATTCCTTCTAATATTATAAACGCGAAAGTTTATGTATGTATAGGTGTATGGATGTTTGTAACTCTTTTACGCAAAAACCACCCAACGGATTTGGATGAAACTTGGCACATAGATAGAGCATATATTGGAATAACATATAGGCTTTTTGTCCCGGGAAAATATTACATTCCTTCGGAAACGCTGGTGAAACCATGGGGGATAGCTAGTAAAATATAAAATTAATACAGTGGACCCCCGGTAATCCGGCCCCTGTCTATTCTGGCGCCCCCTTTAATCCGACATGCCTATCATTGTTGAATATGGGTACACAAACAATATTTTCAGATAGAATCTTCTCTTTTTGATCTGTATTTATTAGGATTACAATGAAATGGAAAAATGAAAAATAATTTATTTTCAATAAACATACTTTACTAAAGACCACAACAATATTTTCTTTGATAACAAACATTGAGGCTTAATTATAGTTACGTATTTAATTGATATTTGTTTCGTTTACTTGTAACCCCAAACTAAGCGAGCTTATCTTATCGGTGCCAACTTCGACAGTTTACCAATTATTCTTTGCGCAATGGTAAGGACTGCTTTTACTCTGTGTTTATGATGATGATTGTTGAATGGAAGATTTTTCTTCGATAGCAGTATGTAATACGTTTAATATACAATTTGTGAATAATATGGCTAATGATATGTGAATGCGTATGTAGTCTCCCGTATAGCGATGTAATTTAAGTGGGTATGTGATCGGTGACTTCCCCCTGCGACCCCGACCCGTTCCCCTTCGTCGTCCAAGCAGCGGTGGTCGGGTCGTAGCTCAGGTAAGCGCCTACGTCATAGGTAGGCAGGTATAGTAGACGCGTTAACACTCTGTTGTACTCTTTTTTAAATTTCATAGTCTGAGTGCCCTGCAAAACGTTTGTCGGATTACCGTGGCTCCACTGTATTAATATGTTGTAGGCGACTGAATCGTCCTATCATCCGAATCGGGTGCAACCCGAGCAGTTTCCACGACTAGCTTCCAAAGAATTCCCCCGCGTTCCCGTGGAATTGAACGTATCCCGGAATTATAACGTATCTTATGACCATCTCGAATTATGTTCCTATCAAGTAGTGAAAGTATTTTTCAAATAGGTACAGAGATTCCGGAGATTATCCTCCACATACAAAAGTAATACAAAATTATCTCTCTTTTTATTATATTAGTATACATTTACAGTCACATAAATTAAAACGGTTGTATGTAGTTGTTACAATAATTATAATGTTGATTAGCTTATACCTAATAATAATAACCTAGAGTAGTGGAGATCTTAGTGCAGAGTACGTTAAGGGATGAAGTTCACTTGTATTACTGTGTTTTGGTTAGAAAGGTAAGGGGGCCGGCGAAATTACAGGTACATGAGACTTAACAACTTCACGTCTCGGACATTGGCGATGCCCCTAGTGTTGCAAATTTCCATAGGTCCATTTTACCCCTTAAGGTTCACATTGCGAATGGCGAAAAATATATGAAATGGTACATTAAATGCCAAAGAATTCGCTTCCAGAACTCGCCTATATCTTTAATCTTTTGATAACATACTAGGTGTAAATTTTAATGAAGGGACGCGTTAGTAACTTTTTAAGAACATAGGTACTAAAAACAAATTTAAAAAACATTATATTTAAATAAAAAAAATCATGCATTATCTAGACAAGTATTTAATTCGGTTTTGGTGTAGAAATCACGAGAATCTGAACCTTGCGCCACACTGTAGTCAACGTAGAGCGAGAAGTAAAGTGCCAAGAACTCTAGGTGATTGAATTTATAGCGCGCTCCGAGTGCTGGAGTCATTGGCTACAACCAATGCACCATTTTATATCCAAATAATACTATAAATGAGAAAGCTTCTATGTTTGTGACTCAATCAATAAATGACTGAACGAATTTGAATAAAATTTTGCTCACAGATTGGACATTTTATACATGAAAATGTTACATCCTTAAGTAACGCAAGTTAAACCGCGCAGGACAGCTAGTAATAAAAAAAAAGATCAATTTGTTTTTTTAATCAACAAAAAACAGTAATTGCTCAATTTATTGCCGGCTCTTCGCAAGTAGCAGTTTCTCTTTAGCAGTAAAAACACAATTTTTGGACCGGTATTAGAAACAATCATTAGTGCGTGCAAAAATCTATTAAAATAATTATTTAATTGCAGAGTAATATTTATATTTTAGCGACATCTTGCGAATTTCAAAGGAACTTTGAGGAAGTTTCTTACTTGAGGTAAAGTTTTGGTTACATTGTTCACTGCAACAACGATAGATGGCGCTGAAACTAATTTAGCCATGGAGGTTTTAAATTGAAGTTAATAATCTATTCCGATTAAGTTTATGTGTGGGGTTGTTGATTCTAAATTCAAAATAGCATGCGAAAGAGAACACTACGTCCTATTTGAAAAGTTCTCAGAGCTAATATATCCGTTTGACAACTAAGACATTGAAAAAGTTACCCTGTTGCATTTTAGTAAGGTTCATCAGAATCATCACGTATACCATGAATCATTGGATCAATATATGAGCCTTATCGTATAATTAATAAAGCTGATTTTGCTATGACATTCATAGCTCTGAAAACGAGCCTTTTAGATCTGGATGGTAAGTGATCACCGTCACATATAGACTAGCAATATAATATGTTAATTGTTGACCTCAAAGTTCTTTGTAGAGCAAATTCAATTTTAATTACTTAGTTTAGGCTTCACATATGAAAGACAAACCTTCTGAAGATGCAGCCGGTTCAGAAGTCAGCCTTCAACTGAGAAAAACCTCTTTGAAAACCCTATATAGTGATAAAACCTACACTGAAAATTCAAGCTCTGAACAAATCGAACCCACAACCTTTTCCACACAAGTATCGAACTTAATCCAATAACTTATGACTTAATTTACTCTTAACAGCCTCAGTAAGGTACAAATTAGCCATAATCAACATTTATAATCAATTAAGGTCAATATTTGAGTTATAAATAACATAAAATGAAAATAAGGCATGGTGTGTTCCGGTAGTCGCACTTGAGAGGCTGTGTAACTATGTGCTTCGTCAACATCATTTTACTATTATAGACTATTAGCTCTCCCCCACTGTTTCACCCGTTTTCCCGGGATAATAAGTAGCCCATATGTTATCCCAAGGCATGTTCTATCTATGTCCCAAATTTCATCCAAATCCGTTGGATAGTTTTTGTGTGAAAGAGAAACAAACACTTATACATCCGTAGATCAATTTACAAAAACTTGCGCATTTATAAAAAAAATTGTCTACATTAAGAGTCAAAAGAGTTTGATTAATTATCAGACACAAAATTATGTTAAATAAAGACAAAAAATATATGTTTCTTGTGGTATTTCTGTTTTTATTTTAGAACAAGGTTAGTCTGCTTTGTTAATCCTTTCATGAATCCCATGACATGGAGGTGTAATATGAAATTCCTATCTTGTCTCGTTCTTTATTTTAGATTTCTTTTCATTCATTCATTCATTTATATCATTCATGAGTACAATATTTCAGCTCAATCGGTTGGGAGTTGAGTTTAAACTTCAGTCTATTTTCCACGCTACCTACTAACTAATAAGTGAAGTGAGTTAATACATAATCACTACATAGTATAAAACAAAGTCACTTTCTCTGTCCCTATATCCCTATTCCCTATGTATGCTCAAATCTTTAAAACTACGCAACTGATTTAAATGCGCGTTTTTTTTTAATAGATAGAGTGATTAAAGAGGAAGGATAGGATGTAAGTATAATACATGTGAGATCCCACGGGAACGCGGGTAAAACCGCGGGGGACAGCTAGTAATACATATATCTCTTAATAGAACGAAAGAAAAAGAAAAACCACACTATAGAAGTTAAAGTTTTGTATTACAAAGAAACATGTTAAATATTCATCAATTACTTTTGCATAGCATTGATTTTGTTTATCGTTCATCTATTTTCCGTTACACAAAGGTATCAGTTCAAAACTCCTATAAGAAGTTTCGGTTAGCTGCGTGCGGCCAAACATGGATTCTATCTCAGCTGATGCTGCAGCACGGTTCAACGCTGCAACACTGGTTTTCAGACGACATTTAATAAGAATATATATGTTCCAATCTACATAATATAGTATAAAAGGAAAATAGGGTTCCTATGACGCACCATCACCCCAAAACTACTGAACATATCAGGATGGGACTGCTACTATTCGATATAGAGACATAGAGAGATATAGGTGCCATATGTGATATCTATAAATGCCGGAGAAAGCGCGGGGGACAGCTAGTTTTATATGTAACTTGTTTACCTTTTAATAGGTATCAGAATTCAAAATTAAAGTGACGTGAAATTCTAGCTATGATTAAATTTATACGCTCCTAATATTGCTCCAGTTTTAAATATAGTTTTTAGCCTTTTAATGGATCTCGGAAGTCTCAATTAATTATGAGCCATATTATTTTGGGCAGCAAAGTGCAAGGTAAATGCAAGGCTTGTCGCGTTTGTATTAGGAAAACAATACAAATGTAGAGGTTCACACTATAATTTTACCCCATTTTCATGGTAATAAATGCAGTTTACTTTATTCCGCGTAATAATTATAATTATCCTTGTTTTTAAATTGACGTCTTTTTTACGTCAAGGTTGGCAATACTGTCAACAACGCGCTCAATATTCACCCTTATGTCTATATTTTTAAAGTTGAATGCCATTTTAAACGTCATTTGGCTTACGTTTTATGGAGAAAGGAAAATCTGTTTCATTCCACTTTGATCTAGCGTTCACGTAGCCACTATGACATAGCTAATTGTTGATGGGGGATATGGCTTACACTACCAAGTGTCAGGTTGCGGGTTCATTCTAGTGGGTTTCATTCTATTTCTGCTGGGTTTTGGGGTATAAATATTTATATCTACATGATAATATTAATAAAATAAATACATTTTAAGAAAAAATAATGTATGCATTAGCTGACACAGCATTATACTACCCAATTTATTTCTTCCGGGCAACTTAGAATTTTTCCTTCTCTAAAGTACTAATCAGACAATTACAAACATTTAAATTAAAAAAAAAACATTCGCCTTTCGGTCCAACCCATTTCCTGTAAAAAAATTATTTATATATATTTTTGTAATTTTTATTAAAATGAACTTTTGTAGTGGCCGTTTTTTTTTTTATGCCACTTGGGCCTATAAATAAGCAGACGGTTCACCTGATGGTAAGTGTTCACCGCCGCCTATGGACATTTGCAACACTAGGGGCATCACCAATGCGTTGTCGACCTTGAGACGTGAAGTTGTTAAGTCTCATGTGCCTGTAATTTCACCGGCCCCCTTACCTTTCTAACCGAAACACAGTAATACAATTGCACTACTGCTTCACGGCGGAAATGGGTAAGGTGGTAGTACTTCCCCGGACGAACTCTGCACTAAGAGCTCTACTACTCTAGGCCGTTTTATAGTACAGAACAGCCCAAAACGAAGGGATTTTGAACAACATTATGACGTGACATAAAATGGATTCTTTCCGACAATCGTAAGCGGTCACCCTGTTGGCTGAACCCTGATTCAGCACTTAGCTAATGCTCTGAACGAAAACTTACCCTCAGAAAAGTGATTGTCACAGTTTGGTAGTCTAGGGCCACTATCAGAGCTACTTACCATTCGGTACGAGTCTTACTTATGTGCCCTACAGATATGTGCTGTGAAACACTGAATTGAATATCCAGCTTTGGTCAATAGCTCGTACCCACTGTAAGATTATACAAATAACAAATATCTAGTAACTAATTCCACTGGATCTCCTTTAAAAATCAGATTTCCAGTTGAGTTTCCTTGCTTAGGACTTGACAGAAAAGGAGATCCGGCGGAATTAGTTACTAGATATTTGTTATTGTATAACCTTACAAAGGATTTACGGTTCTGAGTCAATTAGTTATTGTACCCATTGCTTTCGCTCAACAGAAGGTCATGGAGGCCATCGACCTACCATCTATACATATTTATATAACCTTACAAGCCACTGAGATGTGGTAATGTGAAACTCATTATAATTTCTAATGGTGTCATTAGGAAAAAAACATTTCTATGTTGTAAGTGTAATGCGCAATCTAGGCTTTGATTCTGTAAGGACAATGATAGCTCAACGATATTTCATTGAGGGTTTATGCTCTGTCCCTTTGGCTAACTAAGGTAAGACGTGAGAGGTAAGCTCTTCGAGGTCTCGTTGCTACTTGACGAAGTTTGTATTAGGTGAATAGAGGCGATGGTGCTCACGAAATTAAATATCAGAGCTGTAGACGTAAATTAATTATCTATAGAGATATTAAGACGATGATCGCTCAGTTAAAAGTGACGTCTAATGTCATGACAGGAGTCGTGGGTTCGAAGATATGGTAATAGAATATGCTTTATTTATTTACAATAGTAATAATATCCTATGACATTTTTACGCACGACCATCTGATCCCAAAGCAGAGCTTGTACTATGGAAAACAGATAACTGATAAAAACATACTTATATTGATATTATCACCCAGATACAGAACAAACAGACATGTTAATGCACAGAAAATTTTGTCTTGGGTGGAAATCGAACCAGCGACCTGCGACATGGCAGTCAGGGTTGCTAACCACCAAGTCAACTTACCTGTCGTAAAGAATTTCATGTACTTCCATCTGTCGGGCACCACCTTTAGCACTTCACTCAGACCAGCCAATGAAAGCAAGCTAAAGGCTGGGGCATCTCCATATAAGATTTCGTAAGGAGCTTTTCATAAAACTTAATTTCACTTGCAACGGTCTTCATTTTCCATTAAGATAATTTTGATTGATATCATTGCTGATAAGATTTGTTATTTATTTCATGAATTGATGTTTAATTTATTCTCAAGTTATGTATATATTATATTTCAATATTATCTTGCTATGTAATTTTTATAAATCATGCTTTTTGAAGTGAATCCACTTATGTGAGGGCTTTGAAATGATCCGATACCTTTTTGTGTGACGAAAAAAATATATGAATGATAAACACAACCTATTCTATTCAAAAGTAATTAATGAATAATTACAATGTTTCCCTGTAATAAAAAAGTTTCACTTCCATTGTGTCTTTACGACACAACTTTTGTTTTATTATTTAAATGATTATTATATTCCATGCAATCAGTGTTATTCAGCCTCTAGAATCTTTTTGAAACTAAAATATTAATAATAATAAATTTCATTTATTCAGGTAATTTGCACCCATTAATTACAAATACTATCTCAAATAATCATAATAAAAATAAAAATATAAAATGAAACATAAATATAGATAAAATTATAATTTTAAACTAAATTATAATTTTAAACTAAATTAATATTATATAAGGTATAAACTTTACAGTCCTCTCTCCGGCACTGGTACAGCGACATGTCTGCTGGAACAATGCCGAATAAGAGGGCAGTCCAACCTTTCCCCAATCATCGCCAACACAGTGTTGGAGCTGGCCCGCACCGCACTCTATGCACTAAGGACGCTGCACGCTTACGCATTGTCGTGTTAAAGCAGTCTGTGCGTGCCTCTAAATTATTAGAGTTAATCACGGTAACACTCGCTATATATAAAGCTAGTTATCGTCCGGTGGTTTATATTATGTTTCGGGATTGACATACAATTATTGTTTTTTTATTAACATTAATACAACTTCACTTACTTATTATACGTTCAATTACAAGTGTACTACTCCTTCACGGCGGAAATGGTATGGTGATAGTACTTCCCCGGACGAACTCGAGGCAAGTTTACCTAGTACATCATGGCGTTGTTGCTCATTGATAACAACGGGCTTACTCGTCCCCTTAACGAATAAGCCAGTTGTGTGTCATAGTTTATATGGGCCGATCCCGGCGGCACTGCAATGCCGGGCCGACCCGCGACGGGAGTGGAGCGAGCCCCGAACATCCCGTCTGGATACAAAAATCAGTTTAATATACTGGTCCCTCAGTGAGGGAACTTTCAGATATTAAGCTGAAAAGAACAGATACTACACTTTGATCTTAGCCAAAAGGCCGAGAAGCGATGCCGTGCTGTTCTGGAGGTATTCCCACACGCCCACTTAGGGGGCGTGGCTCTATTGTTCGGGGCGGTGCCCCTTTCAATGATGGCAGTCGCCGCCTACTGAAGTAGGCGGGTCTCTGGTGTGCGGCGTATTAGATACGCCGCGATGGTGTCACATCCGGGTTGTCACTTCCGGTGGGGTGTCGCTACGCCGGCGAGCCAAGCACCACCGGCAGTAGCTCCGGTGGGCGGCTGCGAGCCGGCGGCGACGGGGGTCATTGTCCAGTGTGGTCCCGCGGCAGCGGCGTCGGCGAGGTCGAGCCCTCCGGGAGTGATTCCCGGTGGGCGCCCGTCAGCCGGCGCCGGTGCGGGGGGGGTAGGTCCGGTGGGGGTTTCCGCGGGAACTAGGTCCCGCGGGAACGGTCGGTCCGGGCGGTGTTGCTCGTCAGGCGGGCGCCGATGGTACGGTGCCAGCTCCCGCAAATGGCGGAGGCTGGACCCATCGGCGCGGCGGAACATGTTGGCGCTTAGTCGGCCGATGAAGTCGTCGAGACTCTCCATGTTGAGGTCCCTGGAGATAGTAGCATTCCTTACGTAGCGAGGGGCGCCTACAATAGCGCGCAGCGACAGCGATTGCTGTGCGCGCAGCTGCTGGCGGACACGGTCCGACGTCAACGCGTACCACGCAGGTGCGGCGTACGTGAGTCGGGACCGTATATATGCCTTGTAGACGCCCAGCTTCGCTCGCGTGGGAATGCTGTGGGACGTCAGGACGGGACGCAGGAGAGCTCGAGCGGCGCGGACTTGGCCAACGATGTTCCGGACGTGGGACTTCATATTGAGACGACGGTCAATGGTCACACCCAGGTACTTCACCTGCGGGGACCACTCGACTTGGCGGTCGAGCAGGGTCAGGGGGGACGGGTTCCTGTTTTCCCCGAGGGAGATCGCCTGGGTTTTCGCCACGTTGACCGTCAGTCTCCATTCTTCCAGCCAGGGCGGGAGGGCATCCAATGCGCGCTGCATTTTGATGGCCGCGTGAGCGGCGGTAAGCGACGTGGTAATGTACGCGGCATCGTCAGCGTACAGCGCAAGCATTGCGCCTCCGGCTGTCGGGATGTCGTCCGTATATCTGCCGTAGCAGACGGGCGACAGACAGCTGCCCTGGGGCACGCCGGCCTGGGCGGGGCGCTCCGACGACAGGGTGCCTTCAACCACCACTTGAAAGCGCCTGTCTTGGAGGAAGGTGGCCACAGTCTTAACTACTCGACGAGGAGTAGTAGACGTGGACAGCTTGTAGATCAGGCCGTCGTGCCACACGCGATCGAACGCTTTCTCCATGTCGAGAAACACTGCAGTGGCCCGCTCCTTTTTGTTAAGGGCGGCCGTGAGGTGGTGCAGCGTCCTCGCGAGCTGTTGCGTCGTGGAGTGTTCGGCGCGGAAGCCGAACTGTTCGTCGCGTGGCTGGATGTGCGGGATGAGGTGCAGCAGAAGAAGCTTCTCGAAGACTTTCGAGGTCGTCGACAGCAGCGTGATGGGCCGATAGCTCTCGGGCCTCAGTATGTTTTTCCCCGGCTTTGGCAGCATGATAACTCTGCCGCGCTTCCAAGGCTTGGGGAAATGGCCAGTCCGCAGAATTCCGTTGAATAGCTGCGTCACTTTCGCGATAGCGCGTGGAGGTAGGTGACGCAGGGCTTCATTGGGGATCTGGTCTGGTCCGGGGGCCTTCCGTAATGGGGCGCGGCGAATCATTCGTTGCACTTGGCCGGGGGAAAAGACTACTGGGTCTTCCGTGGTGGCTATCGGCGCGTCGAAGTAGGACTTCACACGCTGCTGGACGTCTTCTTCGTGCTGCACTGAGGAAGCTGGATTCGGCCGGAACTGACTCTCCAGGTAGTCGGCAAAGATCTCCGCGCGGTCCTCGGCACGGTAACGGGGGGTTCCGTCACTGGCCAGTAGGGGGCGTACCGGAGTTGCCTTCCCGGAGAGTTGGCGGCAGAGTCGGTGGATGCCCGTCCAATCTTCCCCCGCTCGCTCGATGGCGTGAAGCCAGGACTCGGTTGAGACTGTTTCCAGCTCTTCCGAGATCCTTAGCGCCAGAGCGTTGAGCTGGGTCTTCATGTTCGGGCACCGGGTCGATTGCCATAGGCGTCTCAGCTTCCTCTTCCGTTCAATCATCGCCACGATGTTCGCCGGTAGGGGAGGTGCCTTGCGAGTCGACGCTGCGTCTCGCTCTGAGGCTCGAAGCGCCGCGGTAATTGCGGCACTGAGTTCCTCGGCGAGCAGGTCGACATCTGCGTCGGTTCGGATGCGGCGAACGGGCGAACGTTCGCGAGCGAGCAAATGTTCGCGAGCAGGCGAATGTTCGCGAACGAGCGAATGTTCGCGAACGAGCGAATGTTCGCGAACGAGCGAATGTTCGCGAACGAGCGAATGTTCGCGAACGAGCGAATGTTCGCGAACGGGCGGTTGCTCGCGAGCGTAATGCTCGGACAAGTGCTCGGCGAACGTTCGCCAATCGTGACGGCGACGTGAACGGGTTGGGTCAGTCCGGGTTGGAGCTCTGGGTACTGCCAGCAGCACTGGCTGGTGGTCCGAGAGGACGTGGTCATCCAGGACGTCAAGCGACGGTGCGACCGGCAGGTCGCGGGTGATCGCCAGGTCGATGACGTCCGGTGCCGCGTTTGCCTGGTACGGATAGTGCGTCGGGACCTCTGGTCCCAGCACCTGGTAGCCGTGGCGGTCTGCGTCGTCCAGAAGGCGGCGGCCCTCTGGGCAAGCGAGGTTGGAGTTCCACGCCATGTGTTTGGCGTTGAAGTCGCCGGCGATGATGGTCGGGCCAGGCGAGTCCAGGATAGTTCGGACATCAGCCATGGCGAGGCGGTTTTGCGGCGGCTTGTAGAACGCAAACACACGGGTGGGCTCGCGTTCGACGCAGACTTCTACGCCCAGGGCGTACGCGGTCTGGAGATCCGTAGCAGGCAGCGGCTGGTGGATGACTTTTCTCTTCACTAGGACTGCTAAACCCCTGTACGCAGTCCCAGCGGGGGAGGTGTGGTCCTCTCGGTACACGTGGTACCCAGGCATCTTCAATCGGGTGCTCGTCTTGAGGTGTGTCTCGTTGATGAGGGCAACGTCGACATGCCGCTCGGTGAGCAGCAACCTCAAGAGTCTGGCCTTCTCGGGGGACAATCCGTCGGCGTTCCAGTACAGAATGCGCAGCGGACTACCGGGCATGAGCGCAGAGATCCGCCACGCACTGGATAATGATGGGGACGGGGTCCCGTCCCTCCTGGAGGGCCATGAGCACCCGATTGAGGGCTCCAATGGCGAGAGTCAGCACCGGGTCCACTTGCGTCTTGGCCGAAAAATTCGGCTTCGACGCGGCAACCTGCTTCGCCTTCGTCCCCCGGGGTGCGGGGGCGGCGACCACAGGCGCAGTGGCTGGCTCTAGCTGTGTCTTCTTGGTGGTGGCATGGGCGGGGGCGGGGGCCGGCTTTTTCCCCCTTCCCCTCCGCCCTCTGCGGGATTTCCCCTTCTGCTGCGGCGGGTTGGCCGCAGCCATGAGGGAGCCGGGCGCGTTGCCGTCGGTGACTGCATTGGTGGTGGAGGTCGGAGCAGCCGGCGTCCTGGTGGCGGTGGTGGTGGCGGCGGCGGCGGTGCGAGCGACAGTGCCTGCCTTCGAGTTCCGTGCTTCCTTACGGAAGACGGGACAGATGGCACTGTTCGCTGTGTGCTCGCCGCCACAGTTTGCGCACGTGGGCGGCTGCTCCAGCGGTCGCGGGCAGTCAGATGCGTGGTGCCCCTCCCCGCAACGCACACAGGCAGGTGGCCTGTGGCAGTTCTGGGAGGAGTGCCGGAATTGCTGGCACCGATGGCATTGCGCTGGCCCCCGTTTGCCGCGCCATGCTTCAATTTTCACACCGGGCATGCACATCAACTCAGTGACGTCATATATGCCCGGTGTGAGGTCCGGGGTTCTGCGCAGCTGGGCGTGGAATAGACAACCCGGTCGTCCTTGCCGCGCCCTGATGGCGCGCACGAACTCCGGGTCGTATCCCAGCTCTCTGAGCTCCGCGACGACATCCTCCGGAACGGTGTTGTTCGGTAGCCCCCTGATGGCTACCTTGAGGCTGCGTTCCGCCGGGAGGGAGTAACTGAACCACGAGATTTTGTGGTCCTTCTCCACCTCCGTCAGGTACCGCTGGATCACGCGATACTCGGCGCTGCTCTTGGGTATGAAGCGGACTCCCTTCCCAAAAGCGCGACCGTTCGGCGCGTGACCCAGTCGGGCCTTTAGCGCCTTGAAGTGCGCGGGCCAGTCCGGCAATACCTCCACCACTAATGGCGGGTAGCGGGCTGGCGGCGCGGAGGCTGTGGTACCGGTGGCGGCGGCTGGGGACGTCACTGGTCTCGTGGTCGTCGTCGTTCCCGGTGAGGTCGCGGCGGAGGCAGCGTTTGCGGTGCTCGCACAGGGGGCACCGATGTCCATCGGCGATGTCGCCGGTGGTGATGTCGTCGCGGGGGGTTGGGCGGGGGGCGGCGTCCTGAAGACGGCCTGCCTCTTTCCCGCGCCCTGCGGTGGTGATGGGAAGCGGGCCGGCGCGATCGTTGTGGCTGGCGCCACAAAGCGCGGTTGCGGCTTCGGTTGAGGCTGCGGGGCGGCAGGGGTGTCGGTCCGTTTCGGGGCGGCGGGCTGCGGCGGGCGGCCTTTGGGCGGCGCTCCTTGCGGCCGTGGTGAGGCCACCGTGGCCCACGATGTTGAGGGCCGCGTTGGGTTTAGCTGGGGGGCCCCGAGAGCGGCCTCCAGCGGCGGCATAGAGGGGTTCTCCTCCCCCTCGGTTGATGCCGGGGTCCTGGCACCGGACCCCGGGAAGAACTCTTCGCCCCCTCCCCCCGGCGATGAGGGGAGAGAGGGGGTCAGGTCTCGGATGCGGGTGGCCAGCTCGGCGGCGATCATCCGGTCGAGCGCCGTTTGGGCAGCCGCACCCTGAGAGCGGGTGAATACTCTCCGCGCCCACACGCCAGCGGGGCGTGGGGGGGGCGGGCGCGTGGCCCTACGCGAGGGCGGGAGCGAGGATGCCGGCGGGGGCATCTCGTAAGCGCGGCGCGGTTGTCGCGGGCGCGGGGACACCGGAGCGCGATCCCAGCCGCGCTCCCCGGCACGGCGAGCCCGCCGACCCGGTTCCCGGGGCTTGCCGCTGGTGGCAGACCGGGAACCGAAATCGACGGTGAACTCCGCGTGATCCGAGGGAGTACGGTGGACGCAGTGAGGTAGGTAGTCCCCGCGCAGCTACGTTGAACGGTGCGGTAATTTAAGGGTCCGAGCGCGTAACTTCTACTGAAGATCCCGATGATAACTGCGATGCCGTGCGCAGTCTCTCCGGAGAGGGTCATTAAACGGCAGAGACTCTTAACATCGCGATGTAGAATATCAACAAAAACAAACAGCGACATCTAGTGAGGTTACAGCGGTGGTTTTGTTTCGCTAAGGGTTGTAGCTTCGTAAACCTTTTTGAACCCTATTTCATGAGATGTAGGGTTCTGAATTTTCATATCGTCGCTTACAACGCTACGTAATAATTACGTAAAACGACAACATGTTAGCTATAACAATTAACTTTGTTGTAAGCATAATATTAACTGATCACCATATGATCTGAAAGTCGAAATATGACAGAAATAACATAATAACTAAGGTAAACAGATGCACTATTGAAAAAAAAGAATAAGTATAATATGTTCAGATGAAAAAAGGTTGAGAGTTGTATAATTTTAGGGCTCTAAATATTTGTTCTTTTTTAAAGGCTTTAATACTAATAATAATCATAGTTTATTTGTCTGTAACATGGTATAAAATAGGTGTACAGTAATGGTTTGGTTCAACATGTTTCGCCAATTACTGGCATACAAAATTCAAATGAACAATTGAAATTTACAAAACAATGTCGCAATTAGAATAAACTCTTTATAAAAATGTTATATTTGCACTCATCAAAGTATTTCAATTTCATAGTAAAATAATAATAAAGGAAACAGTATAAAATCAATGCCATAATCTAAAAAAAATAAATGTCTATTTGTCTTTGAAATAAAAAAAAACTCTTGTATGTTACAAAAGGAGGAGGTTCTCAATTCAGTTGTATTTTTTTATGTTCGTTTACTTAGAACTCCATCAAATATGATCCGATTATAAAACATGTTTTTGCCTTAGGTTCTATATAGCTTGCATGTTTTCATTGAATAAATTTCATTGGTATAAGACTCCATAGATACATCAGGACCTCAAAACAAAGTAGAAAATGTAAATATAATTCATATTTGCAGGGTCAGCAACGTGCGACTGATACCCACGGTGTTGCAAGCGTCCATAGGCTGCGGTGACCGTTTACCATCAGACGGGCCGTCAGCTTGTTTGCTACCTAAGAAGTATAAAAAAAAATATTAAAAAATAACTATATATGATCTATCACAAAGTAGTTATAATAAGTAGTAAGTAGTAATAATATAGGTTTGTTTTAATTATAACATAACTTTTATTGCATAGTAATAAAGGATATTTTTGTTATTTTATGTAAGACTAGCTGTTCCTTGCAGTTTCATCCGCATTTATCGATATCATATTCAACCCATCTAGGAAGTATTTCGCGTTGTATGGCAGCACTCCCATCCCGGTATGTTCAGTAGTTTTGAGGTGATGGTGCGTCAAAGGAACCCTATTTCGCTTAAATATATACATATACTAGCCGCGCCCTGCGGCTTTGTCCGCTTTCAATCCTGGTTATAAACCTTCTTGAATTACTCCATCGATTGCTAAAAAACTGCATTAAAATCCGTTGCATAGTTTACGATACTATAAAGGACATACAGAAAAACATTACTTTTTATATATACAGGAAGTTACAAAACTACCCGTAAAGGAGATTAAATGGGGCCTTATAACGAGTCCATTCACAATATTTAAGAACCGTAGTAACGCTGTATAACATACCGTAAAAAAAACTGATTTTTATGAATGAAAAATAGAAAAACGATTAAAGTAGACAATTATTACGTAAAATAGGTACGTAGGCCATTCTGTTACATAATCTGGTTCCCTGACATGACAGCTTACTAGGGTTGTTGGCTTTGATAATTAATTATATTTTTACGGGGTATTTTGGAACACGTTGTATAGATGTATGTAATAGGTTAAAGAAAATGTTTTATTACAAGTTCATACATACTATAATGCGAAAAGACTTTTTCCCCAACCTAATATATAGATACATTTGATTAGAATAGTCATCTAAAGTAAAAATTACAAACTGACTCGAAAATACCGGTCGAGTGGAGAGCAAAGTGGAAAAATTACTTGGACGTTAGCATTGAACATTTTCTCGGTTTGCCAGTGTTATTACAAACTTACGCGTGGCAACTCGCCCGCTTACTTGCCCGCCAGTATTATTGTTAAGCGTGACTGGACTGGAGGCTGTCGAGTCGAGTGCAGTGGTTATGTGTGTGTGAAGACTTATTTATGTTTTAAGCGTTTTGTAGATTTTTAAGGTGAGTGAAAAACGTTTTAAGAATTATCTTTTTGTGTTTCTTTTTTAAATTTTTATATAAACAGGGTATAGGAATACAAATATTCTTTATTAATGTTGACATTTACAAGATCTTGTATATCAAATTATAACCACTTTTATAAATTTATTGAATTAAATTGAGTCAAATTAATAGTTAGCTAGGAATGACATTTTTAGTCATTTACTTTTAGTGTTTATTAGTATTAAGTAGGTAATTTGAAATTCTAAAAATCATTCGAAAATAAAAAAAGCGAAAAAGTCATTTTGGAAAATATTTAATAAAATGTACCTTGCCGAGTTTCTTGCCGGTTCTTTTCAGTTGAAGGCTGCCTTCCAAACCGGCGGTAACTACAGTAACATTGACTTTTTGTGACTTCATTAGTGTCAATACAAGTACAATAAATGGTTATATTTTTCAAGTGGTAATAACCTTCAAATAATTCGATATATGAAAAAACCCTCTTATAATTGATAATAAATAAACACATTCGCAAATAATTCATTACCTATTAACCTGTCTGTTATGTTTTTATATTTGTAAGTACTTACCACTTTTTTTTATTCCACTTGGGTCGACTAATAAGCAGCCGGTCCACCTGATGGTAAGCACATTATCTCTTATGTCTTATGCACATTTGCAACCAGGGGCATCGCCAATGCGTTGTCGACCCTGAGACGTGAAGTTGTTAAGTTTCACGTGCCTGTGATTTCACCGGCCCCCTTACCTTTCTAACCGAAACACAGTCATACAAGTGCACTACTACTTCACGGCAGAAATGGGTAAGGTAGTAGTACTTCCCCGGACGAACTCTGCTCTAAGGGCCGTATTACTCTCAAATCAACTTGAATATTCTTGACAAAATAATAGATACTGAGGTATCTACGGATCAATATCTGTATCATAGAAGAATAATAATCAATCCCACTAAAATTATAAATGCGAACGTTGGATGGATCTTTGTTAGTCTTTCACGCAAAAACTACCAGACAGATTTTGATCAAACTTGAAAATTCCCTGGAATAACACATAGGATACATTTTGGGATGGCAAAATGTTATATCCCACGGAACCTCGGTTGAAACCGCAGGGGACAGCTAGTCTATACTAATATTATAAGGAGGAAATAATTGTATGTAAGTATGTTTGTTGCTCTTTCACGCAACAACTAATAAACGGATATAGATGAAACTTGGCACATAGATATCGTTTTACAATAATGTGAAAAACAGCGAACCTCACTAGTGCCACTGACTGTCAGTACTTTTAGAATTAGAAGACAAAGTAAAAAACAAAAACGGCGATGCAAATAAGTTCGGTTTGTAAAAGCTAGTAATATTATAAATGCAAAAGTATGTATGTATGGATGTTTGTTATTCTTTCACGCAAAATCTACCAAACGGATTTGGATAAAACTTGGCACACAGATACAGCATATCCTGGAATAATATATAGGCTACTATTTATCCTGGGAAAACGTTACATCCCTCGGGAACGCAGGGAAACCGCGAGGGACAGCTAGTTAGCCATATTTTTTACCAATATATGCTATAATAGGCAGCCAATTATGAGACGTTTTTACAGAAGTCTTTTTGTAACATGTTGATTAGTAAATAAAAAAATAGATTAGGTTTATGTTAATCTTCTAATCTAGTCCTAATAAACAAGCTTTTAATTTATTATGTGGTTTATTTGCACATTTATCTTCCGTATTAGCTACTCCACCACCAATTTCATCAAAATTTGTTTACGTAAAGTAGCACAGACAAACAACGTTAGTACTATAATTCTTACAGTATTTTTGAATGAAAAAAAATAATTATTGCCTCTTTGCGCTGGCTTCTGATTCTCATGGTTAAGACAACAATACCAAGTTCGATATTTACCATTTTACTAAGTATCTACGTACTGTACTTCCTGCAACCTTAATGTTATCAGATTATACGTGTATTTATAGATAATATTCTCTAAATTTCAATATTAATACTTTGTACCAAAAAAATACACGTTGTTTTATTCAGGGGAAGGGGGTAGTCTAAAACCTCACCACAAATCTCCAGGGGGGGAACGGGTTGAAAAGTAAAAAATCATCGTGATTGATGGACGACCCCTTAATGTATCATAATATGCACTCTGACCAATTTCATAAATTTGTGTCAAGGCTGGCCAGAATTAAAATAATGATTCAACTGAAAATAAATCATTTTTAAACAACGGATGTAATTAAATATTCTACAATATCTAAATGATTAAAAAACGATTTTGTATAATGACCAAAATTTAAAAAAATTACCTTCATTTTCTACAATTATTATAATACCTAAATTGAACTAAGTATATTAAAATTACCCATATATATTTTAAGAAGGTACTTATGCATGGAAACTCTTAAAGGAATCCTTGAACTTTGCACCGCCTTTTTGTATGTACCTATATTGGTAAATGTTTCGTAAAATATATCTAAAACCGATTGACTTCAAAAAATAAACTTGAGAGGTGTCAAGGGACACCCGGATGGAACGTAGATACGCATTGGAATTGACCAAAACGCTGAGTTTAGGTCCAGTGTTGAGAAAAACTTGCAATCTCCCGTCTTCGGTATTAAGTCTTCAATAAAAGATCAAGACTGTGCTAATAATTACTAATTATACTAATTTATAAATGGAACAGAATTTTAAACATATTGTATGTAGCCTTTGAATAAATTATGAAGAAAGCAAACCCAATAATAAACCATATCATTTAAATTTCGAAAAAAAGTGTCGTTACAACTTTTCGTTTGAATTTTTTCCGTCTAGCCCCCTTTCACAACGCGCGATAAGGAACTTCGCTCCAATAAACATAGGCCATTGCATTTGTTAATGTCATCTTCTTCTTTAATTAAAATGGCGACTGTTGCCAGTAGCAAAATTCCCCCGATGTCACGTTTGTTAACGTCACCACAATCTAACATAGAATTCTTGACCGCTGACATTATCATAGAAAAGATAACTCTATCGCTTATTATATTAACTAGGAAGTCAGCTAGCGATTAAAATTCGACCCTAATTTTTTAAATTTTATGTTTGAACTTTATTGAGATTTTGTTCAGTAAATTAAAATTTATATTTTAAATTACTTTTTTATTTTTATTTTAATGCAATTTTATTAATAACTTTTTTAATTTTCTTCTTTGACGTCAGCTTGGAGTGTGTCACGAATACGTCATTATATGTTTGACATTGGCTGTATGACCGTAAGCTTATACATATAAACTATGTGTGCGTGTCAAACGTATGGTAGTGTGTGTAATGTTTATATTAATTAATAGAATCTATTTGTAACAATAAATATTTATAAATTTTCAGCACTCCTCCATATAAACTATAGCTATGCCAAAACTCGAAACCGTTTTTTCAAAAGCAAAATTGTTTGGTATTCTGTGTCATTCTTAGCCGTCAAATTGTGATTAGATTGACGTCTTTATGTCAGTCTGATTTGTTATACCTATTTTTATTTAACCTTTATGAATAAAAATATATGGTAGTAAGGTTGTACCTTATGCCTTCTTATACAATTTGTCCCACAAAAGAGATGTTTTTGTACCGAGATTTATTCTAAAGCGTTAATACTTTTGTGTGTTGTGAATCACTGCAAAGGTTAATGGAAAAAAAGGTCCATAGCAACGCAGGAAATGTTAGTTTAAATCAAATCTTGAGTATTAACATGATATAAGGCTTTATTGGCATGACCTTGCGAATGGCGTTGCGTTTTGTTTTTGTTTTCCATAAATACTTAAATGTTAAGGTTTGGACAACATTCGAATGACGTTGGTATTTTTTTAACACAGTTTATCAGCGTCATTTGTGACTCTACCTACAATAAAATTTGAGTAGTGGAGAGCTCTTAATGCAGAGTTCATCCGGGGAAGTACTACCACCAGTTCCACCGTGAAGCCGTGTTTCGGTTAGAAAGATAGGGGGGCCAGTGAAATTACAACCACATGGGACTTAACAACTTCACGTCTCAGAATTGACCACGCATTGGCGATCCCCCTGGTGTGGCACACGGCATGGCAATACACATGTGACCACACTCTTACTCCACGCCTTCGGAGTTCTCCCCGAAAAGAGGACGGGATTAAATATACGCTGAAGCTGAAGTAGCGTTGGAGTTCCCTTGTAATTCCATCCTCCCCGGGGGCTTTTCCGTTTTTAAGCTGTCTGAGAGCCATCATGACCTCGTCCAGACTGACCTCTGGCAGATCCTCAGTGTAATGGCGGGTCAGAGTAGCCCTATGATCCTCGGGGTGGGGTTGGGGACGGGACGCTTGCGAGGTTTATAGTTGGCCGTAGAAGTCTTCCACCTCCCTAAGGATCTCCGGCTTAGAAGCGTCGAGATTCCCGCTCGATGTGGTCAACTTCGTCAGATGGCTTCGACCGAGCTGTTGAACAAAAACTCTAGACCCCCGGTTTCGCTCAATCGCTTCTTGAATAGAGCGTGTGTTGGAGCTCCTGAGGTCACGTCTTACCAGCCGAGAGATTTTTTTGTTCAAAGCTCGTTGATCTGACGTAGTGACTGCGGGATTTTCTCGTCGCTTCTGCATTAGCTGCAGAGATTCTTTTGAAAGCTTAGACCTCTTACCTCGCAGAATTTCTTCCCCTCCTCCCCAAGGATTCGTACCACTCGGTCGAGATCCTGGTCGACATCAACGTCGATTGTGGTTTCCAAGGCAGCGAATCGGTTCTCCAGTTTCAACTGGAACGTTTCAGACCCAACCACGGATTAGAGCATTCATAAACATCAAAATGCCTCAAATTTAGCGAATTTTTATATTGTACAGAAGTATAATATAGTAAAATACTATCTTGACAATTAGTTGTAAATATTTGTTATTTGTTAAATATGATATCGAAGAGGTTCTATATATATTCAAGAGCACTTGAAATTTCCCAGCAAATTCCAAGTGGATATCAAGTAGATTGATAGACACACATTACGTGTTCGTTTTTAACAATATTTAGTTCCTAATAAATCCAGTGGTTGAATGGTGTAAACTTCAGCTAGAGATCCGGTGTTGGGTTCTATTCTGGGGTCGGGCAATATTAATGACGGGCAGGTTGGCTTGGTAGTTACATTCCTTAACTGCCACGCCATAGGTCGTGGGTTCGATACCCAACCAGGACAAACATTTATGTGCATGAACATGTCTGTTCTTGGTGTAAATATGTATTTAAAAGAAATAGTAGTATAAAAGTTATCAGTTAGAGATCAGATGGCCGTAAAGAAAGAATGTCTCAAGTATTTAGAAAATTTAATATAAGTTTTTTTTGTTTTTTTATACCACTTGGCCGACAAGCAAACAGACGGTCCACCTGATGGTAAGTGGTCACCGCCGCCTATGGACATTTGCAACACTATGGGCATCGCCAATGCATTGTAGACCCTGAGACGTGAAGTTGATAAGTCTCATGTGCCTGTAATTCCACCGGCCCCCTTACCTTTCTTTTGTTTTTTTTTTATGCCACTTGGGCCGACAAACAAGCAGACGGTCCACCTGATGGTAAGTGGTCACCGCCGCCTATGAACATTTGCAACACTAGGTGCATCACCAATGCGTTGTCGACCCTAAGACGTGAAGTTGTTAAGTCTCATGTGCCTGTAATTTCATCGGCCCCTTACCTTTCTAACCGATACACAGCAATACAAGTGCACTACTGCTTCACGGCAGAAATGGGTAAGGTGGTAGTACTTCCCTGGACGAACTCTGCACTAAGAGGTCTACTACTCTAAAAGTGTATTTATTCATATTTCTTTGTTTATAAATGATTGCTAGTAACCAAAGTAGGTAAAGTGACTGAGAGACGGCGGCAACACCCACCAGATGTCACTTTGGGACTTAAACTATCTTTGGTAGTATGTGGATTTCATTACTACTCTGCCTGCCTCGTCGGGACTAATTAGTCCGCCAATTGTCCACCTGATGGTATGGGGTTACTGCCACATATAGTTACCTATATATTGCAACATCGAAGATTGCTTCACTGCTTACCATCAGGTGGGATCGCAGTCAAGCACTAGTTTATATTATTTAAAAAAGAAAAAAAAACCTAAAGCAAAATTTCCCAAACTTTTTTTTGGGGTGTGATGACATAAAGGGGGCTTTATGTCACCGAAAAAGAACTACGCCCCTCCTGTTTAATTTCACTCCGCAGTTAGAATCTAACTAGCTTCCAATATTTACGGAAGGCAGACTATAAGAACTTAAGTTCGCGCCCCCCTTCTTGTAACTATGAATATCTTTGACCTAGAGCGACCCTATCGAACATCGACATGAAGTTATTAGGTTTCATGTGGTCCATTATTTGGTGACTGGAGAGTGGCCAGTAGGGAGGTAGCTACAGATGCTGCCCCGCTGCTTTGGTTCCATCACGTGCAACCTCCATGTATGGATCAAGCGACCTTGGCTTCTGAATAGCTACTAAGATTGAAAGAGATCAAGGTTAGCTTGTCATAAGAATTAATGGTGCACATTATCAGTAATTATATAATTTATCTCTAAAACAAAAAATTATATGTTACATAATTATAAAATATTTTGTTACGTGAATTAAGCTGACAAACAGGCTGTTCGACACCAGGGGCAATGCTAATACGTTGTCGACCCTGAGACGTGAAGTTGTTAAGTCTCATGTGCCTGTCACTTCACCGGCCCTCTTACCTTTTCAACCGACACACAGTAATACAAGTGGAAGCACTACTGCTTCACGGAAATAGATATGGTAGTAGTAGGTCCCGGACCCTGCACTAAGAGCTCTATTATTACGTTACTTAATTTACTATTATATTACATATACGTATATTATTAAGGAAATATCTTTACGCCCTTTATCTCCGAAGCAGTAGGCATTGGTCCTCAGTAATGAGACACACATTTCACCGAAGATATTTTAAACCTGTGACATTCAAAATTATTTTTTTCAAATATGTAAAGTATGTTACTTGTTTCTTTTAAAACAGCCTTGCCTGACCTGAGAATCGAATTCAGAACCTCCCGTCTCAAAGTCGAACTTTACACCGCTGTCCATTGAGGTCACGCATTGAATATCTTATATGATTTTTCCTTGTCCATCGGGAACAAATATTCCTCAGGATCGCGGGTGAAACCACAGGGCGCAAGCTGTGATACCTAAACAATCATGTCATAATATGTGTAAACTTTATATATCATTGCAAGGCCACTCCGTCGTTGCGACCTTTCCTCAATGATAGACTAACCCAAAAATCCAGTACACCACCTATTCAGAGGTAAATCATAACAATAAAAAAATAGTTGGAGCTATACAACCTGCATACTAATGCAACTGGCTGACAAGGAAAAGAAAAAAAAACACAAAATAGACAATAAAAATTGGACATAGATCAAACACGACAGTTTTTGTCGTTATAAAGTTTTCGAACAATATTTTTATTTCGATACATAGTCTTGTTTTTGACGTCGCGGCCGAAGTCGTTGAACTAGTTCATATCCTTGGACATTTTTGGCCACCTGATCCCAAACTAAGCAGAGCTTATACTATGGAAGACATATAACTGATGTACTACCTAAAATTTCTTTATAGTTTTCTATATACATACTTATATGTATGTATACATATTAACACCCAGACACAGAATTAACAGACATATTTAGGCTCACTAATATTTATCATGGGTGGTAATCTAAGCAAGCAAGCGACTGGCCAGTTAGTAAAAAAAAATTATAAACCCGACAGCGTCAAAAAAACTGAAGAGAGAAACTCGTGACCAGAAATCTTGAATTCTGTTATGCAATATTGAATATTTACTCTTAAATAATGAATATCAAGAAATAAACTATTTTACGTGGTGTAGGTAATAACGCCTGTGTCGCCGCAGTCGGGTAAAAATAATGTATCATTACGCTCATTAAGTACTCCCAAAGAGGCAGAAGTCAAATGTTTCACATAGGGTGAGCATGTCGCCGTATCTCTAGCTTATTCCAATCCTAATTTCCAGCTTATCGTTTCCACATACAGAAAATTTAATTGTACCTTCCGCCAGTTGACTTGGTAGTTAGACACCCTGACTCCCACGCCACAAGTTATGAGTTGGATTCCCATCCAGGACAAACATTTTTGTGTTATATTCTGTTTTTTTTCTATTCTCTTTTAGTTTTTTTTCAAATAGGCCTTCACAGGAGAGGAAGTTTATGAATGGTCTGACTCTAACATCGGTTCGGAAGGTTGCTTACACATTTTGCGTACATATCAATAAGTATTATTTTGGTAAAAAAAAGCAAAAGTATATTTTGTATATCCGCTAGTTTTAGTAGTTGCTGGGAGTAAAGAATGACCCAGGTTATATTTATTGTACTTAACTTCTCGGCTCGGGAAACCCGGATCCTCCACATAAAACCACAACAACCGAGGCAACCAGTACTGTTTTGTATATATTTATTTTGATAAATGGCATATGGTAATTAAATATCAATCGCTAGTATGAGTATTTTATTAACTATTTACCTGCTAACAACTTTTTTTTATCAGAATACGTATTTTGTTTGATGTATTGTATTTTTTCTCCCATAAAAATCCGCTATCGAAGGTTAAACACACTTTAATATATGCAAAAGCGTGTATTTTCGGCCCGTTTGTGTATATGTTTGTTAGTAAAGGCTAACACCCTTTCTCATGAATATTATTATTTACTAGCCGTCCCCCGCGGTTTCACCCGCGTTCTCGAGGGATGTAACATTTTCCCGGCACAAAAAGTATCCTATATTAAGGTCAAAGACCATTGAAGTTAGGTACAACCGGTTCGGAAGTCTTTATCTAAGAAGATCCGATAAAAAACTTATTTTAAGTAAAAATGTTTATAATCTAAATATTTTGTCTTCCGAACCTGGCTTCAGTAAGTTTGACCTTCGAAAGTGCCCTACGCGGGTCAAAACTTAATACATGGGTGTTTTTTTTTTTTATGCCACTTGGGCCGACAAACAAGCAGACGGTCCACCTGGTGGTAAGTGGTCACCGCCTGTTAAGTCTCATGTGCCTATAATTTCACCGGCCTCCTTACCTTTCTAACCGAAACACAGTAATACAAGTGCACTACTGCTTCACGGCAGAAATGGGTAAGGTTGTAGTACTTCCCCGGACGAACTCTGCACTAAGAGCTCTACTACTTCGTAAGTGCCCTACGCGGGTCAAAACATGGGTTTGAATTGTAAATGATGTTTTCACATGTTTCACTGAGTATTTTTCATTTTATTTTATTGTCCCTATAGACGTTGTCCTGTCGAAATAAGTCCATACAAAAGTTCCATAAAAAAAACAATCCAGGAATTCGATCGCAGCGCCACCTACCAGCACGGACAGAGGAATTATAAATATGAAGATAATTAAAAAAAATAAAAATAGGTTATACCTATACCCTCGCGGTTCCACCCAATTTACCGGTATAAAAAGTAGCATATGTCTCTCCCCATCATGGGCTATGTTTGTGCCAAATTTTAGTAGTATCGGTTTAGTCTTTTACCCATGAAAGCGTAATAAAATTAATTACAAACGAACTTACATTCGCATTTATTATTTAGTCATGATATTCTTTAGTATATCAGGTAACTAGTTGCTTTAGTACAAGCTCTGCTTAGTTTGGAATCTGTTAACCGTTTATAAAGAATCTCCCAGGATATTTACCAGTTTTACCCGCGTTCCCGAGGGAATTTGCATTTCCCAAAATAAAAAATATTCTATGTGTTAATCCAGGCTATAAACTATCTATGTCCCAAGTTTCATCTAAATGTGTTAAGTACTTTTTGCGTGAAAAGGTAACATACGAGTACATCCATACATCCTCACAAACTTTCGCACTTATAATATTACTAGCTGTCCCCCGCGGTTTCATCCGCGTTCCCGTGGGATGTCACATGTAAAAACCTTCCTCTTCAATCACTCTATCTATTAAAAAAACGCATCAAAAGCCGTTGCGTAGTTTTAAAGATTTAAGTATACATAGGGACATAGGGACAGAGAAAGCGACTTTGTTTTATACTATGTAGTGATTGTTGGATTTATTCTATATTTTCAAACAAAAAGTTAACGTTTTTGATTTATCTTGTTATAAATATTATCATAATTCTTTATTGAATTTTATATCATATTCTTTTGTTTTTCGTGTTTGCGTTTTTTATTCGTCTATTGTTTCGCACTGTGATCACAGTAGTTATGTTCTTTTTAGGGTTCAGTACCCAAAAGGTTATAACAAGACCCCATTATTAAGGTTCCGTTCTCCGTCCATCTGCCCGTCTGTCAGCGGGCTGTATCTCATGCTCTATCTATGAGCTAGGTTTCATAAAAATCCATTTGGTAGTTTTTGCGTGAAAGTCTAAGAAACAGTCAAACATCCTTTCTCCCAAATATTTAGCATTTATAATATTAAAAAAAATAGTAAACTTTATAAATTAAAAAAAATATTGACCACAATGTGAGAACCTACTCCTTTTGTTAAGTCGGTTAAAAAAAACTATTTATTCATTTTCCAGATTCAAAATGTCCAGTCCAGTGAAACCTACCACTGTGGAGAAGGAGTATGAGAAGAATCCTGACATCAGTGAAGAAGACTTGAAGAAGTTTAGAGACTGGCTGAACACGCAGCCCCACCTTCCTGGTAACTTACTAACAGGTTAGCAGTGTTTTCATTTTATAAACTTTTTTTAATTCGAAATGTATGTTAGTCGACGGGACAGGCTTGGTGGGTACGATTCCCACCCAAGACAAACATTTGTGTGCATGTTTGTTTGTTCTGTGTCTGAATGTAAATATATTTAAAAATATGTGTTTGAAAAAGTAGTATAAATAAAATTAAATCTTATTTAAATTTAAGAAATAATGACTTAGAACTATAACCTAACACTTATATACATTTATAATTTAATTTGTTTAATATGGACTATAAACTGTGTAATCATTTTTGAGCTGACTTACGATTTTTTTTAATAAAGTTGATATATCGATATATCGAATAATCGTTATTTTTTTTATTTATTGATATATCGAAAATCCGATATTTTTATAAAATATTAACAGCCCTATAATATCATATATATATAATATTATAGTAGTATATCAGTTACCTGGTAGCCATACTACAAGCAGTACACTCTGCTTAATTTGGGATCAGGTAACCATGTGTGAAGAATGTCTTGGGATATTTTTATTTTTAATATGTATATACATAGATATCACGCGAACGAAGTTGCGGGCACAGCTAGTATTATACAATTTATAATTATATATGCGGGAATAAACAAATGTTAGTAATTAATAAGACAATAGCCAGCCTTGATTACTGTTAGTTAATTTAATACCTACTCATATAAATGAAAATTATAATAGGTCTTGATGGTTATCGCGTATGAGGTTAATGGGATATTTAAAACATCTCGTTCATTATCCACAGAGAGTTAGGCAAAGGCATAAAAAATTACGAAGTTTTTTTTTATGTCCCATCGCGATATGTGCGCATTGTGTAGCATTGTCGCCTTCTCTCTGGCCTACTTATCTCGAACTACAGAAAGAAGAAGAATATAATAGATAATCTTGCCCGACACTGGAATTTAGCCCAGGACCTTAAAAAACAAAGTAAAATTGTACATTTATACTAACTTCCGCCCCGCGGCCCTTATATCATATTTTCATGACATACATTAATTATATAGTTTCACCCACTTCCCGAGGGAATTAATGTTTTCCCGAGGTAAAAACAGAGACAGACAGCAAACAGAGATACAGAGACTACTTTAGCATTTATTATATTTGTGAACATTTCATATTTCATTCGCATTTTCATTTGAGGAAAGCATGCGAGCCGTAGTTCTGCCAGATTTCCCATGTCAAAAAGTGCTGTCCTGGGGCTCGATTCTGTAAGGAAAATGGCACTAACTCGAGGATGTTTCGTCGCAGCCTCTATGCTCTATCCCTGTCGCTTACTACACTAATACTAATCACGTGAGAGGTAAGCTCTGCGAGGCCTCCGTGAAGCGGCTCGCCGACGAAGTGTGTATTAGCTGAATAAGGGGGCGCCAGTTCACGGAGGCCTCGGAGAGCATACCTAAATGAAATTTGGCTCACAGATAAAATACCACCGAAGATACATTATATCGCGGCAAATATATATATATAAATATGTTTTTCTTTCTTTTTTAATATTTAGTTTCTGTTTTAACTTTTATTTTTAATATCATGTATTATTTTTGTTAGCTTAGCTTTAATACGAACAATAATGTGTGTGCATGCTGTGTAAACATATTTAGGGTTATTGTCTAGTTTTAAATCTTAATGTTATATGTATCAAGCCAAGATTTAACGATTACCTGTTTTGTTTACCTTACAAAAAAAATATATATAAGATCCTTCAAGACCGCGAGGGAAACCAAGTGAAGGAAGCTAGTAATATATTAAGTAGGTTATATCTCTATAGAATATCCTATTAATATTAGAAATGCGAATGTTTGTATGTACGGATATTTGTTACTGTTTCACGCAAAAACTACCGGACAGATTTCGATGAAACTTGGGACATAGATAGAGTATATCCTGGAATAACATGTAGGCTTTTTACTCCAGGCAAATGTGACATCCCTCGAGAGCGTTCTCGGGTAAAACTACGGGAGACAACTACTTAGTACTAAAATATTTTAATTCGCTTCTAATGCAATACAAGTGGCTATTAACAACCTGCTTTGTAATTACGCATTAAAAACACTTGAAGTGTAACTCCGTGTACAGTTACGAACAATTATAATTTTACTAACTTCTATACTCGTATATACAATATCTGTGCCCCGCGGCTTCACCCGCGTTCCCAAGAGATGTAACATTTTTCCGGCACAAAAAGTATCCTATGTGTTATTCCAGGACATTTCCTATATATGTGTCAAGTTTCATCCAAATCAGTGGAGTAGTTTTTCCGTGAAAGAGTTCAAAACCATTAATTCAGTTTAGGCCCTCGGAAGGCACTTATAAAGGTCAAATTTAAAGTTACTGAAGCTACTGCCATCCATACATACAACCTTTAGCATTTATAATATTAGTAGAATGCAAAGGAAATAGCGTTCTTTTGGCGCACCATCATCTCAAAACTACTCAACATATCGGGATGGGACTGCTACCATTCGATGCGGTATTTTTTTTTATTAGGGTTCCGTAGCCAAATGGCAAAAACGGGACTCTTATAGATTCGTCATGTCTGTTTGTCTGTCTGTCTGTCCGTCCCTCCGTATGTCAGCCAGTTTATTCCGAAACTATAAGAGCTACATTATTGAAATTTGGTGCGTAGATGTATTCTGTAAACCGCATTAAGATTTTAAAATAAAATCAGAAAAAAAACCAAAATTTTTGGGGTTCCCCATACATAGAACTGAAATTCAACAATTTTTTTTTCATCAAACCTATACGTGTGGGGTATCTATGGATAGGTATTTTAAAGGTAGTTTAAAGTAGTTTTTTTAAGGTTTCTAACATCATTTTTTTCTAAACTGTTTCTAAAAATAGTTTGCGCGAGAGACTCTTCCAAAGTGGTAAAATGTGTCCCCCCCCCCCCCGTAACTTCTAAAATATGGGCATGATAAAACTGAAAAAATATATGATGTGTATTACTATGCAAACTACTAACGAAAATTGGTTTGAATGAGATTTAGACAGTAGTTTTGTTTTTAAACGTCATAAATCAAATTACCTAATTTATTCATTTTACTCAAATATATAACAATAATTTTACTATCACAGGCCTTACGCATAAACCGTGAACCATTATTTTCTTATAGTAAATCAGTGATAAGTAAATAACATTGCGCTAACCCGAACGGGCAGACACGTGAGGGCAGACGTCGTTGACACTCGCGGGCGCGTAGCTAATTTTTCCCGATACGTTTGTGAATGCTAAATATTCTATATTTAAGTACGATTTGGTATTTACCTACTGCTTTTTTTTTAATAACATTAATTTCGATTACTAAAATTAAATTTTTCTTTTAAACACGTCGATCAAACTTCGAACTAAAAAAACTTGTATATTACTATGTTACCTACCTGCTGCTAGTGCTGCTACGGAACCCTTCATTGGCGAGTCCGACTCGCTCTTGGCCGGTTTTTAGATGGTTATAGCTTTACCTTAGCAAAATTGTATTGTAGGTTATATTATTTAGGTTGTAATTATTATTATTTTCTAAATTATTATTATTTATTTCTGGTTGTTACATATATTATGTTTTTGTAAATGTCAACTATAAAAAAAAACTGAAATAATAAGATAGCCGAAAAGTCAGATAAGATAAAATTTATTAAAAGAAATAAAACGTAACCTTGTTGAGTTTCTTGCCGGTTGGTGTCAGTTAAAGGCTGACTTCCGAACCGGAAGCAGCTTCAGTAACTTTAAATTTGACCTTCATAAGTGTCCTCCGCGGGCCTAAACTGAAAAAATGGTTTTCAATTTTGAATGTTTTGAACTTTTTTATTTAATGGTTTTTACTTCTCGCCTTTGACATTTTTCAAATAATCTAAAAAGTTTGATTATTATTGTTAACTGTGTAACTAAATAAATAGTATATCCTTCTTTCTATCTTTCTTATCATACTTGAACCGTCCTCAAATTAAAAGAAGAGAATTAATTAATTAAATATATCAGATAATATTGCAGAGCTATCCATGGCTTAACATTTATGGACATGACTGTACAAGCCATCAATTAAACCAATTATGACGTAACTCAGCAATCCAGCAGATAATTGTATAACTGGCTTAGCGGTCGCTCCGCCGACCAATGTCAATTTATAGACAACCTAGCTTTGTCTGATGAGGTAAAGGATTGCTTTCCAATGTCAATGGCGATGCTTTAATTATAGTGAAGTTGTGAATTGTATAATAAGGTTGTTATTAGAAGATGGTTCAGGAAAATGTATCATAAAGAGTTATTTAGAGTCTGAGAGAGATATTTACTGAATAAATGGTTTTGATTTTTTTTTTAATTTTAGATCAGCTGTTCCCGGCATGTGTTGCAGTTTGTCTTAGAATATTGATCGTGAAAAATCCCATAGAGCACTAAAAATATTATCCACATTCCAATTTTCGGAACCCCTTTTATTTATTTATTTATTAAGGATCACCAGCAAATAATACGCATAACTAAGACTAAAAAAGGTGCTACAGAATTAACATGCCTTGTGCTCACTTAATTATAGGTAATCACAGCTAACACCAACAACGTATACCGCTATTTTAAATTAAACAAAAATTAAAAAAGTTACATTTAAAAACTTTCGTTCTCTAAAATCCCTCATTCGGACTCTCGGACAAACATAAACTTTTTTAAATTTGCTAAATCGGTCCAGCCGTTCTCAAGGGATGCGGTTACCAACGAACAGCATTTTTATTTTCATTTATATCGATTAGCTATCTTCTCCTTCCCAGCGTCTTGTTTTTACAATATCGATAATCTTATCAATAACCTTTGATTATTGTATCTGTTACTTTAACTCAGTAAAAGAATTTGAGTGCGAAATTTCATCAAAATTTCTGGTACATTATATTTGTTAATAAATACGTTATTGAGCTAGAAGCAATATACACACAATTGTGCTCGGCGACAGGTTTTCTATATGAGGATTGATTATGAGAAGACAAGCGGGTACTACAAAGTACCCCACCACCCCACTGTAGTTTCTTCACAATCTTTTCATTCACTATGTGTGAACAACCAATGAACTGCGAATCATCGCCTCAAAAGTATTTGGCAGCAGGCATATAGGCAGTAGCCTACTCTCCTCCCTACTTCTCTATCTCAACACTTCTTCTGCTTTTCCAGATGTAGACCTGCTAATAGTGTTCCACTGCTGCGAAAAGAGCATGGAGGTCTCCAAGCAGGTGCTGGATCTGCACTACACGTTAAGGACGCTCTTCGTCACCTTCTTCAAGGACCGATATATAGATAAGAAAGTGGAATTTTGCTTGGATACCATGTGAGTAGCATGATGATTTACTACGCAATAGGAAAATGCATCAGGCAATTATCATTATCACCGTAGCGATAGGCGGTAAAGCGGGTCTGAAATAGCATTGGCCTTTATTAAGTCCGTTGATGCCAAATACACGTCCACCGCCATACCGCGCGGGCACCGCTACTAAATCCTGTCAACCGTCACGCGGTGCCGTGTGATAATCGCCTTAATCTTTACTTATAATAATAAAGAGAGATGTGAGGGGTAATATCATTTGTGCATTTAATAGAATTTAAAGAATGCTGCAACTAAATCCTGAGCATTCCACCTGATAGTAAATGTAATTAGTCACCACGGCCTATGAATTATATTATTAGCAATACCAGGTTTATTGTGTGCTAACTGTATTGCTAACCTGTACAAACCCTTGAAGGCACTGACTGAAAGCGTTACTGCTGGATCACACCGGTAGGTGTTTGGCAGAAGATCTTGGACTTAACTCTTTACTAATGTGTCTAAAGTTTTGTGACCCTTAAACTAACTTACGGCCAGCTGTCCACTATCTCAAAGTCACCACATTAATATTCTAGCTTGTTCGCCACCCTACCCACACCAACGGTCAACGGCTACAGATCGATATACCTGCGACTCCTGGACGTTGACCCTCGAAACTTCAACTTCAACGACGCAGTCAAGACCTTCATGATGGTGTTTGATCTGTGGCAATACGAGGAGGGGACCTGGCCTGGGTATGACGATTTGTGAATAGTCAACAGCAGAACTATCAAATGTCTCGAGAGATTCAGTGAATACATTAAGATAACATTTATTGTTACATTACACGGGCACGAGGTAACAGGAAAATGACACTAGCTAGATGTGAGAGGTCTGCTCTCCAGGGCCTCAGTAGGCACGGCTCGCTAACAAAGTTTTTATTAGCTAAATTAGGGGGGTGGTAAAACACAGCGTATGCCATATATGACATAAATTTGTATATATTTACAGATTTGTCATGATGATCGACATGGACCAAGCAACGATGGGTCACATAGCGAAGCTAGAGATCAACACTATTAGAAAGACACTTTATTTCCTCCAAGTAAGTTATTGACCACAATCTCATAACTTAACAGGCCAGTTGGCTTGGTGGTTAGCGACTCTGACTGCCAAGCCGAAGCGGGTTCGATTCCCACCCAGGGCAAACATTTGTGTGCATGAACGTCTGTTTGTTCTGTGTCTGGATGTAAATATCTATATATGTATGCATTTACAAAAGTAGTATATGTAGTATGTCAGTTATCTAGTTTCCATAGTACAAGCTCTGCTTGGTTTGGAATTTGATGACCGTGTGTAAAGAATGTCCCGGGATATTTATTATTATAATGCTAAGTGATAATTCGGCCGCAGGTGGTAAACAAGGCCTAGAAAGAACTGGTAGTCCTGTCCAGCTGCCATATCTATCCGATCTACAACAGTACCTTCAGTTATGTTTACGACATACTTACAGTACCCGATTTTAAATTTAATACCTGGATAGAGATCATCATCATCAGCCTATCTCCGTCCACTGCTTGACATTGGCCTCACCTATAGCACACCACTGAGCTCGATCTTCAGCTCTGTTTCCAACCACTGCCAGCCAGCTTGCGTATATCATCGCTCCATCTAGCCGGAGGGCGCCCTACACTACGTTTACCGAGCCGTGGTCTCTACTCTAGAACACGTCTACCCTAATGAGCCATAATTGTCTAGCTTGTTCATAAATAATAAACCGTTGTCTCGCTCATTCAGACTTTGCGCTTCTTGCGATTGAAACAGTGCCATCATGGTTCTAGAAAGGGCAAGGTAAAGGTAAGGGTCCAAATTAACGCAGCAGAGATTTTCACTTGGCTGAAGTAGGTAAACCAATAGAAATTAATTTCTTCAACTGTCACCGATATTACTTACAGTATCGTCTCGAATTTAGAATATGACATTTTTATCTTAATACCTACGAACTTTTTTTTCCAGGAATGCATGCTAATAAAACTGAAAGAGGTACACTTCCTAAACGCTCCGTATTTCATGGACAAGTTGATGATGTTGCTGCGGCCGTTCCTCAAGAAGGAACTGATGGACATCCTGCACATCCACCAGATCGGAGCCGACACTGTACACGAGTACGTGCCCAAAGAATCCTTCCCCAAGAACGAGGGGGGAGGGTACAAGGATCATAATTCTATTAGAGGTACGGCAGCAATTGCTACAAATAAATTCATGACGACTTCGTGTAAAATGACAAAAATATAATGTTTTGTTGATTATACCGTGGTAACTCTAATCTAAAGCCTACGTAAAATCATTATTGACATAAGAGCCAAAAATCTACTCGTATTCCAGTCGTAGTTTAACCGTATGTATATTAAATAAAGAGGCCAACATATGTGTTTACCTTCTTCATGACATCAAACTGTAAATAAAAAGTCCATGTCGAGTTGTTCAGCCAGTGGTTCAAAACCTATACTACCATGAGCTTAAGCTTTCGGTAAAAGAAAACATCGTAAGGAAACCATAAAACTGATACGGCAGTTTGTAATCCTCACCTGACTGACTATCACATACAAGTAAGAAATTTATAAACAAAATTCCAAATTCCGAGTTATTTATTCAGTTTTATTCCTTCTGAGAATATTGCGCAATAACCCCACAGATCGTCATTTTTTTTTTTACTTTTCCGTTTATGCCATAGAAGGGAACTTAATGATGGTCAAAGCTACTGAACTTACCACTGCTACTATATTTACCATTCTTCCAGATGAAACAATCCAGCGTCTCAAAGCCAACCCTCAGTTCTTCGCGTCAGAGAACCTACGGCGCGTCAACGAGACTCTCAGACCTGGAGGCAAGAACACTGCCGTCGAAGACCTGTTCGGGATCCAGGGCAGCTTCAAGAAACTTGATATTGATTAGTGCCAGTGTGTTTGGGTGATGGATAATAAAGCTATTTTGTGATTATGAGTGTTTTATTTATTGGAGAAGCCTTCCGCAATTATTTTTCTCGCTAAAAGTCTTTGATCGAATAGTTGTATCATGTTGGGATACTTATTTAAAATAAGGTAAATATGATGTAAAAAATATAATGCGGTGACATGATACTTATACCGCCCGCACCACAGTGATGTGGCGAATTGGACGAATTGACACGCGAGAACCCTACATCGCGATATCGAAGTTTTCTCAGAATTTGACATTATACAAGTTTCCAACATCAACAGTTGGACCGCTGTCCCTAGACACTCACTGCCTGGCGGGAAAACTTAAAAAAAAGTTTAATAGTAGTCTAAATAAGAGAATATATCGAATAGTTATTAGTTATGTTATCTTGTATATATAAATAAATAATTAATGCATATCCTGGGATACTCTTTTCACGCGGCCATCGACCACCATCCTAAATTAAGCGGAGCTAGTACTATGGGAACCAGATAGCTGATACACCACATATACGAGTACAAACTAGTTTTTAATTTTCTTAATATATAGATATTTCCACCCAGACACAGAACAAACAGACATGTCCATGGACACAAATGATTGTTTTGTTGGGTGGGAATCGAAGCCGTGAGTGACATGCGACTGGGCCAGTCGGCCCTATATAGAACATAAATAGAAAAGTAAGATTTGTGAGTGTAAAATTTAAAAATGTACCAGGACATCAGTTGTTCAAAGGAGTAAACTCGATGTAAGCAAACCTTCGTCACTTTAGGGAACTGCGTCACAATATAAATAACAAAGTGACTGCCTGCACTGAATTCGAAGTCGCGCCTGTTCGATTTTTCTACGATTCAAAAGAATATTGATGCCAAACCAGAAACATTAATTGTAAACGGGTACTAGGATATCATGAGTTTGATGGAGTAATCACATCAAAGTAAGAGGTTACCTGGCGCCGTCGACTAGATATTGGTGTACTGTCAGTCAGTTAGTTATCACTAGTAGCAGCAAGTTTAGGGGGCGGACCTGAATTAACCAGGTAAATTGTATTACATATGACCTTATAGTACCAGGATAGCAGAAGCCCGAAGGAGTTTCACTGACCATGCTGTCGATCTATATCATAATAATCATCATATATAATCTAATTTCCTACTAATATTATACATGCGAAATGTTCTATTCAGTTGTTTGTTACGCTTTCACAGTTAAATGAGTGCATGGAGAGCATACCGGTTACTTCTTTTTAATAAACGGGATTTAAACCGCGGGGGGTAGCTATCAACTTTATATTTATGAAAATTACCAAGCACCCGAAGCAATGCATAAAATGAGCATATAAGAAGTTATAGCTAGAATTAAGAAGATTCAATCACCGCCAATACCTCTACCAGAAGTAAACTAACAACTACAAACAAATAATAACACGACCAATCGGAAATGTGGCTTAAATTGGTTGTCTACAAAATGTTGTACCACGATATCAGATGTTTGAAGGAGTTCTCTTCAAAACCAATACCCCTAGCAGAACAACTTTTGAACAGAAATACTGAAACTATTATCGGCACGTATATCTTTTGCAGCTAATCAATGTTCATATTATGTTTGATAACTCTTTCAAACTCATGATACCCTAGTACTTGCTTTCACGTTTTGTATTGATTGGCACCGAGAAATTCTATTATCGTAGAATTAATTGGTCCTCCCTCGGTCGGATCGATCAGTCCATAAAAACCTGTATATTCATCGCGCTGCTCCTTCTCACTTCTATTGTCCTGGTACCTACTACCAATAAACCTTCTACCTCCCTCATTTCATTTCAGTAAAATGAAATGAAATATTTATTCAAATAGGCCTTCACAGATACTTATGAATGAATGGTCAGACTCGACAGACACTAGATAGAAATGCAGCACTGCTCCTTCTAAGTTCTAGTATCCTGGTACTTGATCACAATAAATTTAGTTTCTTTTTAAATTAATTAATACGAATGTGGCAGAATGGATGAAGGCATTTGTTATTTATCCCGGACAATTGGGAAATTTGTTATTTATTGGTCTCTCGTGAAAGCGGGTGAATTCGTTAGTTATTTATTTATAATAAACCCTGTTATTATGTATGTAGGATAAAAAAATGCACCTAAACAATATATACTGGCACCGTTCGCTACAGTGCTATTTGCGATACCATCTCCAATTATGTTTGACAACTCCTTCGAACACATGATGTCCTGGTACTTTCTAACAGCAATTTCTTATTAAGGTTGACAATCAGTATGGTAATGAAAGGCTTGGTTGGTCATAAATAAACCATGCTTGAAATTAGCAATTCATTTATGGCACTAATCCTACTAATTTCTGATATTCTAGTTACCCAGGATAATTCGTGAAATCCTCCTAAACGCCTGGACCGATTATGGTGAATTTTTTTATGTGTTCAAGGTTGAATGGTTTACATTTACAATTGGACCCAGTAGGTGGCGCTGTGATCGAGTACCAGGATTTCTTATTTTTATACGAATACTTATGGGATCAGTTGATGTTTGGTGGCTTTAGTTGGCCCCCGTAGATGGCGCTGTTGTCGAGTTCCAGTTATTTTTTCCCCACAACCTTTATTATAAATATTGTTATATACAGGCCAGTTGGCTTGGTTGTTAGCGACTCTGACTGCCAAACCGAAGGTCGCGGGTTCGATTCCCACCCAGGACAAATATTTGTGTGCATAAACATGTCTGTTTGTTCAGTGTCTGGGTGAAAATGTCTATATAACTATGTATATCAGTTATCTGGTTGTCATAGTACAAGCTCAGCTTAGTTTGGAACCAGATGGCCGTGTGTAAAGAATGACCCGGGATATTTATTATTATTTTACACTAAAGATCCGTTAGATGGCGCTGTAGTTATGTTACTATTAGGTCATAGCGCAAACTACCAGGCAGTACAACGTCTGTCGGGACAGCTAGTGACCTAATTTTTCATAAATCAGAAAGTAGGCAAGCAGGCATGCGTCCACCGACGATGAGACAGTAGTAAATTGGAATGCCAACGTGTAAAGCCTGGAAGACAACAAAAGCATGTGCCGAAACATCAATTTCAGTCTCAAACTTCTTGTTTTTGATAAAGAAAGTTTATGAGAATGGACATATATGGATATATAGATGATTATTACTCTGTCATCCAAAAACGACTGATTTTGGATGAAACTTGGCACATTGATAGAATGCCATGAATAACATACGTGGAGAATACTTGGGGAGGCCTATGCTGAAAAGCAAGACAATCAAGAAACCGGTGTCTAACAGAAATATTATTTAAGTACAACCAAAACTAATTTAATTTGTAGTATTAAGTAGAAATAAATTAATTGTAACTTATAAGATTGTTAATAAAGGCTATTATTATTATTATTATATATGAATAACATATTGGCTCAGTGGCGTAGCTAGGTAACCGTAGGCCCTGGGGCAAAAAATAAAGTAGGTCCCCAACTGAACTATTTTAAATATTTTGTCCTCCAGCCGATGCTTGGGGCTCCGGTAGCTACGGCACTGTATTGGCTACTTTTATCCCGGGAAAATGTTACACCCCCCAGGAACGCCGGTGAAACCGCGGGGGACAGCTAAAACCCTATAATTATCCCACTCCTGACAGTACATTCGTTCCATTTTGATGCGGGTTTGTTTTCTTAAGGTTTCACTTCCACCGCATGTGAACCACACATTTTGTTTTAATGTTAAGTAGCCAGACGGTCCACCTGATGGTAAGTGGTCACCTATGGATATTTGTAACCCCTAGGACATCGTTAAAAATATTTTCACCAACCCCTTACCTTTCTAACCGAATCATCATATCTGGTCTCATATCATCCCACTCCTTCCTTACTCATATTATGCTAATGCATTATTGGATTATAATTAACCCAAAGATTTTTGATTGGATTTAAATATAAGTTTTAGTCGTAAGGGGGGGTATCCGATATATTTAAATTGTACCTCCTGAGTTCGAAGGTCAATTCTAAATGCCTCTAATGGTGCAGATACCCTAACAAACTCTCATGATTGAATTTTTTATGACACAAATTTAACGCTCTGTCGAACGCTGAAATTACTTCACACTGAGTTTATAACAATTTAATGTACATTATAATAATGAAGAATATTTATTTGTCATCGGAAGTGTAAATTGACATCATGGTTTCCTGTATGAGGTATATAAAAGCCAGGTTTGTCACGGTGGTCATCAGTTACGAAGTGTATTCTGTAAATCATTAACATGAAGTTCTTCGGTGTTTTGTTCGCTGTTCTGGCTATCGTGTTTGCTGCTGTGGTAAGCTATTTTAAAATCACCCTTATAAACTTTGTATTTGAGCTGAAAATCTATTGGCTCGGTTTCTTGGGTCTATTCATAGTAACTACTGGCAGGACTTGATCATCACTGATGATAAAAACTGGGGATTGTGTACCGAAATTTTGATACAGCCTAACTGTATCAAAACTTCGTTAGCGAACATATGCCATGAAGTATAGCCGAGTTAAAACAGGCATAGAATCCAATTCTTAGTTACAATATAATATTAGATAGTGTAAATATATTTAAACCGACAGAATTTAGGTGACAAAATCTTAATATTAAAATAACCTTTGCGGGCTTTAAGAAATTGATGGATATGAATTGTTACATCAGTCCTTTGGACCATTTCGAATCCAAGAAGATAGCTTAATACGAATAGAGGAAAATTCAACCTCATACTGGACTATTGACATAAACGCATCTGAACATAAAAAAAGTTTCTCCAAATTTTTTAAAATATATTAAATTTGTAAAATATAGCCTTGCAAGTCTATTCATCATTAAAAATCGATATTGTCCCAAAATTTTAACATCCAAATTATCTATAAAAAAAATCGAATTTCAGAGTGGCATGACGGTGGGCCAGCCTGATCCAGCCGGCTGCCATGGCGGCCATGGAGGACCAGGGGGCCCAGGAGGTCCAGGTCCTGGTGGACCTCCACCACCGACCAGTATGTATTACTTTACTAACATGAATTTTGAGACTACAGAAAGTGATTACATGAATATAGTCATCTTTTGACATTTTTTCTATTCACATGGCTTTTTGATCTCAAATAAGCAGAGCTTGTCCGAATCATCAGTAGGAAACCAGGTCCAAATTTACAGAACACCTGTATTCTACTACTATCCATAATATTGTAAAATTAACTAGAATTTTGTTAATATAAATCTAAAAATCTTCACTTACGTTTCTACAATTTGGATGTGGACTAATGCTTGTAACGCATATAATGGCAACCAGATAACTGATATGCTATTTGTTAACTATATATTTAAATTGATATTACAGAAGCTTAAGATATCTATAATAACAGAAAGAATCAAATATAAGCTAATGACGCTGTTTTTCTCGTATTACAGACAGCACCGGATAAATTCTACTGCACCTCACTACTGCATCTGAAAACATCTCTATTCTTCGACAGACAAACAACACGGCTTGGTTATTAATAAAAATATTGCACTGTTTGTCATGTCTCGTTACTTGCTCATATCTAATGGTAGTTAGGCGAGGTATGAATCATATCTTCTCCCATCAAAGTTACTACCTCCTCCAGCGCTTTAGGTGTGTTAGGTAGGCATTACTACATTAAAAGGATGCAACTCTTGTAAGAGTACTCTTGTCTGTTAGTCTGTCACAGCCAATTTTCTCCAAATATATAATAATAATAGTTCTTTCCTTATACTTTACACAAAGACTGATATGAAGTCTTTGGTCTTAAAAAAGCATGGTAGGTAACATATTCATTTTAGGGAACCCTCTCCACGCAGATTCAACTCGCACTTATCTGGTTTTTGTGCTTTCTCTAAATTGCTATCCAGTTGTTCTTGATTTTTACCCTGTTAAATGATAGTGTGGCCAATGATGACATAAAATGTTACTGATTCAGTTGTGTATCTGTACATCTCTTTCTAATTTAATAAAGAAAAAGAGAAATGAAGTCTTAAATCATGTCATTAAGATAATTAATCAGTACTCAAACGAAATGTAAAAATTATTTAATCACTTTTCGATAGGTAAAAAATTTCTTATAAAAAAATTAAAAAGGTACAAAACGTTTCGATATGGCAATTTTAGAGTATTAGTTTTTCTTAATTGATACTTAAAAATACAATGTACATATTAATTTATTGGCCACCATGGAATAATCTTTTCTTACTAATTGTTTATCTCTGTCTTCCGAAATTAGTCGACAAACTCACTCCTTTTTTAATTAATATTCTTTTTTCAAATTATCTTCCTACACAAAACTTTTAAAACTTAAAAGCTTGTGAGTAACACTGTATTTATACCGAAATGCATCGAAAAGTTCTTTGGAGAGCTAAGTCCTAATTCGCGCGTTATTGTCCCAATTCCTGAAGGTGCTGTTTCTCTTCCTCCTCCCTCAGAAGCGACTCCCTCTCTGCGGCTATCCTCGCGTGCTGCTCGGCTATCACTCGGAAAAGTTCGGCATGTTTAGCAGAAGCTCTTACTACTGCTTCTGATTGGCGGGGGACGGAAAGTTCTGGAAAATTAAGAAAATTTTGAAAATCATTAGATGACACAACAGAAACTGTAGCTTATGCATCTCCATATACGAGAGCTTTTGGCCTGCAGTGGGTTAACAAACTGATAGTCTCTTTCAAGCCTAAATGAAGCGATGCTAATTTAGAAGACAAAAAGATAATTACCGTAAAGCAGAAACACTCAAAACGAGTAATGTCGTGCTATTGTAATACAAGCCATATTTGGTTATGAATAAAGTGACAATAGGTGTGAAAATCAAATGGAATCAGGTCAAGTTCACATCCAAAATAGCCAAGAATGACGTTCTATTCTATACAATAATTATCATGACATAAACATATGAATGTAGGTTCAAATTTAATTGTTTTAAGATTATAATCTTACTAATGGAGGCGTTTACTGGACTTTCGCAATGTTAAGATCTAGTTACTACTTCTCGTATCTCTCGGTAAAATACTATTTTTCTTCTAAACACACCGAGGAATTAGTCCTGCAGTTGAAATGTTATATAATAAATCTATATTCGTTTTTAAAAAGAGTAATTGCTGGGTTTATTGCCGGATCTGCTCAGTACAAAAACAATCTTCCGAATCAGTATTAAAGTCAGACTATTCTTATGTGCTTGCCTAGGCCTTTAGCCTATTTGAATGAAATATTTTCATTTCATTTCATTACCTGCCGCACCCATAAACTGTTTCTTTTAAACACAAGAATAGCTAGTGTTATCGGCAACCACACTATAGTATGTGACGATATGACCGACTGCCTCTCAAATGCAGCCATCAGAACGCAACATAAATGCTTTAGCATGAATGTGATGGTTATTCATATGGATGCTACAAACTGCCTTACCATCTTTGTAAAGTGTTTGCGCTTGTTATTTAATAAGTATCTGTTTATAATTAATATGTTTGAATTGATTGATTCCTCACTATGTTTTCCTTTACCGAAACCTCATACTGAAGAATGAACCGGCGAACTACTTGCGTTACATAGAAGCATCCAGGATATTTTTAATGTAAAAATGGCAGTCATACCAGGGTCTGGATGGGGATGAGTGGCGTGGTCCTCAGCAATCTTGGCGTATAGGGCGTAGTGGCGGTTCTTGGCCTGAGCGACTGACTCGGAGTCAGTGGGGTGGTCTGGAAGCACGTCGCTCAGCAGTGGGTGGAAGCCATCCTTGTCTGCTATGTAGTCCACCGTGCGGACCTTTTGACGAGGGTCCACGTAAGAGAAGGAACCTGGAATAGTTAAAAGGAACAATCAGAAATTGATAATGTTAGTACTGGATGATTAATTGATGGTTTGGAAACCGTTAAAAGATTTGTTATTTTTAGTCTTTAGGTATTTACTATCAAGATAGAAGTTGTAGACAGTCCACTTGAGAGTTTACATCGGACTAATACCAAGGGATTGCCAATGTATGGCCAATCTTGTCTTTTGACCACGATTTCTCTGGTAGGATGATGTAGTCAAAGGTTGTCCGGTAGACCCAATAAGTGAAATTACCGAAGACATCCCCCATTATAAGTTTTGTAGTCTATGTCCCTCATCATAATGACTATCGATGACGTAAGAAATCCCTGTGGAATTGTAATGTTTGCTGACGATACCTCACAGATTTTTGGTGTTGATAGACTGAAATACAATTATGACGATGTAAACGGTGCATTAGCCCAGGTATTAAATTGGTTTACATGCTTAAATTGTCTTAATAATCTTGTTTTAAATGCAAGAAAAACTAAATGAATTAAATTTGCATTACCCAATGTTAAAAACTAGGCTGTAGTTTAATGTTGAATGAAGCTCTTAGCCTTGTTGAGTCAATAGTTTTCTTAGGAATTACTTTAGACTCAAAACTTCAATGGGGGACACAAATATCATGTCTTGCGGAAAAACTTAGTTCAGCAGCTTACGCAGTTAGAAAAATCAGGCAGATTACAGATGTCGATACGGCTAGATTATTTTATTTTAGCTAATTACTAGAAATAAGGATATACTTGTCACTTCTGAATATAGACTGCAAAAAGTGCAAGGCTCATTTTTAGGACTTAGTGCACGCATCTATAATGAAATCCCTGCTGAAATTTTAAATTTCCCTTTACAAAAATTTAAGGAAAGAATTAAGACTGTTTTAGTACAAAAAACTAACACAACAGTCTACAATACAAATGATTATTTCAATAACGATAATGCTTGGGTGTAGCGCTCGCTCCAACAGGACACATCATTATGAACAAAATCTTATTTTGAAAAGAGTAATTGCTGAGTTTATTGCCGGCTCTTCTAAGTAAAAGCAACCTTCTGAACCGGTGTTAGAGTCTGACCATTCATAAGTGCCTGTGAAGGCCTATTTGAATAAATATTTCATTTCATATCCCATTAACAATTTTGCTAGCGTCGCTGTCGTTACAAATTGACGATCAACTATATCTCTCATTGTACCAAAGATATCATCCAAATAGGTAATAAACAGAAACAACACGAAATCTAATGTAATAGACCTCGGGCAAACGTAACGAAAGCGAGAATAAACATGCGTCCTAAGGCTACCTAACCGTACAGATTTAAGCTTCTAGAATAATTTAAGGTACATTTCGAGTCTCTTTGGAGTCCACCGCTACTTGGTTTGGTAGTATGGTAGTATCTCAATTATGAATCTTATGTTAGACAAAACTAAGCTCTTATTTCTAAAAGCACTCTCAGACGCCTAACTATACCTATGTGTATCGAATACTACATCTGATCTCATTCAAGCGCCAATTTTACAGCAATATTGTATTTGTACGCAAAATGCGTAAGTTAAGTGACTTCCTGCTTCGAGTTGTTATTAAGAAATAGGTTTAGTGCCTCAAGACTTAATTTAATATGCAACCTGTTTGAATGCTGTAGATTGGCTTAGATTAATAACTTCGTAGTTATAAAATGGTTGTTAGGGAGCTCGGGTGAATTCGAGATAGTTTACGAACATGGTGTAATTTTACAATTCTCTAGTTGAATGAACCTACCTCTAATAACTCCACTGCCATCGCTGACTTCAGTATGCTGCCTATCTGCATGTCCGGGGTACCTTCCGGCCGTATACGAGAACACGTAGGGCTTCGCTGGCGGTGGCTCGGTAGTCGGCTCCTCCAGGATATGGGACACATCACAGCTGGTCAGCGCGATTGATACCAAGAAAAGCAGCGTGTGGCACAGCATCTGAAAAGTAGAGAGCGGATTCTTTACTATCTACTAGCTGTTTACGAAAATTCAATGCGTTTTTTTCTGCAGATATCTTGGAACGCGCCTAAATGAACTCCAAAAAGTTTATTTGCAGTAGGAAGAATGGTATAGGAACGCTTATAGGGCGAACAAACAAACAAGTAGCACTTATTATTTAATTATTAAAATATCATCACATACAATATAAAATATACATAACCTACTGAATCTCATATAAAACTGATACAACTAAAAGAAGAGGTGAAAGAGAGGTAAATCAGCTGCTCCCAATAGGAACCGCTCATTTGAATCGCTGCCGGTGAGAAGCGTGCCCAGAACGCATCGCTATCCTCTCCTATCCTATGCTAATTTCTGGCCTAGGATTCACCAGTCATATATTAACTTTATTTCTAAATTACATTTAGATAGATGTAATCTGTAGAACTGTCTACAGAAAAAATACTGCCACTACCACAGCATCAGCATATCTATACTCTATACCATAGGTGCGCAAACATTTTTTCTTATTGACCACTTTCGGTGGACCCCCTGCAGCTCCATTTCTACCATATTCCCAAATCTCAACAAAAATGTGAAGATGAGATCTAACTATAGAATTAACGTAGACACTCGTCGAGTCCCCGTGGATCCCTGGGCTACCTGGAACACTTTGGGGAACTATTCTTTACTAATATTAAAAATAAATGGTACCAATTTTGTAAGTTTGTATTTGTGTGGCACCTATTTAAAATATTCACCATTTGAAAGGTGCATTATTCCGGATGCATATAGGCTATGGTATAATCCTGGGATTTTTTTTTTTTTTGCGAGTCGATCGTTTTGGCTAAATTTGTTTAGACCAGAATTCTGCCAGGCGTACTGTGTCGTCTGTAGCATTATACAGGTCTTCAGGCGTGCAAGATGAGGGGCACGCAGGGCACGACAATAGATGTGCCATTGTCTGAGGGGAGGCGCCGCAGTTGCACAGGTTGCTTGTGCTGTAACCCCATCGGCACAGATTGTCGACTTGGGTTCGGAGTCTATTTGCCATCGATCGTGGTGAAAGGACTAGATCCATTGGGAACGGGTAATAAAATTATTTCTACCGATTGTTTCTAAAATAGAGACGAGAACAACCAAGATTATTGGACTTAATGCATATACCTAAAACTAATACTATATATACTACTATACTATCCCTCCCCTCAGACAATGGCACATCTATTGTCGTGCCCTGCGTGCCCCTCATCTTGCACGCCAGAAGACCTGTATAATGCTACAGACGACACAGTACGTCTGGCAAAATTCTGGTCTAAACAAATTTAGCCAAAACGATCGACCCGCAAAAAAAATGAATTCGAAAATATTAAGTTTATCAGACCCTAATGCATGAACAACGGTCCTAAGACAAGTATAAAAGACAAATTTGCATACTGAGATCATCGCATTAACATATAAATAATGTGTTCTGTTTTCGATAAACATCACGGATTCAGGTAAATTATAGTTAATGAACAGGAAAATGTAATTCTTGGAACATTGTTTCGTTTAGTCACGCGCGAATGTGTATGTGCAATTCAATTATTAGATATTGATTAGTTATAGGTAACTGTTGGGTAAGCTAGGGCTGGAAACTAAATTGCATTGAAGAAATTTTATGTAGTAGAGCTTTCAGGGCAGAGTTCGTCAGTGGAAGTATTACTGCCATAGCCATTTCCACTGTGAAGTAGGTCGCAAGTATCCTATGTTTCCTCGGGTTTTCACAGGAAACTGTAACGTAGATTTGGAAAACATATGTCCCTATATTTATTGCATCGAAATCGGGTCACGCAAAAAAAATACCTTCACTATAAATTTTCACGCTCTTTGCCTTTTTACTAGACATCCTCCGCGGTTTCGCCCGCGTTTCCGAGGGATGTCACATATATGTTAATCCATTTAGTAGTTTTTGCGTGAAAGCGTAACAAACATCTACCATCTGTCAATCCTCACAAACTTTCGCATTTATATAACAGTAATATTTTTGTCACAAAATGACGAAACTTCGAACTGCACAAACAACTTTATTGGCTTAGAATCTATTTTACGACCACACAACTGGGTGTCGCGACATAACTTCCATAATACCTTATAAGGAAACCTAATATAATTATAAATATAATAGGTTATAAAGTTATTTAGAAGCATCACAGAAGCTTAGAACTTGTTTGGGTGACCTTTAGAGCCCGCTGCGTCTTGTGACGGTGCGACCGCAGCGTGTGATAGAATCTGAGGTTCAATTCTGTAAGGAGAATGACTCTAGCTGAAGGGTGTTTCGTCGCGGCCACTATGTTGTGTCTCATTCGGTAACCACGCAATTACGTGAGAGGTAAGCTGTCCGAGTCCTCCGTGCGTCGACTAAGTTTGTATTAGGTGAATAAGGGGGTTGCTTGTTATGTGTGGCCAGTACAAAGAGTACGAGTATAAGAGTTAACTCTTTGCACTCCGTTGTCGCCGTATTTGCGACATTAAAAAGCTAACAGTAAATCCGCTGGAGTGCAAAGGGTTAAACCGACAAACAGGTAGACAGTCCACCTGATGGTAAGTGGTCACCGCCGCCTATGATTTGCAACATCAGGGGTATCGCCAATGCGATATTCTTCATAAGACGCCAAGTTCTAAAGTCTCGTGTGTCTGTAATTTTACCAGCCCCCTTACCTAACGAACGAATGAGAATTGAAAAAAAAATGTGCTATGAATTTCCTTAAAAACGCGGTTAAATAGCCAGGTAGTTGGATGCAAGAGTGGACAAACATCAGCTGTCAGATGAGATCAATATTATTCTTATAAAAAAAGAACAACAACACATAATTCACGTAAACAAAAACCCGGTTTTTTGTTTACGCCTTCTTAGACCTGTTCTTGGATAAAAAAAAATACATCAGAAAAGGGTTTTAAGTTACATACCTTATTTCAATAATATTATATTTCACGTGTTTTAAAGGATCATTTAATATGGTTTTTGATTTTGATATAAAGGTATCGTAAATATAAATCTTTTTATTTAAATTAGACCCTTGGAAGACAACAATAAGTATTTTTAAGGAGTTTAAAGAACTGATTACTATTATAGTTTTACTTACCTACTATATATATTTAAGATATTTTTATGTAATGTATTTATATCATAATGTTAACAATATAAATTTTAATAAGGAAAACAGGGAATATTCACGCACCATCACCTCAAAAGTACTGAACCCATCGGACTGGGACTGCTATCATTCCAAGCAGAATCTTTGCTGATATCGATTAACGTGGGTGACCCCGAGGGGGACAGCTAGTTAATCAATAAAGATATAATACTAAGCCATAAAACAAATAAAATTTACGACTCTTATTCTGCTCGGCAAACCCTTTCATTAGATAACCATGACATAGAGGGTGTTTACAGATTAATAAAATCACCATCATCCGCTATTTTGGATTGGACATGGCGTCACTTAGCTAATCATGCAGACACCAAAACAAATGTGTATAAAATTTCAGCAAAATCGGAAACCAGGAACTGAATCAAATCTAACTTGCAAGATTTTTTTACAGACAGACACAGGTTAAACTATGGACAAACTAAATAAAATCTTGTATAAAAAACACAGTTGCTTCGTAAAGACACACGATTGAAGTAAAACTTTTCTATCACAGGGAAACATTTTAATTATTCATCAATCACTTTTATATACATATATATATTTCGTCAAAAAATAGCTTGTTCAGAATTTCAATGCCGTTAAGAAGTATCACTTCCAAGATGAGATTTAACTATCGAGTAAGTTTTCATTTCTTACTTTTTTTTTTTATGCGAATCGATCGTTTTTGTTAAATTTGTTTAGACCAGAATTCTGCCAGACATACTGTGTCGTCTGTAGCAATATACAGGTCTCCTGGCGTGCAAAATGAGAGGCATGCAGGGCACAACAATAGATGTGCCATTGTCTGAGGGAATTTTAATATCTTACTTAATAGCCCCAATAAATATACTTAGCTTCATCCAAGTGTAGATGTAACATGAACTATAGTTAATTACTACGAAGCAGATGAAATCATTTACCACTCATTTACTTACATAAAGGCTTTCTTGTATACATGTGAAGGTTATATGTTATGATTATTATATTTAAAAAAATAAAAAAGTTCCGATTTCCTACCTAACCTAAAATTAAGGCCACGATGGCCTGTATTTCTTCCGCCTTGTTATTAAGCCGACTTAAAAAAAAGAAGATACTCTCGACATGTATTTATACAAATACTACCAATTTGTTGGTTAATTTTCTTACGCATTGCAAGATTGTCCAAGATTCCTATAATTTTCTTTTTTTGTATGGACAGTTATTTCAAAATTTGGACCAGGGGCTCGATTCTGTAAGGAAAATGACACTAACTAGAGGATGTTTCGTCGCGGCTTCCGTGCTCTGTCTCTTTCGCTAACTACGCTAATACTACTAATCACGTGAGAGGTAAGCTCTCCGATGCCTCCGTGAAGCGGCTTGACCACGAAGTCTGTATTAGCTAAATAAAGGGGCTGTTTAGATAATGAAGACTTATTTTGCCGTACTGTACTTCACCATTTAATAACTAATATATGTCATCATAAACATCCTTTATAAAACAACAACAAAACGAAGCCAATAATCATAAAACAACAAATTAATATCAACATGTTTATATACGAGTATGTACATAAACCCGGATGATGCACGGTTCTCGAGGCAATAGGGCTGGCACTGTTGCATTTTTATTTGACGTTTTAGGGTTCCGTAATTAGCCTCGAATTTTTTTTACTGTGTCTGTAGATTCGTGTCTCAAAAAATGGTCGTTTAGTAGTATGACCGTGACATTACAAAAAAATTGAGGAAAGCATATGTATATAAATTTACACGTAAAAAAAATAATGCTTAACACCATTTTTTATTGTTCTAAAATTTTCACATTAAAAAAAACTGAAGTGAAAATGGAACTCAACTAATTTGTCTATGTCCATTTAAATCAAAATGATAACTAGAAATAGGTTAAAATTGACTTCCTAGAAAATTACGACAGAAGTTTATAAAGGATGAAAAAATAAATAATCCTTCTAATATTAAATGCGAAAGTTTATAAGTATGGTTATATGGATGTTTGTCAGTCTTTCACACATTAACTACTAAACGGATATGGATGAAACTTGGCACAAATATAGTTTACCATCTAGGATATACATACATAGGATACTCTTTATCTGGGGAAAATGTATCATCCCTCGGGAACACGGGCGAAACCAAGATGACAGCTAGTATTTTTAAAATAGCTACAATTTTTCTATGAAAGTTCAAGCTAGGCGGGATTTAAACCTACTACGATAAACTTCCTAACGATAACACCTCATTAAAATTGAGTGCCAACCCTAATATAAGATAATTAATTATAATCGTTTGTTTACACGATTTCAAAGATGGCGCGCTACTCGGAATCGTAGAATACATAAAGTTTAATACCATATTACCATATTCTCGTTTATTAAGCGATCCTCCGACGTTTTGCTATAAATTTAATAATCTATCGAGCTTGTATGTTGCTTTGTTCGTACGTGCTCTTAAATTTTGCTACAAAGCATACAATTATTGTGTACTTTTATAATAATAAATATCCTGAGACATTCTTTACACACGGCCATCTGGTCCAAAACTATGAGCTTGTATTATGGAAACTAGATAACTGATTTACTACATATACTACTTGTTTTTTCAAAAACATACTTATACGAGATAGATATTTACACCCAGATACAGAACAAACAGACCTGTTTGAGCACACAAATGTTTGTCCTGGGTGGGAATCGAACCCCTGACCTTCGGTTTGCAGTCAGAGTCGCTAACCACCAAGCCAACTGGCCTGTCAAACACTGTTTTTAAACTACTTTTTATTGTCTTATCGATATGAAATTTAGGAAGACGATGAAGCCAGAAGTTGGATCGTAGAATTTCAGTACTTAATAGGAAACCTTTTGAGTCACACATTTGTTTTTTTTTTGACAAGTCGTATGCATTACATTTAGTAAGTATTTATTTATGTAAAGTATGGATTCCACTGAGAAAATTTATTTCTTCATTTTATTTTTTTATGGAATCTGCTGGTAAAATGAATATTTGTAACCTTATTACAGTATCCTTCTAAATCAGTTCTTCCCTACCTTTTCAATTTAGAATCAAACTATCATGAATCTTTTAAACAAGAATATGTATTTATGGAACTCAAAAGTAATACCAACAACATTTCTGTTATTGTACTAGAAAACATATATTTTTTTGTAAAAAATTGAATTTGCTTACATCTTCTATACAAGTAATGATGCGACAAGTATTATTGCTCAAACATCTACTTGCGTGACAATGAAATAATAATTTAAAAACGAATAAAAGCTATATAGCTTTGTCAGACCATATTTAGCTATTTTAGCTCTAGTGGGAACCCCTGTTTTAAATGTAGACAGTAAATGTAACATTTCCCATATTTGTAGGTATTATTGTCATTAAAGTATTATTATACAACACCCCATTACAAATGCACACAGCACTGACCATGCAAGAGAGGCACATAATGTACCAAATAAATAAAAAAAAAATCTAAGTACCAAATACGTAATTAAAGAAACAAATCGCACACTAGGCCGTCGGATATCAAACGATACAGCCAAGGCTACAGTATTACCGCATTCCTCAGCACAAGGTTACTGGTAAAACCGCAAAATAAACTTCATAACCTACTAACTGTTCATCTCCTAAATGCGAGCGGGCGAAGTCGCGTGGCGTCATTATATCGAACACCTTGACCGGCGGCTGATATTGGAACGCATTGTCACTTTCAACTGACACAGAAACAAAAAAAAAATGCTTGGTGATTTGTGTACATTGCTCGCAAAAAGAATTTTTACAAGATTGGTTTTGTAGACCAGTTGAACATTTACTTATTGTGTTTTGGGGTACCGTGGTTAATGGGGACCCTATTACTCGGCTTCGATACCTTTAAAGGGTGGTATTTCAGAATAGGAAGCTGGTTTACATTTTCACAGATTATGCAATATTTTGTCACAGTAATATATTTAAATAATTTAAAAAGTAATATTATGGGGAATTCCCCATACAAGACACGCTTTCAACGTATTATGCTTATCATCTTATCAAGACACGCAAGCGTGAAACTTGGTGTGATTATAATTCAAAGTCTAATATTCAATAATAAAACTGATAATGTAGTACCAATTAAATATCCTAGAACATTATTTTCACACGGCCATCTGATCCCAAGCAAAACAGAGTTTGTAGTACTTTTTCCTAAATACATACTTATATAGGTATTTACATCCAAACACATAACAAACTTTGTAAAATGTTCATGTACAAAATCCTGTGGCGTGGTATTCAGGGTCTCTAACCACAAAACTCGTCCAATAAGGGCCCAGAATTAATTAAATGAAACACTAATTAACAAATATATTCTGTAGCGGTACGGAACCTATGATGCGCGAGTCCAATTAACACTTGACCGTTTTTTTAGATATGAAATTGATTAAATGAACCTGTCAAACGCCAGCCAAATGTAGAAAAATATCTGGTTTTAAACTAGATTGAATTCGAATAGAGTTTGAAGGTTAGCTACAGATATACTGGCAAAAATATAAATACGTTTCTTGGACACATTTCTCAGATTTAAAAAAAACGGTGTGTCGTAAAGACACTTTAGAAGTGAAACTTTTGTATTACAGGGAAACGTTTTAATTATTCATCAATCACTTTTGAATAGCATACATTGTGTTTATCATTCATTTGTTTTTCGGCACGCAAGGTTACGGATCAGAATTTTAAAGGCTGAATTTTAAAGTTTTACTAGTATTATACTAGATTACCACCCCTGGATTTACCGAGATTTATTAGAATAAAAGTAGGCAATTTCCTTGTTCCATCTGTCAGCTGTCTCCGTGCAAAATATCAATTCATTCGCTCCAATCTAACATTCGCGTTTATAATATAACTTATTGGATTGACAAGGATTTATTGATGTTTTGAGGCCACAGCTGCAAAGGCAACCGTATTCCACAGTGACTAGAATTGAAAACGCTAAAACTTTCAAATTCTAAACTACCACGAACACTGGCTAGAAAAGGTTGCATCAACTGAAAAAACTCAAGCAATAACTTTTCAAAACAATACTTTCCAGAAATGTAACCGCAGTGAAAGGTTCCTCAATTACAAGGCAAAACCTTGTACTAACAGAATTGCTACAAAATTTCAAACCCTAACAACACAACAACGAACAAACCTCCTAACAACAGCCAAGGAACGGAATACCAGACACTTCATTCTCCTGCTACAAATAAAAAAAGCAATGTACATCAAACAAATTAATAACATCGCCTTGACACTTACAGAGTTGCAGCACTTGTATTTCGAACAACCGGAACTCTGATCTTTCGAAATTCTATCAACAACTTACAACTGCGTTTGTTTTACGTTTGTTACTTATTACATCATGTAAAGGCCTCCATGTAAAGTGAGGTTATTGGCTGTGGTCCAATTAGATCCTAGAGATGGATACTGTAGGAACGTGTCTTGTATTAAGTGCGAAGGCTTGTGTAGAAAGAGACAGTTTCAAACTTATGTAGGGTAAGGATTGTATAAAATTCGTGTTAAGAATGTAGTGAGTATAGAATAAATATATAAGCCCTAACGGAATTGACTGGTATGTGTTCCCAGTTACCATACGCACAATGTTTAGTATTAAAGGTAGGACTGGTGATAAAATATCGATATATAGAAATATCGATATTATTATTTCGAAATACCGATATTTATTACTAATATTTTTGGACGATATATCGATAATTCGATATTGAAATGTCGTTATTGGTGGTCGATATTTTTTAAATACATTTTTTTTTTCCTAATTCATTTAATCTACAAAATCATCGTAAATTTAATCTACCGTATTTTATTTATGAAAATTAAGTTAGCCGACACTCAACAATTTCAGATTTTTTTTATTTTACTACTAAAAAACAATTTTTAAACAAGTCCACGTGTAATTTTGGTACAATACCTGCTGACTTAAAGCAATATTTAGATCAGCCAAATATTTTAAGGTCTTGATGTGCACTGAAATTTTGGATTGATAGTAGGCATTTTACTCCCGTGCTATCAGAAATAGCTGTTAAATATTTGATTTCTTCTGCTACATCTGTAGCATCTGAACGAGTTGCTTCTACAATCAATATTTTAGTGCTTAATAATCGTAGTAGCCAAATATATCGATATTTTTTTTCTCATTATTCGATATTGATATATTCATAAATATCGATATATCGAAAACCCCATATTTTTAAAAATATCAACAGCCCTAATTAAAGGTATGACAAAAAAAACAAATAATACCCTACTAAGTTAGACTTCATTTAGCCAGTTCTAAAAGAATATGTCTCTGAAAATGATTTTGGAATGTGTTTAGTGTTGAGCAGTTGGCGTGCTGGTTAAATACCTAGGTTATCACACCGCAGGTCGTCGGTTCGATCCCCACCCAGGACAAACATTGGCGTGCATGAACTTGTCTATTTCTGGCTGTAAACTATCATCATCAGATGATGATCCTGTCCACTGCTTGACATAGGCACGCCACTGAGCTCGATCTTCAGCTCTTTGTTTCCAACCGCTGCCAGCCAGCTTGCGTATATCATCGCTCCATCTAGCTGGAGGGCGCCCTACACTACGTTTACCGAGCCGTGGTCTCCACTCCAGAACACGTCTACCCCAACGGTTTTCGGTTCTACGAGGTGACCAGCCGACTGCCTCTCCAACTTGCTAATACTTTGAGTTATGTCCACAACATTGGTTCTCTGACGGATGACTTCATATCGAATTCGATCCTTCAGAGAAACTTCGAGCATAGCTCTCTCCATAATTTCACTATTTATTTAAAAGTTTTCAGTTTTCTGGTTTTCATAGTACCTTTGCCTAGTTTAGGATGGGAGCCCCGTGCGTAAAGAAATATTCCAAATATAATTTATTAACTTGTATAATTTGCGAGCCGTGAAACATGGCCACGCTTCGTTAGGTTATTAGTCGCATAATCGTTTCCCCCGGAATTGCTCACCGGTCAATTAAAGGTAATTTTCACACTATAATTGCTGCATATTTTAACACGCAGCTGGGTGTGCCTATTAATGTTAATATTGCAACAATATTTTAAGCAATACATGACCCTGTTATGTGCTGTCCCTTTTCGATTAAACTCATTATTTCCGGATTTTTCTAAGGTTTCTCTAGAAGGGCACTGGCCAAAAACATCAAGATGCAGTTGTCATGGAGTGTTCTAAACGATATGCATAATGTATACATTTAGAAAAATTAATTTTAACGAAGTTTTGAAGTTATTCATGGCACCATATATGCAATTAAAAAATAATAAAAAAAAATTTAATACTATGTATTAAGGAATCACCAGCCAAAAACAAATAAGGTTTCTTTAAATGGTGTTGAGCCCGGGGGATCTAATGTATCCCGGAATTAAAACATAGCCTCACTCGGGCTTTGTGTAGCTTTCTATCAGTGAAATAATTTTTGAAATTGGATGACAAGTTTAGTATAAACTAACATTACAACAAACAACATTATAACAAATGAACAACTAAAGATACACACTTTGCCCCTTTATAAATATTTAATATACCTACTAATATTACAAATGAGGTTTGGGAGGCTGATGTTTGTGACTCTTCGACAAAAAAATACCGAACTAACTCTGTTGAAAATTGCCACGTATATTTAATTTAATATCCCGGGACATTCTTTACACACGGCCATCTGACCCCAAACTAAGCAGAGCTTGTGCTATGGAAACCAGATAACTGATATACTACATGTACTATTTTTTTTTTCTACATACATACCTAAATAGATATTTACACCCAGACACTGGTGTATGACACGGGTGCATGAACATGTGTTCATGCACACAAATGTTTGTGTTTGTCCTGAGTGGGAATCACTCTTCGGTTTGGCAGTCAGAGCGTTAACCACCAAGCCAACTGGCCTAACTATAGTTTATAACCTCGGAAAATGTTATACCTAAGAACACGGGTTCCTAGGTAGAGATGTAATGTAAATGTAGAAACCGCGGGGAACACCTAGTCAATAATAAACAAACAAACAAAACAACTAATAAATTATTCATATCTATAAATGAACCTTGTACAAGTGACGCATCGCTCATCCTACAATGGACGCGACAATATTGGGCGTAATTACACATAATCCTAGTGACAGACGAACAGACAGGTGGGCGAGCCCACTTTCTATTGATCTATGACATATGTTATGATATATTTACATTTGCCACAACATGATGACTAAGTTATTTTAGACTCCCAAATATAGACTGCGGAGTTAAAATAATATTTACTTAGTCGAAAATTGCACAGGTTTATCTATTAGCCAGGTTAAGCAATGTGTAGTCAGCACACAAGTAGCTGAGTAACATGACATATCTTCACTCCCATTATCGCTGAAGAGGGAGGCAGAGGTCATTAAGGATACCCACATTCCACAAATAACTTTAAAAATTTGGTAAAAGTTTCTAAACAAAGAAGCTTTAGTACTACTTTGCCCGGCCCGGGAACCGAACTCAGTATCTCTATGTCTCTATCTGAACTTCATAATCGACTATCTACTCGACCACTGTAGTAGCTTCAGTAATTTTAAATTTGACCTTCAGGCCTTCCGAGGGCCTAAACTGAATAAGTGGTTTTGAATTTTTGGATTTTGAACTGAGGCAATAGCAAAATAAACCTTTACAAAACACTTGTAGACTACTACTACCCATTTTATTTGAATAGATAGGGAAAACAGGTATTTTGTGAACTCTAAATTATGGATTAGGTTATTAATCTCTGTTGATTAGAAAAATAAAAAAATAAATTAAAATTGTTCATACATTTTGTTTTTTTTTACTTAGGATAATCGTAACCACAATCTCACCGTAGTAGATAATGTGTTCGAATATGGTTAGCGCATGATACTTATAATAAAACTGGCTTTCAATTCCAGCTGGTGGTTGAAAGTGGTAGACCAGCTGGCGTACAAATAACTATGGTTTCTTCACGGCATTTGTCTTTGCAAGATAAGGCTTATTATAGAATTTGAACCTATGACTTACGCAACGGCATTCGATGTCGCAACCACTAAGCTATCATCGCCTTTAGCCTTTTAAATGCAGCTTTCATTTATCATCTCCCTGTTTATCTAACTATCTTTACCATTATTTTTCGGACGTAGGTATTTAATTGCTTTAGTATCGATACAATTAAAACATTGCTTAGGAACCTGTGAACAGATTTGTCAAAAAAAATATTTGTAAGTTAAAAAAGTTGCCCGAAAAATTGAGTTTTTTTTGTGATATTTTGAAGAAAGATAACCAAAACTCACGGATGCATTGCAACCGTTGCCGAGAACAGCTTGTCTGCACTAATATAAAAAGAATTGAGGTTTGTAAGTTTGTTAGTTTGGATGTAGATGGAAAGGAAAGTACTCATCGAATTTTAAAAATATTTCTCTGACAGAAAGCGACACTATTTCCAAAAGTTATATGCTATATCAAAATCCGGAGTTACATTAGATCTCTCAGAACGCGGGTGAAACCCGGGGAATGGTCGCTAGTCTATACAAATATTATAAAAAGAGATTGCAAATTTTGTCTTCGTACTTATGTATGCGGAGAAAGAATTTGAAAAGAAAACGTTTGAAAGGTACATAATAGGGTACCGGACTGCCTTATCAAATCACTTACTTTTTATCATCTGTCAAAACGCAAATTTTCTATGCAAAATGTATGCTGAGTACTAACTTATGACGTCATAATTGTTCATACTCAATTGCTGAACTTTTTTTGTTTGTTTTACTAATATAAATTAACTATAATCGCAAAATTAAAATTGAAGGACACTTATAGGGATGTCTTGAGACAATCTTTTTGATAAATGCTAATTTGCAATTTATTTTTAATACAGTCCGCTACCCTATTCCGGATTGCCACAGGCTACGCTATAATTCGTGAATACATCATATCCTTATTATGCAGGTAAAACCGCGGAACGGTAGCTAATAATACAAATACTTGTATAACGCTAACATTGCAAGGCCCAACCTGCCTAGACTAATACCGCAAAAGTATTTTACCGCACCAATGAACACGTAATATTTCCCTACCATTTAACAACTTCATTGAAAGTTTAATTACAGATTACGTCCGAATATCGATTTACGCGCATATACACTTTGTAAAATAAAAAAAAATCGGTTACAACACTACGTATTAGATGTTTATCATGGAGCCGGTTGCCTCACGGCGTTGGGCAACTCGATGCGCTCCGACAACCACGATCGCATCATTCGAATCATATTCGAATTATCGCGAACAAAGGTTGTATAGTTGCCGATCAATTTGCACTTAGAGATTTACCCATAACTGAGGAAATCCAATGTTCATGGCACTTGGCTCTATTCCTTCTCTATCTATGTTCACTTATATTATAAAGAGAAGATAATTGTGTTTTTGTTTGTAATGTCAAAAATTACTGGACCTCTTTCAATAATTATTTCACAACTGTAAAGCTACTGTATCCGGAAGTAACTATGTCGTTATAATCCCCGGACACATAAAATCCTTCGGGAACGCGGGTGAAACCATAAAACGGTAGTTAGTCTAGTATATGAGGAAAGTGGTCATCGTTAGTTATACATAAGCATTACAAAGCGAATTGCGCTCTCATGGCAACTGTCATATACAACCACAAGAAAGCAACTAACTACTAAGTCCAACTGCACTAATAATCCAGTAGGGTTCGTCCCTCTTCGTCATTTACTTGTTAAGTAATGTGTTATTGTGTAATTGTTACCGCAAATTATTATTTTGAGACTTTCACTCCCCCAGATACTCCCGGGCAACCCTCAGGTGTCTCCCGCTTTCCCAAAATGAAATGTTAAATATCGTTTATCTCAGAGTAAGCCAATTTAGATCAAAAACTTTAGGGTACTAAACTGACTCTCTATCGCTTTTATAATATTACTAGCTTTCACCCGCGTTCCCGAGGGATCTCGTGTATTTCCCTATTACAACATAGCCTGTCACTATAACTATGTCCTTCCGGAATAATGTACCTTTCAAATATTTAAGTATCATAAGATTTTCAAACAGGCATCATGATTCCGGAGATTACTTTTTTTCTATCTTTATAGTTTAAGTAAAATTATAAATTAAAGAAGTGGGAAGAATTATCATAGAGCTAAGTCAGTCTTTTCTCTTAATCAACTCTTCGTGTTCATCTGAAATATACTGTCTTAAATTCAATGACAAGAACTGATTCACTCTGACGCATAAATAAAGCCACCAAATGATATTACGCAAATTAATTACATTTGATGATGCAATTTATGATGTCCAAGAATTAAAAAAAACTACAGCATATCCAATATTTTAATACATTTAATAATAAAATTAAATATAGATTGTTTTGATATTTATGAGATTTTTATGGTAATACAACCAGATTTATCCAATTAAGTAAATGGTTAGGAATTCATAAAATAATCTAGACTGAAGTCTAAACTTTTTGTCTGGGGTGACACTCTTGACTTTGTGCTGGCGATTTTACGCTCATTAACTTTATAATGTGTTTTACAAAATAGACTAAATATCCTTCAAAAGGCAAAACTACTAGAGGCTACTGAGAATAATTTATTGTTTTTCTGGAGAACGACGTGTTCCACTTTTAAAACGAGAGTTTTTTGATTTTTTTTAATTTAATTGGATGCACTTTATTCTATTTGTGAATTTTTTGAAGAAAATATTTTTTATCTTTTTCTTAGTCTTTTTTAACTTTGCCAAATGGAATAATAATAAATTGATGACTGAATCGAACATAACGTAATGGAACGTGACCAAATGGAATTTGTGACGAACCGGACCACACCCTCGAATGGTTTTATTTGACAAATCAAAATACAAAAGTCTTAGATAATATTATTATTACATAGACAGATATAGCAAACGCTTCATAAATAGTAGACTTTTGTTGACATCTGCCCCAAATATTTCATGTAATACGTACTAACTAACCCGGCAGACATTTTTATACCCTTCTTTCCGATATTTGATTTTATTTGTGATTTTATTTTTGTAACTTTCCGTCTATTTATGTTTTTGGATGCTGTGGTCTCCTCTCATTGAAGGAACACGCCAACTCACATTCTCAGTGTGTTATAATAATGTAATGTTAGCGTATATCTTTTGTTGGAGATCCATAAATAAATAAATAAATAAAAAGTAAGTATGCCCTAAAATCCATAACTCACTTTACCTTTTTTTTTTTTATTTCCGTAAGCTTGTGTTTGACCACAATCGCACTATGGTAAGGGATGAGGTGGCCAATGGTGGTAAGTGGTAACAAAAACCTTGAAGGGAACGGACTCTCAAGTCCAATTGTTGGAACACACCGGCAATTTTTGGCGACAGATTTTCAACTTTACGCTGCACGCCAGCTACACAGTACCCAGCCACCATGCTATGGTTTCAACACGATGTTTTCCTTTGAAGCTCATTATTGTAGGATTCGAATCCAAGACTCTCGCCTTCTCTCGAAGTCACTACCAACTGAGCCATCATCACATTAATCTTAAAATGGATCTTTTAATACGGTTGAAAATTTTCGGTTCTCTCAAATAGCCAAGGTCAACCTCTAACAGAATTCAAGTATTTCTGAAAAGGTGAGACAAGTATCCGGTTTTGTATTATTTCTTGTGAAATACGGCATACGACAAGCCGACGGCATACCCGACACTCATATAGCACTTAATTGAATAAATGACACGTCATAATAGATTATATGCCAGTTTGCTTAGTGGTTTGAGACCCTGACTGCCATGCCGTATGACCCTGACAGTCATGGGTTCGATCTCTGGCCAGAACAATCAATTATGTAGGCTTTTTAAAGCTCTTAGAATAATCGTCATATTTTTCTTAATTACTGACTATACAGCTATACAGCTGAATTCCAGCATTTTAGTATAGACTTATTTCAACAGGACAACGTTATGTTGGTTTTTGTACGTTTCAAAAACTCAAAAAGTTCTGCACCGATCGAGCTGAAATTTTAGCATGATACCATATATAATGCACATCAAGGATTGTTTTTATCAATTTTTTGCATCAGTCACATATCCGCGACCGTCTTTGTTTTGTTTCTCATTTCTCAACCATTAAATGACAATGTGCCACAGCGAAGCGTGGCAGGGTACAGCTAGTTTAAAAAGAAACAATATACCTACATTACAATTTTTACTACTATACAACAACGATATACGAACAATACGATAGGATTGTTTTTATTAGCTTTTATATTTTTCTGTAGAAAAATAAAATTTGTTGTTATATGCAGCGTATCAGTTAACTGGTTTCCGTAATCCATTTCGGAATTTCCAGTTCGGAAGATTGTTTTTTACTGAGGAGAGCCGGCAATAAACTCAGCAATTACTCTTTTTAAACCTTTTTACTTTGGAAAAGATATCATTCCACGCGGGGCTATTATACCCTAATATAAATAAAAGTGGCTTAAATTGCGTGATATCTTACAGAATCGCACCATTGTGCATTAAAACACTGATGCCTATTCATTCACGATACGAATCAGAGTAACCCACTTGGAGTCGCGTTACACTTGTAAAGTTACAGCCTAACTTTATTGCACGTGTAATACTTGTAAAGTTATACTAAATACAGTTTGTGCGTGGGCAACGGGCGGCATTGGAAAGTGATCATTGAGAAATTATGTCTTATTTCATATTGAGGCTGTGGCTGTAATTATGCAAACGTTTGGTCACTGGGCAGGTGATTATAGGCTACTAACTGTCCACCTCGGTTTCGTTCGCATTCCCGAGGGATACAACATTTTCCCTGAGATAAAAAGGCACCCATATGTTATTCAGGGCATGGTCTATCTATGTGTCAAGCGTCATCCAAATCCGTTCGGTAGTTATTGCATGAAAGAGTAACAAACGCCCATACATCCTCACAAACTATCGCATTTATAATCTTGGTTCTGGGTTCGATTCATTGTTTGATCAAGGTAGGTATGCTTCGTCCACTGGTCGACATTTGACCTTGAAGCTACAAAACAATCATGAGAATAAAATATCGATTGACAAATAGAAGACAATATAGAAATTAAATTGTCTTTGCCTAATTGAATCTATATTAATATCATAAATGTGAATGTAAGTTTGTTTGTTACGCTTTCACTACTTAACCGATCATCATGAAACTTTGTACACATATTTTTGGAGGTATTAGAAGTAACATAGGATTCTTTTTATTCCGGGAAAATGTTACATCCCTCGGTAACGCGGGTGAAACCGCAGGGGACAGCTAGTATCGATATAAAATAAATATAAAAAAATCGAGAAAGGAGGAACTAGACTAGGATACAAGGAATTAAACATGCCTGGCAATTAGTCACAGTCCTTGAAGTATTATTTTTATTACATTTTAATCAAAGCAGAACATGAAAATCTAGTTTTATGTCTATAATAATATCCTGTGACAAATGACACTATCTAATCCCAAATCAAGTAGAATAGTCACCAGATAATGCTTCTCTTATAATAACGGTTCATTTATATCGTCTACACCGATAATGAAATCATTTAGATGCTCCGTACAGTATAAATAGCTGGTTTATAAGATAATATGGAACAGTTAATTATTAGTTGTTAAATAATTCTGCACGTTTGCCATAACACACAGGTATTGTCAGTGAGACTAAATATTTTTTATGTAATAAATCTAAGTTCGTTTTTTAAAAGAGTAATTGCTGAGTTTATTGCCGGCTCTTCTCAGTAAAAAAACAACCTTCCGAACCGGTATTAGAGTCAGACTATTCATAAGTGCTTGTAAGGGCCTATTTGAATAAAATATTTTCATTCATTCAGTTATAATTAAAATGACTTAAAATGTATTAAAATCACAAAAATACCTAATAAAGATTTATATTTATTTCATCTTTTCTGACAGGCCAGTTGGCTTGGTGGTTAACGCTCTGACTGCCAAACCGAAGGTCGCGGGTTCGATTCCCACCCAGGACAAACATTTGTGTGCATGAACATGTCTGTTTGTTCTGTGTCTGGGTGTAAATATCTATATAAGTATGTATTTAGAAAAAAAAATAGTATATGTAGTATATCAGTTATCTGGTTTCCATAGTACAAGCTCTGCTTAGTTTGGGACCAGATGGCCGTGTGTAAAGAATGTTCCAGAATATTTATCTGTTGAAAAGAACCGCTAATACACTCAGAATTTACTCTACGATTTATAATAATTTAACATGAATTTGAAATTTGATTTTAGTGGGTTCTAACTAATTTCTGTTTTTATGGTTTAAAAAAAAGCATCATCATCTGTCTACTCTTTTCCCAATCAGTTGGAGCTAGTGTTATATGTATGTTTTGTATCCACTCGTTGCAGGGTACACATCATAAGAAATTGTTTGTTGCAAACTGCATGGTTCAAAAAGCACGTGGTCATCGATATATTCTTTACAATACTCTAGAGATGGGTTAGATTCTACATCGCAGCATCAGTATGAAATTGATCAGAAATACATTTCTTTCTATTACTTCTTCTCTTTTTTTATATTATTTTACCTTATACAACGTGTTACAAAACACCCCGTAAAAATATAATTAATTATCAAAGCCAACAACCCTAGTAAGCTGTCTTGTCAGGGAACCAGATTATATAACAGAAAGGCCTACGTACCTATTTTAACTAATAAATATCTACTTTAATAAGTTTTCTATTTTTCATAAAAAAAATCAGATTTATTTAATTATTTGGGGTTATAAGGCCTCATTTAACCTCCTTTCGGCTTTAAGGGTAGTTTTGTAACTGTATAATTACATTAAGACAAACATTATTCAACAAAAACATTAACGTGAAAGAAAGCCAAGTTCGTAACAGGGGAACTTTCCAGATATCAATAATTCGGTTAACAGCTTCGTCAATAAATAAGTAATTAGATCTAACTGGATACAAAGTTATTTCAAAGCTCCACAAATCATAGCTCCTATCAAGAATCCAATCTTCTGTTAGTCAAGTATTTTATTGGAAAGATGTAATGAATCAAGTATTACCATCAACTTAAATCAATATTAAAATAATTTGGTATATAGTACAGTCTATGTATTTCAAGATGATGTATGAAGTACAAATGCATAACAAGAACTTATTATACATAAAAACTTCCAATAACATCGTGATCTTTGTTTATAAGGTGCAAAGTTCAAGATCAATAAAAAAAATTGTCAGAGAGAAATCGAAGCTGTTATCGAGTTCTTATCTTGCAAGCTTTTTTGTTTTGAACTTAGCTTTCATTCACATTAATATTTCAGTGGTATGTAACCTTCACGAGCACTTTCTCATTAAATTAGACTGTAGTCAAAAAAATCTAAATCTTAAGTTTAATACACTTGTTTGAAAGCGACCGCATTAATAACATTGTAATGTAATGTTATTTGACTTTTGCCTGTATATACGTCCAAAAACCTACCTCTACATCACTTTTTTTTATTTCTTACGTTAACTGGAAGTAGTTTAAACTTATGCTGAGTGAGTTAGTAAGAGGTTAAAATAGGGATTTTTGACTGACTATTGAATGGTGTGAGCTTTTTATTTTTAAATATAAATATCTCGAGACATTCTTCACACATGGTTACCTGATCCCAACTTAAGTAGAGTGTACTGCTTGTAGTATGGATACCAGGTAACTGATATTCTACATATACCTACTTTTAAATACATACTTACATATAGATATTACACCCAGACACAGAAACAACAGACATGTTCATGCACACAAATGTTTGTCCTGGGAGGGAATCGAACCCGCGGCCTTCGGTTTGGCAGTCAGGGTCTCTAACCACTAAGCCAACTTCTAATATTTAAGATTTAGTAATTAGAAGAGGGTCTCACTAACCACGAAAAATTGCAAGTGGGTCGCTCAAATAGATTTAAAGTTATGGGGGTCGAAAGCGGATGTGGTTCGTGTAACAATTACCCACGATCAGTGTGCCCTATTGCTTTGAGAACTTGGCTGACACACTGCCGCGTGTAATGTTTGTTACTTTGGAGTACTATACTATAATACTACTAATTTATTTTCAAAAATTATTTCACTAATATTTTTTCAGCTATTATGTTATTTCGAAATTATATAATTTATGTTGTTGTCCCGGGATACAGATCATTCGGTAACGTTGGTGACATCGCGATGCGAAAAGGCATTTATAACCTAATTAAAGAGCAAGGTTCCTATTTGATGACTGAATAAGTCAGGACAGGACATTTTTAGGTTCAAAATGAACGAAGGGTTTTTTTTTTATGCGGTATAAACCGACAAACAAGCGGACGGTCCACCTAATGGTAAGTGATCACCGTCGCCCATGGACATTTGCAACACTAGGGGCATTGCCAATGCGTTGTCGACCCTGAGACGTGAAGTTATTAAGTCTCATGTGCCTGTAATTTCACCGGCCCCCTTACCTTTCTAACCGACCAACACAGTAACCCAAGTGCACTACTGCTTCACGGCAGAAATGGGTAAGGTGGTAGTACTTCCCCGGACGAACTCTGCACTAAGAGCTCTACTACTAGAAGGGTAGTTATAATAATACTGCATCTTCTCGTGGATTCAAATATATAATCACTTGACAGGCCAATTGGCTTGGTGGTTTTAGCGACTCTGACTGCCAAGTCGAAGGTCGCGGGTTCGATTCCCACCCAGAACAAATATTTGTGTGCATGAACATGTCTGTTTGTTCTGTGTCTGGGTGTAAATATCTATATACGTATGTATTTAGAAAAATAATAAGGAGTATATGTAGTATATCAGTTATCTGGTTTCCATAGTACAAGCTCTGCTTAGTTTGGGATCAGATGGCCGTGTGTAAAAGAATGTCCCAGGATATTTATTATTATATTTTATTATTTCTTTAACAGCAATACAGTACAGTGCGGCTCAGCACAGTACAGTAACTGTAAAGCCTTTAATAGCATTTCAGATAAATTACAAAATAATATAACTTAAAGTTTAATAACACACAACTCGTTTCTCAATACATTCAAAGCTTTAAGATCAATGTTGCCATAAATAAGCTTCTAGAAGCTCAAAGCTCAACGAAACGTCTTCACAATTAAATGTCAAATGATCACTGTATCAATATGGACATTGGATAATTATTTTTAATTAATTCCCCTTTTTTAATACTTAGGTATACTTAAAACAAAACCGGATAGTTCAGTTTCCTTTTAAAATCTTGTAAACTAACAATTTGACATTCAAAAATTCTATTTTACAAACACATTTTTATCCATAGACACAAAATCAAACAAAACTGTATAACGACGCGAGTTCTAAGATACCTCTTGAATATATCTTAAGAGTACAAAACTTAATCCTAGACTTACCTTTGTAATAGTAAACAATCACTTAACGAAACGATGGACACTACCGCCTACGAGTCTGAACAGTACTGGCAGACCGAACACACTGAACCTGATCAAGAAACAACTGAATGAGTGAATGGTTAACGTTCGAGAACTCTGCGTATTCTGAACAACATTCTAACTTGAAGACAAAGAAGTTTGAGCTTTGTAATGAGATGGTAGGGTTGATTGTTGAGTGTAAGTATGTTTGTGGTTTCCTTGGCCTTACTATGGGATGAAAAGTCTTGAGAATTTCGCTGTTAGTTTCGAGATGATAGTGAGTTCTGTGATATGATAAGGGATAGAGTGTGATAAAATGTGAAATAGCATTCGTTTGACTAAGAGTGTTTTTAAAAAATCATCATAGTACACACATAGACTTATTTGAGTAGTAGAGCTCTTATTGCAGAGTTCGTCCGGGGATGTACTACCACCTTACCCATTTCCACCGTGAAGCAGTAGTGCACATGTAATTACTGTGTGTTATTGTGTTTCGGTTAGAAAGGTAAGGGAGCCGGTGTAATTACAGGCACATGAGACTTAACAACTTCATGTCTCTGGGTCGATAATGCATTAGTGATGCTCTGGTGTGGCAAATGTCCTTAGGCGGCGGTGACCACTTATCATCAGGTGGACCGTGTGCTTGTTTGGCACATGTGGTATATATATATAAAAAAAATAAAAGATGAATTTTATCTCAAAAGCATTGTATAATATGATTTATCAATGACATTCTTAGCTTTTGAAACGAGACTTTTAGATACTGACAATTCCAGATAACTGTCAGACCACTTTAATAATATACACGTTATATAACATATTTAACTCTAACACAAAACAAACAGATAAATGCACAGCAATGCTTGACGTGGATTAGAATCGAACCCACGACCTGTGGCGTACCCAGACGGTAACCACCGCGAGAATTGGCACAGCGATATATCAGTAACTATCATTCATCTCACATTTATTAGAAGCGAAATCAATCTGAGTTCATAACACATAGTAGGGGCTACACAATTATGACGTTACAGTGACGTATGAGGCGCCATACTTGAATGACCTTGAATACAACCTCGGCTTTTGGATCCAGATTGACCGCATCTAAAAACGTGTAAAGTACATATTAAATGCGAATATCGTGCTCTCTCTTTCTTGTGTCGCGCGAAAGAGAGAGACAGTAACGGTATAACTAAATAACATGAGAATTTTTATACAATTTCATCATCGGCATAAATATTGTTGAAACAAGAAACCAATGCAGATTTTGTTAAGGTTTATAAATTCTAGGTAATATAATACATTTTATTGGGCCTCTGTATGTTTGTTTGATTGTTTGTTACGATGTCACGGCTGAATGGATTTTGATGACCTTGACGGAGATAGGTTATATCTTGGGGAGGGAAATAGGAGACATATTGACACGAAAAAAATATATTTATCTTTTATAAAACCGAGGTAGTATTCAAATAAAAGTAAAATTTTTCCAAAAATTAAAAAAAAAATAGACATTCTTTACACACTGCCAACCTACCCTTTTTTTTTTTTTTTTTTTAGGAGGGGAAATGCTTTGCGCATACCACCGCGCCCGGGGAGACGCGGTGGTTATGTGGGACTCCCTCTCGCAAACTCCCCTTCTCAATTAAAATGAGAAGGGGCCCGAGAGGTATACCCACTAAAACCCCTCCGGTGTTCCTTCACACACCTAAGCGCCGAGGGTCGCGGGCACGAATTCAGCTTCCGCAACCCCCGGCTGGTGCTGGCCCGCCGCCGCGGGCCCCGTCTGGTCGAGGGGGGGGAGTGAGGTGTTAACTCCTCCCCCCCCGACTTCTCTGAGGGGCGCACGTGGAACACCACACGCGCCGCCACCTCGGGTCCTGATGTTGTAGGGGGGCGACGGACGTCCCCGAGTCAGTCGCCCCTGGACCCATTTAGGGGGGCTGGAAGAGGGCGTTGTCCGCCCTCCGCCGACGCCCGGTGCGTCTGCTGCGGATCGGGTGAGGGGTTGAGATCTCCCTCTCCCTTTCCGCAGCCTCCTTCTGCGCGATAACAGTTTCGCAGAAGGTGACCACTGCGTCCCAGGCCCCCTCGCCGCCGACCATCGACTCGACCACGGCCGGCAGCGAGAGGTCCGGGCCTACTACGGCAATAAGGGCACGACGCGGCTCCTCCCAAGCGGCACACTCTGCCAGCGTGTGCCGCGCCGTGTCCACTGCCAACCTACCCTAATCTAACCAGAGCTTGAACTGTTGTCACCAGAGAACTGATAAACTATAATACATATACAACTTTTTAGAGACATACTTATATGAATATTTACATCTAGACACAGAACAAACAGACATATTCATGCACACAAATGTTTGTCCAATGGGAATCGAACCAACGACCTGTGCCGTGGCAGGGTCTCTAATCAAGCCAACTGGTGATCAATATAATATTATTACATTGCTTAACTTCTTACTAATATAATAAAAGTGAAAGTTTGTGTGTCACCATCCAACTCTGTAACAGTGAAACAGATCTTCATGAAATCTGGTATTTAGTGTCTTTAATAACAACAATTCGAGTTCAAGAACACGTCTTGGTGTAAATATATATAAATACTAGCTGTCCCCCGCGGTTTCACCCGCGTTCCTGAGTGTTATAAAATTTTTCGGCACAAAAAGTATCCTATGTTACTTCTAATACCTCCAAGAATGTGTGTACAAAGTTTCATGATGATCGGTTAAATACTTTTTGCGTGAAAGCGTAACAAACATACTAACATTCACATTTATAATATTAGTAGGGATAAGCATATATTTAAAACAAAAAAGTTGTATGGCTAGTTCTATATGTTGTCTGGGGTCTAAAGTACAAGCTCTGCTTAGTTTAGGATCAGATAGCCGTGTGTAAATGTCCCAGGATATTTATTATTTACTTCCGTGCCATAGTTTTTGTTCCCGAGAGAATTTATGTTTTCCCAGGGTACAAATTTAGCCTTTATTATTCCAGAATATAGCTTTTTATGAGTGAGAGAATTTGACATATAATCGAAATTAAAAAAAAAAAAAAAAAAAAAAACTCTGAAATGATGAAATTTACTAAAAAAATAAACAAATTTAAATGGTACAGTATCATATTCACACTAGCAAATAAACTCTTTAAAAATACTAAGTAGAAGAGGAAGAGGAAGAAATTTTGTTTATTCATTTAGGTTCTTACAAACCTTTTTTATTATCTTTACATGGTTTCTTAAAAATATAACAAACAATTATATTCAAAATAAAGCAAAAAATAAGACACTAAAAATTCACAATAAATCAAGCGAGCTATTCTTTGCCAAAGGTTCATCATCATCACCATCATTATCATCACCAGCCTATCTCCGTCCACTGCTGGACATAGGCCTCACCTATGGCACGCCACTGAGCTCGATCTTCAGCTCTTTGTTTCCAACCGCTGCCAGCCGGCTTGCGTATATCTTGTCAAAGGTTATCTTCACTAAATTAAAATTTACTAAAAACAAAATGAAGTTACAAAAAACCATCTAAGCATTAAGAAATTCAAAAGCTATTCCATTTTAATATTGTTTTATTACATTTACTAAAAGCGAAAAGTTTTAGTACACGAACCTCATGAAATTTAAAAACTTTTCCATTTTTTATTTCTAAATATTCTAAATGAAGACGTTAAAAATAAATCAATGTAAGAACTTCTCTCGCATGCAATTCATAAAACACACTTGATATATGTGTGCGCTTGGTAAAAAAAACTTCAACGGGATCCCAATTATTACATTTTATTGTTTATCACGAATATAAAAAAATATTGCTCCATTTTATTATGAATGATAATTTTGTAATAGTTTTTATCATTATATTTGGGAAAACTGACCTTGGTTATATGTATTATATTATATAATCATTTATCAATATCCTAAGTTAATTTTGCTAAAATATTAACAAAGTAGTTTAGGTATCTATGTATGTTAAATATTATATATTGTTGGAAAACCTATTAACTAAAATTACTTGAAAATATATACAATTAAAAGAAAATGGGAATCAAAAGATAGATCAGCTGCTCACAGAGAGAATAGCTGATCTATATCGCTGCCAGTGGGAAGCGTGCCCAGAACGCTAGCGGCATTGCCACGCTGTATCGCAATGCTAATCCTCTGGCCGAGGTATTCGCCAGCACTTTCGTCGCGGGAAGCGTCGACCAGGCGCTTAGAAATATCACGAATGACGCGATGAGCTCCTGGCCTAGTGTCTCTACCCAAATTGCTCAAATATGTAACCCACATCAAGATTACTATATTTGCCGCTTGAGGTTTTCTGAACAGGTAGCCGCGCCACCGGCTCTCTTGACAGACTATGGAAGGCAGGACGCTGCGAGAGTATCGACACTTGTGGCATACTATATTAACGGTCGCCCCATCTTCCAAGGTACCAAGGTCATTCCGTCACGTCTCTTACTGTTTCGGTTCGTGAACAGCTGATACGTGAGCACTGGTAAGGAGCCGGAGATGATGTCGTTGAGGTCATGGCGCGGAATTATATCTTGGTATTGTTAAATATTGAAACTTTTAATCCAGCAATCATCATTTCTATTAAAATTATTTTAAAATGCACACAAAATATAAACCGGTTTATCGAAATAAAAAAAATAAAAATACTGTCGAAATAACATGTCCCTTATTCGAAGTAGGTTAAAAAGTACCGAGCACTGGGTTAACTGGTCAATGTAATAATATAACCTTGCTACAACTTGCGTCGCGACTCGACTAAGATGATCGAGTATTGCAGATGCGACAGTATTTTGTGTACGATTGTATTTAGTAATATTTTGACTACATGTTTCATAATCTCAATCGTCGGTCTTTTTTTCACAAATGCAGGTATTAATAGCTGAAATTAATTTAAATTAACCAAATATGAGAACAAAATTTAAAAAAAGGTTATATTTTGTTTTTTATTTATTTAAAAAATATATACTCGTATATATATTTAAAAACAAAAAAAAATCACAATTATCGATATTTTGTGCCGAAATGCGTGTAAGAATAGTTTAAATTAATAAGAATTTATGAAAATTAAGAGTAAAATCCTAATAATACCTAATGATAACTTTGACCAACATAAATGCTGACCTAAAGGTTCAATACTTTTAATAAAAGAATTTGACATTCTTGAATCTAGATTTAGCTCTGCCTAACATAATAAATAAATGACTTACTTAAAAAACCAGTTCCATTTTAGCGTGTTCTTTGTATTTTGTAATGCACTAAGTACGCTAATTATAGTTATTAACAGCGAATTGTCGCTTAACATAGACTAAAATACATTTCCCTTTATTCATTAATAGTAATAGTCTATGGCAATGATAACTTAGTTGATAGTGACGTCAAATACGACTTAAACTTTCAGTGAGTATACATCTCGACGAATCCATAGCAAGTTCGTAGGGTGCTTTGTAATACTCCCCTGGCCGGCTACCACTCTGAAGTAAAAAATCTGTCACCAATCTGCCGGTCTGTTCCAACAACTGCACCTGAGAGCCAGTTCCCAGAGCATATTAAAATAAACTAGTATTTGGCTAAGCCGACTAGAGATTGTAGGCATATATCGTACCTTGTTGACTCATCTGTTCTTGTCTACTCATCGCATTTACTTCTCATCCTTGTTCCTATGTAACATATTAGGTATAAAATAGGTACACTTATAAATCATCATAGCCAAATTGTGAGCAAAAATGTTTTTGTAATTATAAAAATAAAAGTTCATGAGTTTCGTACCGGTTTATACGGACATACAAAAGTTTATTGTTGCGAAGTGTTACTGCTGCGTTGACTTGCGATCAGCGCGGACGTGTGCGAAGACAATTTTTTTTAAAGTGACAGTGAATATTTTTGTGGTGAATTTTATTGTAAGTACTATCAAATATTAAATTATACAGCTTTTAAATTAGACAAGAGTATGTTCCGTCTAGGAACTAGAAGGGAACAAATTTTAATATTTTTTGGGAAAAGAATCAAAACGTGTTTTAAATATTTATTCGTTTCATTAAATACAAGTTGTCTCTCGTTGTAGACCCGCATTCCTGCGGGATGTTACATTTCCCCAGGATAAAAAGTAGCTTAAGTTACTCCTTATAATATCAGCTATCTCCCAGTGAAAGTCCCGTCAAAATTAGTCCCGCAGTTTTGGAATCCATAGTGAACATACACACATCTATTTAGAAATAGATATTCTCTAATTTCCAAATATCCCTAGACATATCATAAACAAGTTATTTCCATTATTTGTTACGAATGAATATTTTAAAAACAGATTAAGTAATTTCTATGATTTTATTTAAAAAAAAAAACGTATAAATATTTCATTAATCACCACATAGCTTTCATTGGCTATTAATAAATTGAGATATTGTAAAAAAAAAAACATGTTGATCAATTTATTATATAATATATACTATATATATATATACTAGCTGCCCCCCGCGGATGAAACCGCGGGGGGCAGCTAGTATATTCAATATTTGGTCGCGGCATTGTTAATGATGATTCAAAAAGATTTCTGACAAATTTTATAATTATCAAATTTTCAATCATACTTAACCATAGACAAACTTACGTTTAGCTGTCATTTGAGTTTTGTTATTCCATGTCAGATGCGTTTTCGCTTTGACGTTTTATGTCACGTCACACGGGAACGCGGTCGAATGGGATAAAAAGTATCCCATGTCCGTCTCCTGGTTCTAATCTACCTTCCCACAATTTTTTTGCCAAATTGGTTCTGTCGTTCTTAAGTTATAAGTAGTGTAACTAACACGACTTTCTTTTATATACGAGATAAAGAAGTTTATATACTTTTACTGACATTCTTTCATATAATCCCGCGGTTCCCGGGAAGATTACATTTCCCCGTGATAAAAAGTATCATGTTTTAACCAATGTTACAAACTGTCTACGTACTAATTTTCATTCAAATCTGTTTAGTAGTTTTTGCGAACGAGTGACAAACATCCATACATCCATCCTCAAACTTTTGCATTTATAATATTAGGGATAAGATAGAATAATATGAAAATACATAAACGGGTATTAAGGCTGCTGCACCAGAGGTCGTGGGTTCCATTCCCACACTAACTATAACACAATTAAATGGCAATGTTTTTAGATATCATTTGTTTTCTATTCTATACCAGCTGCCAGCCCGCGGTTTCACCCGCGTTATAAAGGATAAACTATATTATTACACTAGCTGTCCATCGCGGTTTTACCCGCGTTTCCGAGGGAGGTCACGTTTTCCCGGGATAAAAAATAGCCTATATAATATTCCAGGATATGCTCCATCTATGTGCCAAGTTGCATTTAAATCCGTTTGGTAGTTTTTGCCGGAAAGAGTAACAAACATCCACACATACAAACTTTCGCAATTCCTATTAGTGGGATTTTTTATTTTTATTTATTTGAATTTTATTTTTTATATTGAACCCGTTATTTTTATAAAGTATATAATTAAATACAAGTATTATATGTATTTTCTCTGCTTATTTGAGACGAAATTCGGACTGACTGAGACTGAATTCTAATTTCCGTAATAAAAATTATTAATAAAGTTCCGATCTGTTTTAGACACGATCAATATAACAATATTATTCTAATATATTGTAATATAAGCAAATTAGCAATCCATAAGCAAACTATCTAAATTAGGATACTCGTCCTTAAATAATGTCAGTGCTAAGATGTTATTTAAATGAAAAGTGACACTTCCTGACAGAGCTACGAACACGGATTTGTATGCTGACTGGACGAAAAAAGAGTTAGTCAAAATTAAGAGCTATGTCTTAGCCACTAAAGCACTTTGTCCTTTAAACCAGGGACTGACTTGATTCTGATATTTGACGATAAATTTAGCTACTTTTTACAAGTCAGTCAACGCTGCCTATGGAGATTTGCAGTGCATTTGCAAAAGCAGGGGCATCGCCAATCGCGAAAGAAGTACAGTAGAACAAGTGCACTTTTGCTTCACGGCGGAAATGGGTATGGTGGTAGTACTTTCCCGGACGAACCCTGCACTAAGAGTTTCTAGATTCTTCCTACTGATATTATAGATGAGAAAGTTTGTGAATATGGGTGTTTGGATGTATGGATGTTTGTTATTCTTTCGCGCAAAATCTACCTAACGGATTTCAATGAACCTTGGCACATACATAGAGAATGCCCTAGAATAAGTTATAGGGTAAATTTTCGTACTGGAAAAATATAAAAGTACTTTTCGGAAACGCGGGTAAAACCGCGGGGGACAGCTAGTCATTAATACATTAGTATTATTAGTTAATGGAGCTTCAATTACCTAGTGTCCTTACATCACTCAGACCTCGATTTGTATAATAGCTGATCGATTAAGTGAAATCTCAAGAGCTGTATAGCAAGGTTCTACTTCTCGATGGCCGATGTTTATGGCCATTTTAAAATCGAGATGCAGTTGTCATGGAGAGTCTTTTGGGAGTGAAACCATCCGAGGCCGAAATAGCTTAAACTTTAATATTTAGAATTATACATTTTGATGAATAAGTGTAATTAAATGTATCGGCAATAGAAAAATTCAATGTAACACTATTATTAAGGAACCACAAGCCTCAGTTCAAAACAACGAGCTGAGCACGCGCGGAAAGATGTTAATTTTTAAAAACACAATACAATTAATCTTAAAATAATATATCGTAGAATCTTCAAAGAATACCGACTAAGAGTCCGTAGAAAATGTAAAAAGAAATAAATAAAAAAAAAGGGTCTACTTCTGTTTATTTTTTTCATTGTTAAAGGAGAATTAATTTCGTTTGAGATAAGATACTATCTTTTTATATCACATGGGCCGACTAACAAGCAGATGGTGCACCTGTTGGTAAGTGGTCACCGCCGCCAATGGACATTTGCAACACTAGCCTCGCCAACGCGTTGTCGACCCTGAGACGTGAAGTTGTTAAGTCTCATGTGCCTGTTATTTCACCGACCCCCTTACCTTTCTAACCGAAACACAGTGCACTACTCCGTTTAAATACAATATTGGTAAATGGGAAATTCTGCCCAAAACATATTCTGCTAATACAACCAGCCTTAGAGAGCAGACCTCTCACATGGTTGCTTAGTTAGCGAGAGATAGAGCATAGAGTCTGCGTCGAAACATCGTATAGCTAGCCTTTGTCTTACAGAATCATACCCTTGATCCCAAACTCAGCAGACCTTGTACTATGGATACCAGATAATTGAGATTCAAAATTCATAATTTTTTTAAATTCAAAATTTCTTTATTACATTACAAGTACAGTAATTACATGGGTTGGGGCTCCCCTTTTAAGTTTTTTAAAAAACCTGTATTAGGAGAGACCCGCTCTTCCGATTTTTATGATTAAACTTGTATACATAGTAAATGTTTAAAGTTAAAAATATGTAAATATAAAATGACCAAACTTTAAATAAGATGCGTAAATTAGTTGTGAAAAGTGTGAAATGGTAGGGTGTGTAAGGATGAGTGAGTGTTGAGTGTATGTGTGAGTGTGGGAAGTGTAGGATGTGTGAGTGTAGGGAGTGTATGTGTGTATAATTATGTGAAGGCTATCTATGATAATGATCTGTGATTGAGATATTAAATATTATACAATATTTTGAAATACAACCTAAGGCATGTTTGATGTATCCGTGGATTAAATATTATAATATATATTTAACTTTAGTTTTGCGTAAATGGCGCAAAAAATATAAATTATTTACATACCATTGTGAAAATTGAACATCGTTAAGTCAAATAATAAAGCTACACTCACACTGACGCTTGAAATACGCTGACGCGCGGTAGAGTAAATCCATGTGTACCTAATACGTAATCTCACGTAGTTTCAAATTTTTACTGGCCAGTTGGCTTGGTGGTTAGCGCCTTAACTGCCAAGCCGAAGGTCGATTCCCACCCAGGACAAACATTTTTGTACATGTCTGTTTGTTCTGTGTTTGGGTGTAAATATCTCTATAAGTATGTACTTAAAAAAACTAGTATATGTAGTATATCAGTTATCTGGTTTCCATAGTACAAGCTCTGCTTAGTTTGGGATCAGATGGCCGTGTGTAAAGAATGTCCCAGGATATGCATATGTGGGAGAATGCTCAGATGGCAAGTGGCAGGATGAAAGACATTTACATATTGTGCCGAACCAAATGACTGGAAAAGGGCACGCGTATGATTAACTTCGTTTTCACACCCATCTGTGTGCTGATAATTTATTGCGTTTTTAACGCAGCTTAATTTACGTTACTGTTGTGATTTTTGAGCTGTTGTACTTATGCCTTATGCTACTAGTTATGTCATCAGCAGAAAAACTTTATCAAATATGACAACTAGCAATACGCAACATTGTTTGTTAATGACATGCTAAAACATACATCTTACATGGTTTATTCCAAACTGAGACCTATAGACATGACGTAAACAAACCATAAGGAAAATATTGCATTTTCTCACGAATTTCATGCCGTGAGAGATAAACAAATAGTTTTCAAGGTTATGGGTAGCGTGATGTTGAATGCTATAACGTGTAACTTCAGTAACTTAAATTTGACCTTCATAAGTGCCTTCCGCGGGCCTAAACTGAATAATGCCTAAAAATAAATATCCTGAGAATTTTTTTACACCCGACTATCTGATCCCAAGCTAAGTAGAGCTTGTACTATGGAAACCAGATAACTGATATGCGACATATACTATATTTTTCAAAATACATACTAATATAGATATACCTAGACACTGAAAAAATAGGCCTGTTCTTGCACACAAATGTTTCTTTGAGGTTTCGGTAAAGGGTAATAATATACAATAGGAGTACCAGTCTCTCTGGCTCTCTGACTGCGAACAGAGCTGGTCAATGATGGAGCCATGATTATAATATTGTTTATTGTGACTACTGAGGATCACTTAGTATTACAATATTTTCTTAAAAGCTATGTTAGTAACTAAGAAAATAAAGTGACAAAAATGATTACCTATTTACAATTTGTACACACTATCATGTCTATAGCGTGCTTAAACAATCGCGTGTCAAATTGACTCGATAAAATCTTCAGGATCCCATTGGAACTAGACGGCATCCTTGTAATTATCGAAGCGCTCTTTTTACGGATGATTGCGTAAAAGTCATCTGTTCTAGCCCGGGCGAACATGTTCGAGGCACTGCAATATATTAAAAATTTATATGAAAATTTTTCTAATATTATTTTTCTATTTTTCTATAGATAGGCATTTCAAGCACTTACTTTTTACTGCGAAGAGCCGGCAATAAACTCAGCAATTACTCTTTTTTAAAACGAACTTTGATTTATTACATCACGTATATTTAGTCTCGCTGACAATACCTGAGTGTTATTGCAAAAGTGAAAAATTATGAAACAATAATATTATGAATAATAAAATAAAAATAAATACACACAAACTAAAGCTGACCAGCCCCCACAAGCAGCACCTGTTCACAAGTATGACGCATGTGGCAGCCATCGCCCTCCTCGCCATATTGTAGTAGACCCATAGTATTCCCTACAGAGTTCTGAAGCCATTATTTTATAAATAGCAACGTCAGAATTTAAGTAAAAGGTTCTGCTAGTATATCCATTATCTACTGCAGTATTTTTTTTCTACAATATCAACCAGGTAGACATTTGTACAAGTAATTCTATTGTCGCGAGTCCATTGTATTTAAATTATTACAGAAACAATCCTGCTAACATTGTAAATACGAAAGTCGGTAATGATGCGTGTACTCTGTTGTTATTCTTTCACTAAACTACCGGATTTGAATGAAACTTGACATATAATAGCATTAATAATAAATATCCTGGGACATTCTTTACACACGGCCAGCTGATCCCAAACTAAGCAGAGCTTGTACTATGGAAACCAGATAACAGATATACTACATATAGTACTCTTACTACAAACGGGCATGTTCATGCACACAAATGTTTGTCCTGGGTGAGAATCGAACCTGCGACCTTCGGTTTGGCAGTCAGAGCGTTAACCACCAAGCCTGGCCTGTTCCGCCATATAGATGGAACATGCCCTGAAATAACATATAGAATACTGTTTGTTCCGAGAAAATGTAACATATCTCGGGAACTCGAGTGAAACTGCGGAAGACAGTAAGTAATAACATACAAGTATTCGCCCACTGGTCGAAATTAGTCCATAATAATTTATATATTTATTTATTTATTAAAATTTATGCACTAAAGTACAAAGGCGAACATAATGCCTTAGGCATTTTCTACCTGTTTACCTTGGGGTGATGCAGAAACAAGCGAGGCAGGTGCACTAAAGGATGGTCAAGTAAAGTATACTTCTAAAAAAAAAAAAAAAAAAACTTATGAAAACATACTTCATAATAATTCTATTGTATATATATACGTATATTTAAAATATTGTAATAAAATAGTTAAATAAACTTACACAATAATACAATATTACATATACCTACATAGATACTATATACATATATATATATATAAAAATACATTAATAGATATATGAGAATAAATAAGAAATAGATTCCGCTAACTTGTCAGGCCTAGGTGCCTCTTAAGTTTCATTTTAAATGTGTAACGACTGTTTACCATCCTGATTTCCTGGGGCAGCGCATTCCATAGCATTATAGATTGGATGAAGAATGAACGATGTAGAAAATCAGAAGAATGAATTGGACATTGTAGTCGTCGATTATAAGAAGATCGGAGATTTTTCTCATGGTTTGAAGAGGTATATTGTAGAAAGGAGGATAGATAAGTAGGTGGAGTAGGAGAAAAAAGAAAGGAGTACAGAGTAGTCAGGGCTCGCAACTCTCGACGCTGTCGAATAGGTAACCACTTTAGTTGCGATCTGGCTTCTGAAACATGATCATACTTGCGAAGATTGAAGACGAATCGAATGCAATTGTTGAGAAGTCGGTCAAGCATATTGAGGAGAACTGCATTCAGGTCATAGTAGCACATATCACCATAGTCAATAATAGGGAATATCAAGGCCTGTACAAGCATTACCTTCGCGCTAGATGGTAATAAGTTTTTGAACCGGTAGAGGGACCGCAAAGTCCCAGTGACTTTTTGGCTAACACTCTTGACTTGTGCACGCCAGTTGAGGGTATTGTCGAGGAGCAAACCAAGATCCTTCAATCATTATTTCATAATCAACATATATTTCGTTGAGTACTTATGATATTAAATACATTTTATTTACCAACATTTATTATTTTGCTTTTGTTAAACAGGCCTACAGGGCTCCGGATCTCCCAAAAATTACATCTTTCTACCTACAATTAAGACTTTTTAACTTTTTTTAAATTTATAATTATAAAAAAGAATACTTTTAAAAATATAAAAAATAGTTCCATTGGCATCAGGAACAGGGTCCAAGTTACTGGTGGTCAAGACTCCAGAGCGTGGAACTTCCTCACTAAGCGTGCCGTCTCCTATTATTATCAAGAAAAAATCTATATTTGTGGCAATTTTCACCTAAATCTGCATCGAGAACTTTCACATTAATAACATTAGATTGTTAATTGGTTTAGCAGAAATAATGTTATTAATTAAGCGGTTTGTAAATTGTGATTATGACATATCTAAATTTATGTGCAGTTATGCGATTAAATGACTAGGTATTTACCATACCTAATACCGGCTATTTAAAAAAAAAAGACGACTTTTTTCATATGTGTTAGAGTCAGATTATTCTCGCTTGTATGAAGGCCAATTTGCATAGATATTTTCTGTATAAAACAAAGTCACTCTTTCTGTATGTATATTTGTCCGCTTATTGTAACTACGCAATAGTTTTTCATGCGGTTTTCACCATCAGATAAATAAATAAATTTTCCCCCAGGACATTCTTTACACACGGTTTTGCACTTGCCCAAAGTGTACTGCCTGTACTATAGCTACAAGGCAACTGATATACTACATATACTTTTTCATCTATCTATGCTAATCTACACTAATACTATTATAAAGAGGAAAGATTTGTATTTTTGTACGTAACGAATAAACTCAAAAAGTACTGGACCGATTTTAATAATTCTTTTTTCATTAGAAAGCTACATTATCACTGAGTAACATAGGATATATAAAATTTTCAAAAAAGTTGGGGATCCATACTAAAACTCCAATAATGTAACCCAAGGTGTGAAAAAATTACAAAACATTCTTACATCGCGTGCGCTGCAAAAACTATTGATGATAGAATGAACAATAGTTATTTGTGCAACAAGAGAGAAAAGTCGTTTTTTGCTGCGAGTGCTGATTTTGAATCCTGAGCAAGCGAAGGATTTAAAGATTGAATCACGAGCGTAGCGAGTGATTCTAAAGTTGAATCCTGAGTGTGGCGAGGGATTTAAAGGCACAAGATGCAAAAAACTTTGCTCTCGTGTAACACACATAATTTTTCACTCCAGCAGCGAGAACACTTTAGGAGATAAAATAATAAACAGGAACTTACTCTTATACTGAACTGTTTTAACTCTTCCGGTGTTAAAATACTGTTCTCGTCGCTAGTTTCACTCATATTTTACGATTATTTTAATGTTTGTTAACTTATTCAACTCTTACGCCAGCCACGAAATTTTATTCCCGCTCTTTGGCGTGTTCGGAAATAGCACCCATGATATTTGATTATTCAAAATATATTACATACATTATTGAAACTAGAAATAAATATTTACAGGTTAAATATCAGTTTTATTTGCAGTAAATACTTATTTTCGTTTAAATACAACAATAAGTTGAAAATTCAATAAATTACATTAAAAGACATAATTATCTTTTTGCAAAATTTCTTTAGTTAGTACGCATTTCCGAACGTGTTTGGCTTTGAGGTCGAATTCAAAATCGGAACTTCGAAAGGGCTGGTCTTTGTCTCTCTCTCTTTCTAATGGCGAGAAAGAGATAGAGTGTGAATGTTTCAAATTGTATGATTCATGAAAACAAAAATTTAAAAGTTACTTTGTCTCACTCAGTGAGCAAAATCGCATTTTGCTCACTGATTTCAGGCAGCAAAACCTACTCGTTTGAGCTACTGAAGTGAAAAATAATGTAACATCCCACGGCAACGCCGGTGAAACCGTGGGGGCCAGCTAGTAATATTATAAAGAGGAAAGATTTGTATGTATGTGTGTTACTCTTTCACGCAAAAACTACTGAACGGATATGTATGAAACTTGGCAGATAGATAGAGCATATCCTGGAATAACATATAGCCTACTTTTTATCACTGGAAAATGTGATATCTCTCCGGAACGCGGGTAAAACCGCGGGGCCAGCTAGTATTATATAAAAAAAGAAAGAAAAGAAAATACGTTTATTCGTGGCAATACAGAACATTAAAAAAACAAAATAATATGAGAAAAACAAACAATACACCAAACGTTTTAAAAATGTAGCAATGCTGAGTGATGCCAGGAATAGGTCATAGGTAACTTAAATACATACTTATATAGATATTTACAAGCAGACACAGAACAAACAGAAATGTTCATGCACACAAATATATGTACAGTAGAGTAATGTAAGTAATCTGTACCTACGTAACTTTAAATCTACATTAAACCTTTGTCTGACATGTAATAAAACCAGTTACAAAATCACATTTTTGTTTGCTGCTCACGTACAAGCTCCTTATGAATATAATTTAAAAGATGTTATCTTTATCTACTTAGGCCCTGGAGTGGGATTCTGTAAGGTAAATCACACAAGCTCGATGTTATTTCATCGCGGTCTCTATGCTCTATCCCTCTCGTTTACTACGCAGTCAAGTGAGTGGTCCGTTCTGCAAGGCCTCGTTCCCCCGTGTCCCATCAAAACTTGTATTTGATGCAGAAGGTGATTACTCCTTAAAGATCTGCGGTTACGGAATATGAAATTCAGGGTATCGTTTTGTTTCTCATAACAATACTTACAGAAACTGTCCAGCTCTTAGTGAGTCCGAGGAAGTACTACCTTACAACATTTCCACCGTGTTTCAGTTCGGTTAGAAAGGTAAAGAAGGCTGATAAAATTACAGGCATATAAGACTTAACAACTTTACTTCTAACGTTAAATGTTTTTTCTTTCTTTCTTTCTTTCTTTCTTTCTTTCTTTCTTTCTTTCTTTCTTTCTTTCTTTCTTTCTTAACGACAACGCATTGGCGCTGCCCCTGGTCTTGCAAATGTTCATGTGGCCATATTCCCTTCAGCTGGACCGTCTGTCTGTTTGTCGACTTTCTTGATACAAAAAAGAATATGAATACAACCATGTGATGTTACAATAACGTTTAGCACATAATGTACGGTTAAAGAATACATTAATCTTTATAGTAAAGCTTTAAGTGCTTTTTGTAATCTCAATCATGAATAACCAAAAATACGAACTTACAAACGATTAAAACTCTTTCTCACAATAAAGGATTGAAATACTTTTTTAATTACCAAAACAAAACATACTGAGGTTATTTAAAAAATAATTGTTTAAAGCGGTTTCATGCGGTGTAAAAAATATTCTCACCAAGCCGACCTTTTTGCTAATTAAGGATAAAAATAACCTAATCATAATTTTACTACGCGACTTTGAAACTTATTTAAATACTCTCAAGAGGCCTTTTTACAAACTCTTTGTTCAAACCAGTTGATGGCGACATAAAAACTGCATAGCAATTTCGGTGTTACGAGAGCACTTAATTCTGGTTATAACCGAGCCAGTGATATTTTGATCCGTCATGAAAAAGTGACCAAATATGTGGTTACAAGCTATTTTTAATGTTATAATGAAATGAAATATTTATTCAAATAGGCCTTCACAGGCACTTATTAATGGTCAGACTCTAACACCGGTTCGGAAGGTTGCTTTTACTGAGAAGAGCCGGCAATAAACTCGGCAATTACTCGTTTCAAAATAAGATTTTGTACATAAAGATGTGTCCTGCCGGAGCGAGCGCTACACCCAAGCATTATCGTCATTAAAATAATCTTTTATGTTATAGAAAGCCTTTTGTACCAAAACATTCTTAAATCGATGCTTACATTTTTATAAAGAATATAATAGGTTGGGGAAAAAGTTCCTTCGCATTTTTTAAGAAAATTCAAAACATTTTTAATATAGTTTATTTACATTTAACTAAAGTATGTAGGTACCATTTTGTTCGATAAATTTTTGCCATCTTGTAGGTAGGGACATGATCCCATTGCTATAGAAATTTTGGGACTTCTGATCAAAATACTGCGACAAGTGGTTTTGACAGTCTCTCGTCATGTTAACCTGACACTGCCTAAAGAATTCTGAAGAGACCGAAACAGGTGGAAATCTGAAGGTGCAAGGTCAGGACTATACGGCAGATGCATTAATACCTCCCAGCCAAACTCTCTTAATTATTGCTGAGTGGCTAAAGATGTGTGAGGTCTAGCGCTATCATGATGAAAAACCACACCCCTTCTGTTGATTAATTCCGGCCGCTTTCTCTCAACTTCTTGCTTTAATCTCATCAGTTGTTCGCAGTAGAGTTCAGAATCGATGGTCCTGCCTGGTTGTAACAGCTCATAAAGAATAATGCCCTTCCCAAAGGTATTAAATCATACATACTAGTATGTCAGTTAAATAGGGCATAGTAGACACTCTCACAGACACTGCACTAGGTCCATAAACATCGCAATTTTTTTTCGCGGCTAGCTTTGCATTTTTACCTTTTTTGTAGTAAATTTTTTAAATGAATCGAATTTCTTCATTAGATTCACTCATCTTGGCGGTACGAAAAACAAATGCAAATCACACATTTTCCTAATTACAATTTGGGATTATGTTCTTTAAAATTTAAACTTTCAATGATACCAAAACCAGCCAGATACAAATAGTATAGCCAAAGAGATTTTATTACAAGTTCATACATACTATAATGCGAAAAGACTTTTTCCCCAACCTAATATATTGAATAAAAAATTCGCTCCGTATGTTTGTGTCCCCAAAACTCAAGCTTGTAATGTCTACGATACCGGACAACTGATATCCTGCTAATACTACTTATTCAATACATATTTATATAGATATAAACACGTCCTATAAAATTAGCATACGCTAAAAACTAAGTTGATGCTTGCTCATAGTAGTAAATTTTTATTTTACAATCTGTCTATAAAACTATTTATTGACCCCAAATAAATATAAATAACCAAGTTATATAGCTTGTTTCAACATTTTTTTAATATAAGTACCAAATTATTTAATCTAACAGCAACCTCATTAACACACAAATAAAAAAAAAAGTTCAAGTCATATTAAAACTCAATTCATCTAAATTCGATTATTATAATTAACACTTTGCCATCCGATAATTCCGAAACTAAGTAGCAATCCCAAGGCGATTTAGAAACGATATAAATTAATATTTGAATAAGTATACTACCTTATATAACTACTAACCACTAATGTCTAATATTCAATGCGTTTGTTAAAATATATCAATAAAATGTACTAAGACATTCTTTACACGCGGCCATCTGGGGCTCAATTCTATAAGGAAAATGACACGTGCTCTGTCTCTTTCGCTAACTACGCTAATACTACTATACACGTGAAAGAAAAGCTCTTCGAGGCCTCCGTGAAGCGGCTCGCCGACGAAGTTTGTATTAGCTGAATAAGGGTGCTGGGGGGCAATTCCACTAACACATTATGCACCGAACCATTACCATATCACAACCAAACGTCAAATTTGACGTTTAATCGTATTGTACTAAACACACCAAGATCAAACTGCGGTTGTGTTTCGGTAATGGTTCATATTCATTCGAAAGATTACGCCAAAATGTATGTTTGTTTCGGTTGTAGTGCGTAGGAATACCATATTTATGAAATGTCAAACTTCAATTTGACATTAATCGTAACCATACCGAACATTGCCGAACCAAACGTGCTACTCGAACGTTGCATTTAGTGGAATTGGGCCCCTGGTCCCAAACTAAGCAGAGCTTGTACTATGGAGACCAGATAACTGATATCCTAAAAATATGAGTTCTTATTCTACATCCAGACTTATAGAGACATTTAATTTTAATTTATGACCTGATTTAGAACCATTCGTTTTCATAACGGCAACGAAGATTGGTTGAATCTGCGATAGCTTTCGAATATTATTTTGATACCCAAATATATGACATATTATGATGTTTACTTCCAGAACAATGTCTGGTCCTGTGAAGCAATTCCCTTTGGAAGACGAGTACAAGAAGAAGACTGGCATCACTCCTGAGGACATCAGAAAACTGAGACAATGGCTGGAGACACAACCCCATTTCCCCGCAGAACACATTACTGGTAAACACATATATCTAGTACCTAAAACACAATTATTTAGGGTTTCGTACCCAAAGGGTAAAACGGGACCCTATTACTTAGACTCCGCTGTCCTTCTGTCTGTCCGTCTGTCCGTCTGTCACCAGGTTGTATCTCATGAGCTGTAGTAGTTAAACAGTAGAAAATTTTACAGATGATGTATTTCTGTTGCCATTATAACAACAAAAAACAGAATTAAAAAATATTTTATGGGGCTCCAATAGAACAGACCGCGTACCCGAGGGAAGTCTCCCGGCAAAAATATAAAAATTTACAAGTTATTCTTCTTAACATCAGCTATCTGTCTGAGAAAGTCCTGTCACAATCGGTCCCGGGGTCGTCACAGTCGGCGTTTTTACTAGCGCGTGCTGTACTTCTACCATGAGTTGCTATCCAAACTTACTTTAGTCACTAGCGAGTAAACTATTATAGATACAGTATTTCTCGATAGCAACTGTCAAATTTGTGACTCATGGTACCAAATTTCTATAGCAAACGTTACTCGCTTGTATTTACATTTCGATAGGTTTTTTACCTATCGACTCGTACTATCGATTTTAGTTCTTTAGGTGACCGCTAGTGGCGCTCTACACATTTGTCATAGAAATGTTTTACGCCGTCGCTAACGAGTGCTTACTTTAAAAACTCATGGTAAAGGCACAGCACGTGACTAGATCAACCTAAACAACAAACACCGCGGCGTGTTTAGAGTGTATAATATCCACATTTCACTTATTTTTAGAGAAATTTCGGTCAAAAATTAAGCACCTAATTTTATTATATAATTTTAACGAGAATCAAGTATCGACCATAAGTATCGAAGATATCTCACCAGTCACTCTGTATATATATAAAGAAAAATAGAGGTTCGTCCTTTGACGCACCATTACCTCATAACTACTGAACATATCGGGATGAGACCACCATTCGACGTGGAATTTTTTGCAGATGGAGGCTAAATATGTTATCGATAAACGTGTGTGAAACCACGGGGACAGCTAGTTTGACATATCAAAATAAATAATCCCATCACTGTTTCGAAGTCTATTCTACAGACATAATAAAAATGGCAGGTAATTATTAATTAGGAACATAAATTACAGTTTTTGCTTAAATTGAATACTGAATACAATTTTGAAGTACCGACCTAACCACGTGAATAGCGGTTCTCTCATCTTCTGATAACTACATAGCTTTGGCGAATAACACTTTTTCTTCTTGACTAAAACAACTATATTTTGATTGCTTATCAGTTTATTACTGAAACTAATAATTTAATAATGCACAGGTACCTATTAATACGTGGATTCAGTCAGTGTTGTCTCATACAGACATACAAATGGCAGATGACCATGGACTCACAATTATATAGTCATTAACAACATACTCGTACAATATGATATCCGCCTTCAAATAACCGGACGATGATTTGGAAAATATAAAGTGTTCATAAAAATTGAAAATAAAATTTGTATGCCGGAAATAAGTTATCTATAAAATGATACTCACGATTGAAATAGTTTGTTACATCATACTGCTCACCCTTCTTCTAATGATTTGGGGTCGGTGCAATCTATCTATCTTCAATACATAATATATCATATATAATGTATAAGGTAAAATCGGTAAAGCAAAATAGGGTTCCTTTGACACGCCATTACATCAAAACTACTGAACATATCTGGATAGGACTACTACCATTCGACGCGGAAATTTTCGTAGATGTTTATAGACTACATATGATATCGATAAAGCGGCTGCGACCGCGGCGAACGGCAAAGTTTATATAAAATCTTAAATTTGAAATAATTAAACACTGGAAATCAGATAGGGTACAATTTATTTTTTAAATGTACTTTGCTGAGTTTCTTGCCAATTATTTTCTATTGCAGGCTGACTTCCAAACGGGTGGTAGCTACATTAACTTTGACTAAAGAAACGTGATCTATCTGGCTGTTTGCCGCTTATATATATTGAAGTACGTAATAGATTTTGATGCAGTTCTTACCATCTAGAGATATTTTCCCGAAAGGTTTAAATGTACAATATATTTATATTATAACACGCAGGCGAAACCGGGACGGGTCGCCAGTTACTCTATATTTGGGAGAGTTGAACCCTCTTTAAGAATGCATTTGTTGTCAACTCAACGCAATATGTAAAGTGCACGTGGTCATCGGTATACTATTTAGTCGCGGCTATGTTTGTAACGGATTTGGATGAAACTTGGCACATATATAGAAAATGCCCCGGAATAACACATGGAATACTTTTTGTTCCGGGAAAATGTAACATTCCTCAGGAACCTGGGTGAACCGGGGACAGCTAGTCCCTACTAATATTATAAATGTGAATATAAGTTTGTTTGTAACGCTTTCACGCGAAAACTACTTAACCGATCATTATGAAACTTTGTACACACATTTTTGGAGGTATTAGAAGTAACATAGGATACTTTTTATGCCGGAAAAATGTTACATTCCTCGGGAAGGCGAGTGAAACCCCGGGACACAGCTAGTTACTTATAATTGTACGTAGTCCCAAGTGACATTGCAACTTCCATTATATGATTATACATGTGGCATTCAGTGTACATAACGCGTGTATTAATCCAATTACCCATTTACATGACTCAGTATCAAGTCTGCATTTAAAATAATTATTGATGTTGCGTACTCCCACGACAACTGACGGGTAAGGTCGTTTCGTGTTTAGATGAAGGTGTTGTTAGCGTACTGATGCACCGGTTTTTAAACAGCGGAACCGATGTGATTATATGTACATATGAAGAACTAGCTAATCGTCTACATTTTGCGTGAAAGAGTAACAAACATCCTTCCATCCGACCATCCATCTATTTCGGCTGAGATGCTCGCCGGAATTGTCCGTGTAAGGGTGTAAGAGCCATCTGACGATAACACCTTCGTCCCTTCCAAAAAAAAAAAAAAAAAGACCATCCATCTATTCCGACAAGCATGAGTTTTGGCATTTATAATATAAGCAGCATTATACACTTATACATCTTCTTTTTTCATGCAATCCATTCTTCTGTGGAAAGCACTCCCCCTGGAAATCAGAATGACTACCAGTAGATACTCTTTTAAAATCATGGTACGTGAACACCTTCTAAAGTAACTTTTTTGGCAGATTAGTCTCAGCATTTGACCGCTTAATTATTATATATATTTGTGTATGTTTATGTAGTTTATATATAAGGTATATGTGTAGTTTAAGTATAATAGTTTATATATAGATTAAGTTCATATTAAATTATCTATTATTATTTCTGTGCATCTACCACGTTATCTCTGCATCACCCAAAGGTCGACTGGTAGAAAATGCCTAAGGCATTAAGTCCACCTTGTACATGTTTCTGTACGAAGTATAAATAAATAAATAAATAAATACACGTAGTTTAACGATTAGAGAAGCATATGGTGAAGACCCAAGAGAGATAGGAGAGCCATGTAAAGAATAATATGAGATTATGATAATAAAAAGTAAAACGGTAGATAAAAAGAATACCGATTATGTTTCCAAACTGTTTGTAAGAACTTGTAAAATCTTTGAACTACTTATGAATTTCGCCTTAAAATAAAATTAAAATTCCGTCGGTTCTACAACTGATAAATCGTGCAGTAGTGTACTATAAGCGCAGTTAATGTATGAGGTGTTAAGTTCAAACTACTTACCAATGTTTTTCATCTCATTACGAACAGAACAAAGAAAAAATATAAGGAAGTATGTATTGAATATTACCAACTAACGTATTCACCAAAGTTTACTTCAGACGTAAACACAATTTTGGCAGTTGACCTTTTGTAGATACCGTACATGTTTAAAGCGGGTCTCATATATTTTGACGACTTTAAGACAAACATATTTTAAAGCTATAATTTATTTACCACTGTATAAGTGAGTAAATTAATTAACTGATTTCAGAAGACAAAATGGTTTAATTTAATCCCAGCGGCTCTTGGAACAGCCCCCTTATTCAGCTAACACAAGCTTCGTCGGCGAGCTGCTTCACGGAGGCCTCGGAGAGCTTACCTCTTACGTTAGTAGTATTGGCGTAGTAAGCGAAAAAGACAGAGCATAAAAGCCGCGACAAAACATCTTCGAGTTAGTGTCATTTTCCTTACAGAATCGAGCCCCAGACATGTAGCATTCGTTTAATGATGGAATACTAGCGGTACCCTGGGCTTTCAGCAACGCATCTCAAATATAGCCTATCTTTATTTTATTAGACAGGCCTGTTGGCCTGGCGCTTAGCGACTGTCAAGTCGCAGGTCGTGGGTTCGATTCCCACTCAGGACAAACACTTGTAAGCATGAACATGTCTGTTTGTTCTGTGTCTGGGTGTAAAATATCTATTTTAGTATGCATTTAGAAAAATAAAAAGTAGTATACCTATGTAGTATATCAGTTATCTGGTTTCCATAGCACAAGCTCTGCTTAGTTTGGGATCAGATGGCCGTGTGTAAAGAATGTCCCAGGATATTTATTTATCCCAGGATATCCCAGGATATTTTCATTATTTGGGACAGCAACTAAAGCAAATACATGGTTTAAATTTATAAATAATAGACCAATGACAGTTTGAAGCGAACAACACATATAACGTAAAAAAAACATTTACAGTAATATCATTCTACTATCATCGCCCAATCACATGATGGGCTTCGATTCTGTAAGAAAAATGACACTAGCTCTAGGATTTTTCGTCGCGGGCTCTATGATGTCTCTTTGAGAAGTAAGTTATCCGAGGCCCACATGCGGCGGCTCGCCGACGCAGTTTGTATTACCTGAATAAGGGAGCTGACTATATACAAGTTTTGTGTGTCATAAAACGAATAATAATCACAAAGTTTGATTAAAAAAATTAATGTACAAACAGAACCTACAGATTTATACGAGTATAGTAGATGACGTCTTTTATTTTTTGTTTTAATGTATAGCTCTATAATAATAATAATGTGTTTATAACGATTTTTTTCTTCTTTGTTTATTTTTGGCTTTAAAATAGCTTTAAGTGTCTTAGGGTCGGATTTGACTGCAGCTTAAATCAGCAACGCTTTATTAAATGTAGAAACGGTAATTTTTTATAGAAATATGAAATACATCCATAGCTTGTTTTGCTACAATCATGTATTCAAGAAAAAATCATAGAACTTGTTCTTGTTTTCTTTCCGTGTATCTTCACACAAGCTCTGCTTAGTTTGGGAGCAGATGGCCGTGTGTAAAGAATGTCCCTGGATATATCATTACATTACCGGCATTATTATTCATCGCACTCTTTCCAAAAATTTCACAAATAGAAATTCACATTATTTCTAAGCCATCATGGCATGAAAATAATGTAACCGTTTTAACTGTTATTATCCCGACATACATAAATCACTCGGGAACGCGGGTAAACCCGCGGGACGACACAAGTATATGATACAGACTGTTATTTACTAGAAATTCTTAGAATGTCATTATAACATTCTTACTTAATCAGACCATGATCTATCGCAATACAATATACGGTTGCATGATGTGATGTGACACATTGTAATGAGTATCAGGTAACACTGTAAGCAACTATGATAGGTAAAGCATTGTAATAAGGTTTAAATTATATTATTATAATATATTCTGGGATATTTCTTTTTACACACCGCCATATGATCTCATACTAAGTAGAACCTGTACTGTAGTAACCTAATATGTTTTGTACGTCATATAATTTTACGAATAAAACTGTTAATACACACATGCAGCATCATTTACATAATCAATACCATTTATTTAAGAAATGTGAAATAATAACTCGATATAGCAACTAGATCATTTCCGATATGTGGATAACCTTCGCTCTCTTTCCTCCAATCATGAATGCAACCTTTTTAAAACAAAAAGCCTCATTAATATTCAAATTCGACCAATGTCGTATAGAAGTCGTTTCTGTTAGTATTTTTTATCTTAGATTGACCAATGTAAGTTATAAATAATAGGTTGGGGAAAAAGTTCCTTCGCATTTTTTAAGAAAATTCAAAACATTTTTAATATAGTTTATTTACATTTAACTAAAGTATGTAGGTACCATTTTGTTCTTTAACTTTTTGCCATCTTGTAGGTAGAGACATGATCCCATTGCTATAGAAATTTTGGGACTTCTGATCAAAATACTGCGACAAGTGGTTTTGACAGTCCTCTCGTCATGTTAACCTGACACTGCCTAAAGAATTCTGAAGAGACCGAAACAGGTCGAAATCTGAAGGTGCAAGGTCAGGACTATACGGCGGATGCATTAATACTTCCCAGCCAAACTCTCTTATTTTTTGCTGAGTGGCTAAAGATGTGTGAGGTCTAGCGTTATCATGATGAAAAACCACACCCCTTCTGTTGATTAATTCCGGCCGCTTTCTCTCAACTTCTTGCTTTAATCTCATCAGTTGTTCGCAGTAGAGTTCAAAATCGATGGTCCTGCCTGGTGGTAACAGCTCATAATGAATAATGCCCTTCCAATCCCACCACACACACAGCATCACCTTGTTGCGAGTTAGCCCGGGTTCCCCCCATAGTCTGTTAAGCCTGACCGGCCTTTGACCACGACCTTTTTCGCACGTTCTTGTCGTACGTGATCCACTTTTCATCACCAGTTATCAGCTTCTTCAAAAATGGTTCTGTTTCATGACGTCGTAATAAAGAATCACAAATGAGTACACGGTTCATTAGGTTTCTTTCAGTGAGCTCGTGAGGTACCCAAATATCTAGCTTTTTTGTGTACCCAGTTTTTTTCAAATGCGCCAAAACTGTTTTGTGATCAATTCCCAGTTCTTCAGCTACGTCGTAACTACTGATATGCCGATCATGCTCCACTTTTTCAAAAATGGCATCCATTTTATCCGTAATGGGGCGACCAGAGCGAAGTGCATCTTTGACATCAAAATTTCCAGATTGAAAACGCTTAAACCAAATTTGTGCTACTCTCAGACACTGCACTAGGTCCATAAACATCGCAATTTTTTTTTGCGGCTTGCGTTGCATTTTTACCTTTTTTGTAGTAAAATTTTAAAATGAATCGAATTTCTTATTAGAATCTATTAGATTCACTCATCTTGGCGGTACGAAAAACAAATGCAAATCACACATTTTCCTAATTTGAATTTGGAATTATGTTCTTTAAAATTTAAACTTTCAATGATACCAAAACCAGCCAGATACAAATAGTATAGCCAAAGAGATTTTATTACAAGTTCATACATACTATAATGCGAAGAGACTTTTTCCCCAACCTAATAGATACGACCTTCGAAGCCGATAGTTTCTGGGAAGCGCCGAAAGCGAAAAAATGCATTTGCTATTCAAATATATTTTTAAGGAATTTGTTTCCTAGTCTATTTCCACACTAGTCGAGAGTACTGAGATGGCTTGTGATTATTTATATTCTTAAAAATAAATAATTAAGTTGAAAGAAAATTCAAATCTCATCGTCAAGTGTTCATTTATTATTATTCAGTGTCACTAATCTTAAACTAATAAATTTTGATGATTTTAGGGCTTCGACCAAAGGGTGTGGCTTTCGGACGGCTTCGGCTAGAAATCGACCTTAGGTTGAACACATTTTTTTTTTACTTTTATACGCTTCTACGGTGAGCAATACTAAAACTAGATCATCGGGCAAATGATTCATTTTACTTTTCTTTGTTCTTGGGATGTCGTCGGATTAGGTTTAAAATAAATAAGGTTATGTGCAGAACATTTTTCGAGTCATAGATCCTTTTGCTAATAATAACCTATAACCTGAAATGGTAATAATTATTTTATTTAAAGGATATTAAGAAGGCTTTACAAGTTAACCACTAAAAGTCGATCGACTTATAAAATGTACTTGAACACCATGGAACCCTTCTCTCCTCAATTATTGCCAGTTTTCTGTCCACCTGATAATAAGCACCGTCACCCATTTACATCAGCAATTCCAGGGGTTTACCAATATTACCCTATACAAAATCTAGAAACTGAAACTGTTAATCAAATGACTCTTTCTTTTTATTTCCAGACCTTGACCTAATCCTGACCTACCACTGCTGCAACAAAAGCTCTGAAGTGTCGAAGCAGGTGCTGGATCTGCACTTCACACTAAGGACGCTCTTCACCAACTTCTTCAAGAACAGGATCGTGGATGACAAGATGATTAGGACTTTTGGATATTAGTAAGTATTTAGCAACACAGAGATTTGGAAATAATTCACTATTTTTCATAGTTTTAACATGGCTGTTTATAATTTCATGCATGAAATTAAATGAAAATATTTTTATTGAAATAGGCCTTTACGAGCTTGGAAGGTTGCTTAAAAAAAGTGTAAAAAATAGGAACAAATCCATTTGTGGGGCAAATGTTAATCAAAAAGTTACAAGACAAGCACCTCAAAAAGAAGAACTCGTAGAGAGCAACATGATATAGGCAATTATCAGTTGAGTCAACTGCCTGCCTGAAATAAATAATAATAAGATTTCATCTTTCTTTAACAACTTGACGGTTAGCATCTAATGGTTTTTACACACTGAAGCCTTTTCATAAATAAGCAATATTCATTGTCGCTGTGCGTTGCGAATTAACAATCATCATGTCACAGGGTAGACAACACGATACTCCCGTTCTCAATTCAAGTCGGTGGTAATATCCTACCATCAGGTAGACCGGCCTAATTGACATAACGGGGATGTATTTATTAGTTTAATTCTTATTTCGTATAATTTCAGTCTACTACTACCATTGGAAAAGCGAGCCTACAATGACTCAGCGATCATCTACTGTCGGCTATTGGACTACGATGCAAAGAACTTCATGTTCTTCGATGCAGTAAGGTAAATTGAACTTTATTTTCTTTATAGCTAACTAGCTGTCCCCTGCGGTTTTACCCGCGTTCCCGTGGGATGTCACATGTATTATACATAAAAACCTTCCTCTTCAATCCGAATCGAAAAAACCGCATCAAAATCCGTTGCGTGGTTTAAAGATTTAAGCATACATAGGGATATATACAGAGAAAGCGACTTTGTTTTATACTATGTAGTATTAAGGTATTCCAAGTATGGCCACACTCAGTAGGTAGAAAGCTCGCATACTTTTACAGCCAGTGAGAGTGAGTATATACTTTGAAACTCTGATCCAATTCTAAAACTACTTCGGAAGCAACACAAAACCTACTCTATAGGTGATTTTCTTGCCAGTTCTTCTCAGTTGAAAGCAGACTTTCGAACTGATGGTAGTTTTGAAGTTCATATGTACCATTTTATGGAAAATATAACATGTTTGGAATTGTGGTGAAGTGAAAATCCGTGATAAGCTAGTATCTAAATTATATCTTAATATTTACAGGGCAGTTCTAATGGTGATAGACCTATGGCAGTACGAAGAGGGTACGTGGCCAGGGTTCGTAATCTGTATTGACCTGGACAAGATGTCGCTGGGACATCTGGCGAGGCTGGAGGTGCAGGCTGTGCAGCAGTTCTTGTATTATTTACAGGTAAAGTTTCATCATCTACCTGCCTCGTTTCTAATCATTTGGAGTTGGCGCAATGTGTATGTTTGGTCCTCTAGCCATTCAATGCATGAAATCTGGCCGAATTTGAACGGTCACCCGTCGTTTCTGAGAAACTAACGACCCGTCCAGGCTTCGCATGAGGAGCTATGTATTATTGTATTGTAATCAGAAGACACAGAAATAAACAAATAAAGCACCTACAAAAGTAAGCAATATTTAAACGAGCAAATTGTAACCCCAAAAAATCCATTTCCAGGAAGCAATGTTGGTAAAGCTGAAGGGCCTTCACTTCCTCAACGCGCCGTCCTTCATGGATAAGCTAATGATGATCCTGAGACCGTTCATGAAGAAGGAACTCCTGGACATGCTCACCATCCACCAAATTGGCTCCAAGACCCTGGATAAGTACCTGCCAATGGAGGCATTACCCAAAGAGTCTGGAGGGGAGTACAAAACCTTTGAGCAGGCTAAAGGTATGAAATAACAATAAGCTTTTTATAAATTAATAGGCATTTACTCAATTTAGGCCCCAGAAGGACATTTATGAAGGTATGGTGGAAATCAGCCTTCATCCTTTTATCAAGGAACATTTTTTACCAGCCAATTGTCCTCCATCGTGGGCGTGTTGTACCAGGAACGTTGAAATAATACCACGTATGCAATTAATACCAATCAATTATTTTATTACAATACACTTACACACAAAATATAACGTAAAACACAAGATGCAAATGGATTATGAGCCAATAGGTTAGCACGCGTGCACCTCTTGCGCTGTCAGTCTGATGATCGACCGACATCAACGCGTAGGCGCGGACTTGCTACTCTATTCGGGGTTACCCGCTCATATTTTAATATTCGACGGATGCAAACATTAAACCGATTTACTTAAATGACTATTTTTTCTAATTTTAAATCCAACAACAACAAATCTACGGAATTACAACCAGTTTTACTTTAGTTATTATTATGAAACTCAAAGATTAGATTCTCTTTCTAAGGTGTCGCGCCGTCATATATAAAAACTTGAGCGCATTTGACTAGATCTCACCTGATGGAAAGTGACGATGTGGTCGAGGATGGTACACGCGAACTCAAGTAATGCCTATTCACTCTTGCCTTAAAGACTCCGAGATTGTATGAATCGGGAAAAATTTACGCCGGCAATGAGTTCCACTCAACAGACATGTTCAAGCAAACAATTGTTTGACCTGTTTCGATTAGAACTCATCATCTATAACGTGGCAGTCAGGGTCACTAACAATCAGGGCAACAGGTCCGTCATCAAAACTAGTTAATAATAAAACCAATATATAAACCATACATAACGAGCCTAACACTGTCCACTTTTATCTCATGGATGCATTATGTACCTAATAAACTGGGGCATAATCCCGAAAATTCAATAACTTTTTGCCAACAGTCACGAACTGTTACACAATTATCACAATTATCCTTCTTCGTCCCTAATATATTTGCCCCTTCTATTATCTTACGGATCTTGCTTAAACTGTTTTGACTAAAGAGCCGCTAGATGGCACTACAACACAATTCTAATGTTTATTATCCTGATATCTATTTTCTAGGTTTCAGTACAGTTAGTTCACACAGATAGCTAAGTTGCTAGTGACGTTCAATTTTGTAGCGAGAGTCTTGAGTTCGAATCCTTCAATAAGATTGAGTTTCAGTGTAGAAAAACATCGTCATAGCACGATGAAAAGTTCTTATGAGCCAATTCACTTTTAGGTCCACCTTTAGCCACTATGATGAAAATATGCTCAAACACAAGCTTATAAATAGTTAAAAACTCTTTGGTGAAAATGGCCATGAACTGTAAATTTTTTTTTAAGTGAAATCTTTTGTTACATTTCAAAATTCGTTTAAAGGAAAAAGCGACACCAAATAGAGACACACATATGCATCTATAGGATTAAGCCTGCTAGAGAATGAGATAGATAGTTTTCTGAAGGTTTTACTTGTTACTTCGTGTGAAATACACACACTTTTTTTTTTCTTTCCAGAGGACATCCGGGAGAAAATAAAGGCGAATAGTGAATTCTTTTTGAATGAGAACAAAAAACGTGTGACAGAGTCCGTCCGGCCGGGAAAACCTAAAACAATATCGGATATCTTCGGGAGCATCGAGGGATCTTTCAAAAAACTAGACATTGACTGACCAAAGTAATCAATTTGATTTGAAATTTGTTTGGGTTTAAGTGTGTGCGTTATTCTTGTTTATAATTAAATTGTAAATAGTATAGCAAAGCAGTTTTATTTATGGTTTTGCTGGTGATGGCTTTCTTGTTGATAGGGGTCCTGGCACATTAAAAAAAGCTCTCTTCTACACATTTGGTCAGATCATCACTTAACATGAAGAGTTTGTGGTGAAATAAAAAATTTGCTATGAAATTACTAGTAGGCAACGGGTTTTTAAAAAAACATTAATTTTGCTTAAAAAAAAGAAGTATTCCCACGTCCCTTTCTGTCTCTCATATTGTAAGCCAAATATATAAATATAAAAAAAGCAAAAAGGGATACTCTGTTTCCGCCCGGGATCGAACCGGGGGCCTTGTGCGTGTGAAGCACACGTGATAACCGCTACACTACGGAAACTTGAGAGACAGTGTTGAAATTTTGAATCATAAGCTTAAATCCACTTCAGAAAAGATTTGTTTAGAAATCATGAGGCACTTGTTTCTCTATTATAAGAAATATTAACGTTTTTGTGTTTACCACTAAATTACGCTGAACAGATAGATTCGATTGAAACTAAGCAAACAGATAGAATTTATGTTCTGGACAGCCATAAGATATTTATTAATATTTTTTATTCATGAAGACTTCACAAGCTCTAATAAATCGCGATTATATATTTTTTTATTGCTTCCAAAAATAATAATACACATGTTATAACTTATATAGTTCGTCGGTCAATGTGGTATAAAGAAAAATCAACTACTAATTATGTAACATATTTTTCGTGATGGCTATAAAAGAAAAGGAGACAGAATAGCACTATGTCTTGAAAAAAAAATCCGAGGAATCAAAAATTCACTTAATACGCGAGTAAAGCCGCAAGGCATACCTAAGCTAGTATAAAATAATAATCTTGGGTGCTTATAAAGAAATAAAATGAAAAGATTTTTAAAGATAACATTTCATTCATTTAATTAAAGCGAAAAAAACTATTATATAATTTATTTATAGGTAAAAAAGATTTTTATTTTCTATTAGTGAAAGTAATCTTTCAAAATTCCATCGTAATTAACTATTATTTAATAAAAGATAATTTATTCGTAGAGAATTTTACATAAAGTTTCATTTCGGTGTACTTAGTTTGCAATACGTGTATAGCACACGCAATGATGCTCGCCGCAACCGCTCATCTTAAAGTGAACTCTAAGTAGTGCGTGGTACCTCTTAAATTTTACTAATATCGATATTTTATTTAATATTATAAAAGTTTGTGAGTGTGTATAGATATTTGTGACTCTTTCACGCAAAACTAACAGATTTGGATGAAACTTAGCACATACATAGAGCATATCTTTGAATAACATATAGGCTCATATTTATCCTAGGAAAATGTGACATTCCTCGATAACGCGGGTAAAGCCGCGGGGGACAGCAAGTAAAAATATAAGTTGTTATTCTACATTATGTATCATTTTGGTATGTCCTCTTTTGTATTAAGGTACCCTGTAACGATGCTTGCTGCAACCGCTCATCTCAAAGTGAACTCTAAGTAGTGCTTTATACGTCTGATATTTTAATATCGATATTTAAGTTTTAATATAAAAATATATACTGTTGCTACAAATGTCAACCTTTGCCGAATAGCTGAGTGGAGTAAAGCCTATGGTCTTAAAATAAACTCATCAAAGACACAAGTTGTGATTATTGGCAGCCCCCATAGGATATCTAAAATAATTTGGACTGATCTTCCTAAAATTGTTTTTAATGGTGTCAATGTTCCCTATAGCAAATGCGTAAAAAACCTGGGCTTAATTATGGACCAGTGTCTTTCTTGGGGTCCTCAAATGGAAGTCGTTTGTCGAAAGTTATTTGCGTCAGCCGGCTCTCTTAGGAAGCTGCGTAATTTCTTACCAACAGCCACTAAAGTTGCGCTCGTGCAGTCTCTACTGCTCCCTATTTTAGACTATGCCGATGCCTGCTATCTAGACCTCACGGAGGAACAGCTAAATAAACTTGAGCGACTTCAAAACTTTTGCATAAGATTTATATTTGGTTTACGCAAATATGATCATATCTCCGAATATCGCACTAAACTCAAGTGGCTTCCCATACGCCTTCGTCGGAATACTCATATACTCTCCCTTCTTTATACTATAATGTTTAATCCATCCTCCCCGCGCTATCTTAAGGAAAGACTGTCGCTGCTATTTTGGTAATATTATTTCTATTGTCCAAGTTGTTGCTTTTAATATATATATATTTTATTTTATTTCTCTTTTTTATGATAACTTTTTAATATGTGATATATTTATTTTTGATTTATATATGTATGTGTATGTAAATTTTTAGATAATCTAGATGCACCACCGTCAATTATCGTCCCTAAATTTCTCTCCATCCTAAGGTTGTCTGGAAGAAATCGCTTTTTAGCGATAAGACCGCCCATTGTACATAGTTTTAAGGTTTATTGTTGTTTATGTTATTAACTTTCTTGTTTGGTGTACAATAAAGAGTTATCTATCTATCTATCTATCTATCTATCTATATATAAGGAAAATAGGGCTCCTTTAACACATCATCACATCAAAACTACTGAACACGTCGGGGTGGGACTGCTACCATTCGACATGGAATTTTACGTAGATGGATACAGGCTATATTATGATTTCTATAAAGGCGAGTGACATGGCGGGGGACAGCTAGTATAAAAATATAAGTTGTTATTTTAAAATATATTAAAACAGAACCACATCTCGTAACATTAAAACCCATAAATACACTGTATCAAAACCATCAAAAAGAGTTGAATGCGTACATTTCATACACGCTAGAACTTACACCTATATCATATACATTACGTTCGCCTCTTCTTAGTGTCGCTTCATCGAGTTTTAAATCACAACGGTGCAAAAGTTGCCCTTCAGAAATACTATCGATATCACAATATTATCGATAAAGCCCCATCACTACAGGTCGTGACTCGCGAACTCGTCTGCCAGAAACCGAAAGTGATGTCTGCCGTGGGAATGAGGCCGGAGTGGCATCCGATACCGGATCGCGGCCAGCTCTAGCAATATTGCACTACAAAAACAAATTGCCTTCTTAATCTAGTCTTCACTTTTACAGTAAACTATTCTGACATTTAATAATGCTATTGAAAAAAATACCTTAGTACTTTGTGCTAAGGTTCATATACATCATCAAACAATAGGGTACAATACTGTATTCAAGATAAATGACGAGACACTATCCAGTTTATTGAACATCAAAACCCTCAGATACATCAAAAATTATCAAAATTTCTAATTTTAAGTATCGATCTAACTTCAAGGAGTAGTTTTTGATGCTCTACAACTATAACGTCACAGCTTACTATTTCATACAAAACTCCATACAAACGCTACTTTTGACATTTAATAAAAAGTTGCTGATTTGACATGTGTCAACATCACTTATTAGTGAAGTAAACGTAGAACTAAGTACAACTCATAGTGCAGATTTTGTCTTGGGAAGTACTACCAACATACCCCTTTCCGCTGTGAAGCAGTAGTCCACTTGTATTACATTGATTTTTAAGATAACCCTATAACTAAGGCTCCACTGTCCGTCTGTCTGTCAGCGGGCTCATGAACCGTAATAGATATGCTGTTGATTATTTCACTGAGTGTATACTACCATGGCCGTTATAGCAATAAAAAGTTAATACAAAATTAAGTTAAAAAAACAAAAAAAAGTTTATAAAAATATCGTGTTATTTTCGGCGTTTTGTTATATATTGTACGGTAGTATAGAACCCTACATGTTCGCGTCCGACACGTACTTACCCGTTTTTTGCACTCTGTATTGCAACTAAATGATCACACTCGATTTTAAATGACGCAACAAACAATTGATTAGATATGTTACCAAGAAATAGATTAGTGCTAAGCAGTGCATGAAATGCCTGAACCACTTGTCGATTTAAAAAAGTGGTTAATCGAATAAAAGAATCGCTAAATCATTCGAACATCTCGAAACGCGATAAGCAACGGACCAGAACAATTGAATTATTATTTGTAAATTAACTCGAATGTTTTTTTCAGTAACAGGCATTTGGGTTCATCCTTTATTAATCGACTTAATAAAAGGAGTATATTCCTATTTGTATTATATTTATCTTCTTTATTATCTATATATAAGGAAAATAGGGTTCTTTTGACTCATCGTCACCTTAAACCTACAGTACATACCGGAATGGAACTGCTACCATTCGACGCGGAGTTTTTTCATAGATGGTTATAGGCTACAGTAGCAGTAGGGGGGCAGCTAGTAATGATACATGGAAAGTACTCCACTTATGTCCTATATACTATAGTTTGTAGAGATCTAAAAGGTCCAAGACAGCTAAAAATATCACAACAAAATCATCTTTATTGCTTATGCCATAATCGATTTGTTAATTCAAGGGTTAATTATATGATGATGCTGATGCACCGTATCATAACTCCATAGGGTTCATTTTTCTTAACACTCTTAGCTGTCAAAACGGTACGTAAATACTACAGTCACAATAGAGTATTTGCAACATAAGGGCCTATACACACAGACCGGCGCGGCGCTCTTCTTTTCACACAGACCAGCGCGAGTTATACGCGCATGCCCGCAAACTGCCCACAGCGCGAAAGGGTGTCCTCAGAGGCAGCTGGTCGACTCCTCTTATCATTTCACACTAAGCGCTTTAGGTTTCCTATCTAGCATTCTTAATAATAAAGGAAGTGACATGTAAAAATAAACCTAATTACAATGAGTCATAACTCTGTTTTAAATGTGATAAAAATATGCTCTCTTCTCAGGCCGATCTGTGTGAACGGACCCTTAGTAATATTGCAATTTTACAAAACTAGATACCGTCCCGTGGTTACATCCGCGTTACTTAGGAATCAAAAGTATCCTGGGACTATGCCAAGCCTATGTACTCGGAAGAGTGAAGTTTTCTATAAGTGAAAGAATTTTTTTTATTGATTTATAGTTTCGTAAATTACTCCTACATCCAAACATACAGACTTACAAACTTTATCTCTTTATTATATTAATGTACACTAATCAGCTTATTCTGGAGACTAATTATTAGACTAATTATATAGACTAAAATTCAGCCTCGGTAGTCGAAAAATATAAATCTCGGAACTCCATAGACTCAGGTTCTAGGTTATTTCTTTGTTTAGAAATGATTACCTGTAGCCCGGAATAGGGATGTGTCCTGACATGTCAAATCAGAAATTCTATTAGGTTGGGGAAAAAGTCTTTTCGCATTATAGTATGTATGAACTTGTAATAAAATATCTCTTTGGCTATACTATTTGTATCTGGCTGGTTTTGGTATCATTGAAAGTTTGAATTTTAAAGAACATAATTCCAAATTCAAATTAGGAAAATGTGTGATTTGCATTTGTTTTTCGTACCGCCAAGATGAGTGAATCTAATGAAGAAATTCGATTCATTTTAAAATTTTACTACAAAAAAGGTAAAAATGCAACGCAAGCCGCGAAAAAATGCGATGTTTATGGACCTAGTGCAGAGTAGCACAAATTTGGTTTAAGCGTTTTCAATCCGGAAATTTTGATGACAAAGATGCACTTCGCTCTGGTCGCCCCATTACGGATAAAATGGATGCCATTTTTGAAAAAGTGGAGCACGATCGGCATATCAGTAGTTACGACGTAGCTGAAGAACTGGGAATTTACCACCAAGCACTTTTGGCGCATTTGAAAAAAACTGGGTACACAAAAAAGCTAGATATTTGGGTACCTCACGAGCTTACTGAAAGAAACCTAATGAACCGTGTACTTATTTGTGATTCTTTATTACGACGTCATGAAACCGAACCATTTTTGAAGAAGCTGATAACTGGTGATGAAAAGTGGATCACGTACGTCAAGAACGTGCGAAAAAGGTCGTGGTCAAAGGCCGGTCAGGCTTCACAGACTGTGGCGAAACCCGGGTTAACTCGCAACAAGGTGATGCTGTGTGTGTGTGTGTGTAGGGCGTTATTCACTATGAGCTGTTACCACCAGGCAGGACCATCGATTCTGAAGTCTACTGCGAACAACTGATGAGATAAAAGCAAGAAGTTGAGAGAAAGCGGCCGGAATTAATCAACAGAAGGGGTGTGGTTTTTCATCATGATAACGCTAAACTTCACACATCTTTAGCCACTCAGCAAAAATTAAGAGAGTTTGGCTGGGAGGTATTAATGCATCCGCCGTATAGTCCTGACCTTGCACCTTCAGATTTCCACCTGTTTCGGTTTTTCAGAATTTTTTTGGCAGTGTCAGGTTAACATCACGAGAGAACTGTCAAAACTACTTGTCGCAGTATTTTGATCAGAAGTCCCAAAATTTCTATAGCAATGGGATCATGTACCTACAAGATGGCAAAAAGCTATAGAACAAAATGGTACCTACATACTATAGTTAAATGTATTATAAATAAACTATATTAAAAATGTTTTGAATTTTCTTAAAAAATGCGAAGGAACTTTTTCCCCAACCTATAATAAATAATAATAATAAATATCCAGGGAAATTCTTTACACACGGCCATCTGGTCCCAAACTAAGCAGAGCTTGTACTATGGAAACCAGATAACTGATATACTAAATATATGTACTACTTTTTTTTTTTTTTTTTTTCTAAGTACATACTTATATAGATATTTACACCCAGACACAGAACAAACAGACATGTTCATGCACACAAATGTTTGTCCTGGGTGGGAATCGAACCCGCGACTTTCGGTTTGGCAGTCAGAGCGTTAACCACCAAGCCAACTGGCCTGTCGACCGTTATATGAAATGTCAAAACGATCGAATGTATGGAGTTTTGTATAAAATAGCAAGTTGTGACGTCATAATTGTACAGCATCAAATAACATACTCTTTATGATTAGATCGGTACTGAAAAGTCACATTAATGATTTAATAATTAAAAAAATTATTTTTGATCATATTTAATGTTTTCGTATATTTTTGGATGTTCAATACACTGGTTAGTGTTTGATCATTTATCTTTAATACAGGACACATCCCAATTGGTAATGTACCCAGGAGATGCTTCGCCATATTGTATTTTGAATGACGTCACTAAGCTGATTCTGCAATATCAACCAAAACAACTGACTGTGCAAAATTTTACCTAGTTATTCTAAAATTTTGTTGCAAGATTTGTCCCAAACTAACAGGTGAACTTAAATTAAAGCTTGTAAAAAAAATTACTTGCTTAAATTCATGTACGTACCAATATGACCTAATACTTATGGTCCTTTTATTTTTCCTTGAAAACATCGTGATTTCGATTGTAGATTAATAGGCTGTACGAAATTTTTACCAATGCCTCGTGACTACAATAAAAATAAATCTAGGTTTATGATTTTCTGTTACATTATACTGAGTATGTTACAAATAAAAACAACGACTTTTTAGGGTTCCGTACCCAATGAAAGCTGTGGGGACATTATTACTCAGGCTGGGCTGTCCATCTGTCTGTCATAGGGCTATTATAATCAAAATAGTTTTTTTTTTTATTTATGATCAAAATAGCAATATACATAATTATCGTTCTTATACCTAAAACCACAAAAGCCTTTATGGGCTTATATATGGCTAGTGAGTTCGGATAAGTGGAATTATAAATATTTTTAACCGTAAGTGGATTTGTAAAATTTACATTTAAAAATGTTAGTAAATAAGTAGGCTTAACTAAACTAGTTCATTCTGTTGCAGAAAATGCTTTTTCAATTTACATTTAGATTTTTTAGGATAGATAATTGTAACAGAGTATGTACTGAAAAATGGTTATGATTATTTTTACATATAACGGTACTGTACATGGCCCACTTTGCAAATCTAACCCGGGACCTTCCATTTCTTAGCCGAGCTTCGAACTTACGATAACCGGCTCCGTCAGGTGAGGGAAGAGGAATGCATTTATCTGTCAAGAACAGAAGCTTTATCCTAAATAAATTAGTTTACTTGAATTAAAGATTTTTTTATCAGTTAATATTAATTTAACTTGACGTGTTAAGTGTCGACTAAGTTAGGCATTAGTTAGAACAAGTACCTATTAGTCTAATATAAAATCAATAAAACCGGCCAAGTATGAGTCGGACTAAAGGTCTAAGGGTTCCGTAGTTGAACACAATTTCATCGCTTATTCTTTAGAGATTGCTTGCATGAGGTATTACTGTGTTTCGGTTAGAAACATACTGGTGACATTACAGGCACATGACCATTAACAACTTCATCGCCCCTAGTAAAGCAAATGTCCATAGGCAGCGGTGACTACTTACCATCACCGTTCCATCTGTCTGTTTGTCAGCCTATTAGAAATAAAGAGAAAAATAATGGTAATATTTCATTAGAAAATCTCTATATAAAACCCAATCCTAAAATGCTTGACCGATTTTGATGTTTTTATTTATACTTGTTCACCTGAATGTTCCATTGCTATAGTTGGACCTAAGTGTATCTGTGTCTAAGTGTAGTGTAATATCTTTATACGTATGTATTTAGATGATAAATAAAAGTAACCCAAGTTGGCCGTTGCAGGGACAATCTGTGCCGATGGGGTTACAGCACAAGCAACCAGTGCACTTGCGGCGACTCCCCTCCGACAATGGCACATCTATTGTCGTTCCCTGCGTGCCCCTTATCTTGCACGCCACAAGACCTGTATAATGCTACAGACTTCTGGTCTAAACAAATTTAGCCAAAACGATCGACTATGTAGTATATCAGTCATCTGGTTTCCACAGTACAAGCTCTGCTTAGTTTGGGATCAGATGACCGTGTGTAAAGTATGTCCCGGGATATTTATTTATTATTGGGAGTTGTCAGTATATCTGCGTTCAACTTAAGGTCCCTTAAGCACCTTATCAGTGCGGAACCCTAAGGTCGATTATAACAATTTTCCTCATACCCAGAATAAAACCAGTATACAAACTGACTACCTGCTAAATCACTGACTACTATTTACCAACTTAAATTTGCAGTTTAAAATCATTTCATAGACCTTATAAATCTATTAATAAGGTTTAAAATGCTAAGACGACACTTGTATTACAAATTGCCGTATTAATCATGACAACGCCAGGTTCCTTTGAACTGAATTAGATTAGTACAGTTAGCAAAATATATTTAAATAAAATAAATTTATATAATTATATGGAATCAAAGGTCCTCAAAGTATCAATTGTATACATAATATCTTGGAAATATAGTCACGTATTAACCGACCACGTTCTTGCCATTTACAATAATGAGATGAATGAGAAAGCCTATCCATTAGCATTTTTAAAGAAGACCCATTTATAGCTTATATTTTATTATATAGATAAGAAAGCCACTTATGAAGGTCAAAACTACTGAACATACCGACGCTACGGAAGACACTCTTGAACTGAGAAGAACCGGCAAGAAACTCAGCAAGGACTTTTTTTTATTCACTTTTTTTTAAAATTTAAAATATAAATGTACAAAAAAACATTTCAAACCCAATTATTGTATTTCTATTTCATCTATATACTCGTATATATAAAAATGAATCCCTATTTCCCTTGGTCACGGCATCACGCATGAACGGCTGGACCGATTTCGCTAATTCTTATTTTGTTGCGTTTGTTATTGTGTTGCGCGAAAAATGACGAAAAATTGACAAGATCAATAAACACACGTAGTGTTTATTGATATGTATGTATTTCTTGGTATTTTATTTTTATTAATGCTACCAATTCGAATTCAATATTCATTGAAGACAGGACAACGTCTGCCGGGTCAGCTAGTCTTCTATAAAAAATAAGTATAAGTATACTGAGCTCATACAATACTGCAACAGTAACATATTAGTCATACATTTATGATAGTAAAATATTGAATACTAAAATTTGCAAGTATAATTGGATGATAATAAAAATACCACGAATACATAAACAGACATAGAGCCTCAGAGAAATTGCAATAAATATTTAATACGACCGGATGTCATTCCTTGCTCCCACGCTTATCACTTCTCTAAATAGAATAAAACCAATCTGTCTGTCTGTCTGTTTATATATTTTAAATAAACTTTTTTTATTTTTTTTTTTGAAGTTGATTTCACAATAGTTTAATCCGGAAGGTTTTTGTGAATTGTACATTTGTATTACCCAACTCAGCCGAAGCCGCGGTGGATCACTAGTATATTGTACTAACAAGAATTGTCTTCATTATAATATTAGTTTAAATGGTAAATAGACGTCCATTGATTTGAACTGTAGCTCGAGTACGGTAATTTGGCTTAGAGACAAATAATGCTCATCAGAGGCCTAAGCACGAACGTCTATCGTAAGCGTATCGTTATCGTATCGATGGCGCCAAAACCAATGCAATGGGAAATTTAAAATCGCGCAACGTCACGGTATGTATGGTGTTCAATTTTATATACGAACCAACATTTTGCCACACTCGATACTATGACGATAAGCTTGCAATAGATGTTCGTGCCTGCCTCAGTGGTCAAGTTAGGCAAAAATAAAAATATTTTCGATGGAATGTATGCCTCATTACTTTAACCTTCCTCCTTGGGGGTAACGGGCGTAATAATATATTACGTCATGTTTAGCTTTTATTCTTATGGCTTTTTAATTAGTTTTTTTTTATTAATTTGTTTGTTTGTTTTTTCCTGTTCATCTTTCAAAAACTAAAATATTATAAACAGGTTCTATGGTGAAAATAGAAAGGGAGGACACAGATATTGGTGAGTAGATGAGAGATAAAACTTTCGGACAGTTAATACTACCTTCTACAAAGTTGTTGTTCAGCGTCGAATACTACCACTACTACCACCACTACCACCGATGTCAAGAAAAGCAGTCTTCTTCAGAGGCAGGCGGCCAGCCATAAAAAATCCACCAAATCTCTGGTAATACATTATGCAGCGAATGGGCATAAAGCAGACGAATTGAGGCAACAATACGAACGGTGGCAGTATCAGTATGCGGAGGATATTTCTCGGGACAGTGGGCTTGGTAGTCAGAGACTCTAACGACCACGCCACATGGCTTCGATTCCCATCCAGGACAAACATATGTGTGCAATATGCCTGATTATTCTGAGCCTCGGTGTAAACATCTATATATAAGTATGGAGGAGCGATGTGTGAGACTCCTCCATTTAAAAGGGAAGATCTTCCGCCAGGCTAGTCGGTCCAAATGTTGGATGCTTGTATATACGTCAAATCCTGAGAGAATCTTAATAGCGTGATGTAGGATTCTCGCGTGTTTCTACTCGTTCATAGATGTCGCCACGTCACTGTAGTGCGGGCGGTGAAGGATTGTAGGCGTGTTCATAGATGTAGCCACATAAGTATGTATTTAAAAGATGTAGTGTAAGTATGTAGTATCTAGTGACTATTGTACAAGATCTGCTTAATTTGGAATCAGATGCGTGCCCGTGTGTGAATAATTTTGAAAGATACATAATTTCAGAGGTTATATTAAATTTAAATTAAATTAAATATCCTGGGACATTCTTTACACAGGGCCATCTGGTCCCAAATTAAGCAGAGCTTGAACTATGGAAACCAGATAACTGATATACTAAATATACTACGTTTTTTTTCTAAATACATACTTATATAGATATTTACACTAATGCTTTACACTATGCACACAAATGTTTGTCCTGAGTGGGAATCGAACCCGCGACCTTCGGTTTGGCAGCCAAAGCGCTAACCACCAAGCAAACTGGCTTGTCAATATTATAAACCAGGTATACATTAGACCAATAAGAAACGGTGAATCCAAGACGGACTATTAACTAATATAAATACTGTATTATCTGTTGTCGCTACCCACATCCAGTTCACATGCGAGTGACGCAACCGGCGTGTGTGAGTGGAAAGTGGCCGCGCCTGCGCACCGAGACATCGCCTTATCAATATCCTCACGCACTATGTACAGCTCTATCAGGTAAGGTTGTTGCTAACACCTTCAATCTTTCGCTTGAACTTGCTACAAGCATACCAGAATTAGCAAGCTTTGATGGCGTCTTAAAATTTCTGTTAAAAGTACAGCAAGCCCATATTTTTAGATTGGGATCGATTAATTAGTGCGATGTTTTGCCGCGCTTCTGAATAAAGCGCTCATATCTTGTAACAAATTTTCATGCCCAATGCTCTATTGCCATTATCATGGGGCTAACTAAACCTTTCCTTTTTAAATATTTTATAGTGTAGGAGACACTATCTTAATTATATAAAATACCCGGATGAAACCGCGGGGGGATACTAGCTATTCCCGAGGGATGTATTCTATGTAAGTTTCTGTTATGTAAGGTTCTAAGTTTCGTCCAAATCCATTTGTTTTTTTTTTTGCGTGAAGGAGTAACAAACATCCATACGTACAAACTTTCGCATTTATAATATTAGTAGGAAGTGGCATAAATTTAATTATATAAAAAGTGCAGATACCTGACAGAAGAAAAAAATGCTTTCATAGATCGCCAACACATCAGCAATAATACCCTTGGTATGAACCAGTGAAGCAGTAGTGCACTTGTATTACTTTGTTTTGCTTAGAAAACACAAATACATAGGTAAATTTTAGTAGTAGAGCTTTTTTGTGCATTGTTGCAGGAACCATACCACCAACGCATTGGCGATGCCACTGATGCTGCAAATGTCTGGTGACCACTATTATACATTGGCGATGCCACTGATGCTGCAAATGTCTGGTGACCACTATTATACATTGGCGATGCCACTGATGCTGCAAATGTCTGGTGACCACTATTATACATTGGCGATGCCACTGATGCTGCAAATGTCTGGTGACCACTATTATACATTGGCGATGCCACTGATGCTGCAAATGTCTGGTGACCACTATTATACATTGGCGATGCCACTGATGCTGCAAATGTCTGGTGACCACTATTATGATCATTAGTATATTAATCGAATTGAGTTTAAGGTCAACACAGTTAAGAAGGGTTATCGCTCTAAAAAATATCACAATCTTAATAATCGGAACTAAACCATAACCGCAACCTTCATTATTAGAGATCCGTAGTAAAATTTAAGATCCAATTTTTTTTTATATTTTTATCTATACTAATATATGTATATAAGTATGTTTGTTACTCTTTCACGCATAAACTATTAAACGGATTTGCACATAGAAAGAGATATCCTGGAATAACATATAGGCTACTTTTTATCCCGGGAAAATGTGATATCCCTCGGGAACGCGGGTAAAACCGCGAGGGACATTATTAAAATATACCGAAAATTCGGCAGCGGGTTAACTTGACGGTTACTGGTCATCGCCGCCGTTTTTGGATATTTGCAACACCAACGGCATCAACAATGCAATGTTGAGCCTGAGGCGTTATGTTATAGGCCCAGGATAGATTGGATCTCTGGGGACTAGGACGAAATAGCCGTTCCGGAGCTAGTAGGAGCTAGAGTTAGTATGACACATAATAATAATAAAAATAAATAAACGTACTTAAATATATTATATACTAGCTGTCCCCCGCGGTTTCACCCGCATTCTGGAGGTTTCTCTAAATTCTCGCGTTTTCTCTACTATAATATGCATGTGATACATATAAACACTCCTCTTGAATTATTATGTCTATTAATTAAAACCGCATCAAAATTTGCTGCGTAGCTTAAAAGATCTGATCGTAAAGACTCCGGGAAGCGACTTTGTTATATACTATGTAGAAAAAGGTGCTGCTTGTAGGGGCTGGTCAGCTTTAGTTTGTTTGTATTTTTTTTTATTAGATATTGATAATATTTTATTATTGTTCAATAATTCTTCACTTTTGCGATAACACACAGGTATTGTCAGTGAGACTAAATAAATGTTATGTAATAAATCTAAGTTCGTTTTTGTAAAAGAGTAATTGCTGAGTTTATTGCCGGCTCTTCTCTGTAAAAAACAACCTTCTGAACCGGTATTAGAGTCAGACTATTCATAAGTGCCTGTAAAGGCCTATTTGAATAAAAATATTTTCATTTCATTCATTTTCATTTTTCATTCCTTTCAATTAGTGGATCTAGGATTTAGCAACCTTATGTACCCGCTAACAACTTAAAAATCATTAGCTACGGAACCCCAAAAGCCATAAAATAAGTTATGAAATGGCATAAGCCAATGGCCCTACATCAGATCAGTTATGTAACAAGAAAAAGTTTTTAACGCGGATTGGAACCTTCGCCTTGACGACACGGTCGCTACTAGTGCCGCTGGACCTTCAAGTACCTATTACGATTCTATTTTCATTATTTTCTATCTTATAGACCTTTAGATTTTAAGATATTATTATAGACATAGATTTTTTTATTTACTACTTAGGTAGCAAGCAAGCTGACGGCCCGTCTGATGGTAAACGGTCACCGCAGCCTATGGACGCTTGCAACACGGTGGGTATCACTCGCGCGTTGCCGACCCTGCAAAAATCTCTCTTGAAGAACCCCATGCTGTACTCACTTGGGAAAACCACGACGGGGAGCTCATTCCACAATCTGAGCGTCCGCGGTAGGAAGCTGGAAGATAAGCTGGGAAAGGAAATGTGAAGAGTTAACTTTTTGCCCCTTTGTAGCATATTGCTCGGAGGATTGTGAGATTTTGTATAGTTAAAATTTATATGTTATTGAAGAACAGAAAGCTTTGTTGTGTTGTTATAAACCTTTTTTTTTCGTGCACTAAGCAGTGTGGGCTTTGTCATAGTTCATGTGTTCAAACGAGTATATACGATATTGAAGAAAACACAGCTAAAATGTATGTGTTACAAAAAATGTTTTATCCATGAATGGCGTTTCATCGACCACTGGGCTGTAATTTTTTAAATTGCTTTGAATATCCACAGGATAATTATGGTATGTATTTTTAATATGGCATATGTCTTCAGTAATGGCAGGTCTAGCTTTCTATAAGTGAAAGAATTTTGGATGAAATGTGGAGAATACCCGCCACATACACAAACTCACAAAATGAGCATCTCTACAATAAGTATGAAGATAAAGATTTAGAACTACCTAACTGCTAAGTTTATTTGGAATTTATTTAAAAGCTTTATCTCAATCTAACCTTCATACCAACTACCTATTGTTTTGCACATTCAATTATTTAAAAAAAAGAACCTTCACGCAATTAAAAACCGTTTACGCATCCGAAGATAAAAGTACAGTCACCTCGGCGTACTTGAAGCGTGACCTTCCGATCTGCAATCCCTCGCAACGCAAACGCATCAGTAACGGAACGTAACGCAGTCTCGTTGCGGTTTTAGCGACTCACACTCCGCAGTGCGTATTCGAAACGCGAGCGGACAGCGCGCGCCAAAAGAAAATATACGTTCAAATTTGACAGGTGATAATTCGTTTTTTGAAATCGGTTTGGAAATAGTTTTGTTTTTATTTTTGTGATTGTGTTTTTTATTGGATTAAGGTGAGTTTTTTTTTATTGATACTTCTTGTCTTCTTGAAATGTTGGTCTTATTTATTATTTTTTTACAGTACACATACACAGACAAAAGTATTTTTTTTTTAAGTACAACAATGGAAAAGCTACCTT